>OX459037.1:10348094-10736813 GCA_949775005.1 Orthosia gothica | reverse complement strand
GTAATAATTGATGCTTGAATAATCACCAAAATGTTGGGCTCAACGCTCTTTGAAATTTTGGCATTGATTTTATACGATGTTAACTTTAACTGGACGACTTATGTAACAATTTTATGATCTAAATTCTTAGAAGGGTTTCAATGTTTGAGAACCAAAGTTGTTTTTGCTTCAGAATAATACACACAGACCAATAAGATGCCTCTACAGTCACTGCTTGAGGCGGCATTCTCAAAAAAATCCTTATAATGTGAGCGTGTCATAGAGTGTTACGGTTTACTAATACAAGTTGACAGCTCGTGCCAATTCTGACTACAGTTTTGGCCCACTGAAACTATTGCTTCGAATATTCTATTAGTAACTAGTTGATTTAGCAACATACTCGGGCGGTATGTTGATAGGAAGTACTATGTTCTACCTAAGATACCAGGCCCCTCAGAAAGTATTGCGAAAAAAAGTTTTTATATATGGGAGACTGGCCAGTTATAATGTTTTTCGAAAATATGATTATTTATAAGTAAAAATAAGTAAGTTCCAATTTCAAAATTTCCCTCCACATTTTTTGCGAGTTAATTCAAAGTATTGTGTCTCACTGAAATATGGATCTGCGCCGGGAACATTTTAGAGCTATGATTTTATACGATTTCAAGTGTCGCCTGAAACCGGATGAATCGTACGATAGACTTCAAATGGCATTCATGGATGAAGGCCCTTCCAAGGCAACCGTGTATCGTTGGTATAACGAATTCAAGCGCGGTCGACCAACTTTGGGGGATGACGAAAGAAGCGGTCGCCCTTTGACGGCTGTTACCGAAGAAAACGTGCTAGCAGTGAAAAATTTAATCCAAGACAATAGGCGAATTACATATCAGGAGATTCAACACATATTGAAGATTGGATCGGGAAGCGTTCACGAGATTCTACACAGCCATCTTCGCGTGAGGAGGATAGTATCACGCTGGGTGCCGCACAACCTCACCGATGCTCAGAAGCAGGCCCGGGTGGAATGGTGCCGTGATATGCTTAACAAATTTGAAGCAGGCTCGTCTCGGCGTGTTTACGACATCGTTACAGGTGATGAGTCCTGGATTTATCAATACGACCCAGAAACCAAGCGCCAGTCGACTGTTTGGGTGTTTCAAAATGAGCCAACGCCTACCAAAGTGAAGCGATCTAGAAGCGGGGGTAAGATTTTGATCGCTAGCTTTTTTAATTTGACTGGCCACTTGGTATCAATTCCCTTACGGGATCAAAGAAGCATTAATGCCGAATGGTATACTACCAAATGTTTGCCAGAAGTTTTCTCTGTTATAAGCAACAAGCGACCAAACACAGGGCTCCGCGGGCTACTGCTCCACCACGACAATGCACCTGCGCACACCGCACTCAAAACGAGGGACTTCCTGGACAGCACGCCAGTCAAACTCCTGGGTCACCCTCCTTACAGCCCTGATCTAGCACCGTGTGACTTCTTTTTATTCCCAAAAATAAAAAATCAGCTCAAAGGGATACAATTTTCGTCGCCGGAAGATGCGCTGGCTGCGTTCGAGCAGGCTGTAAACGAGGTGTCTGCGGCGGACTGGAAAAAGTGTTTTGAAAACTGGTTTAGGCGCATGAATCTTTGTATAGAGGCTGGTGGAAAGTACTTTGAAAAGATTTAATAAAAATATATGTACGTATAGAACAATTTTTTTTTAGTTTCGCAAAACTTTCTGAGTGTCCCACGTAGTTATATCAATTTTCTTAATTATCTTTTCTTTCTTTTAGTTTCGGCGACTTATGGGGACAAATTACCTAAGTCGGTTAACTGATCTAATGCAAATCTAGGACAAACAGTCAAGTAGGTAGGTCTTACTTCGAGAAAGAGGTCAACCATTGAATTCGACTTGGCTGGGCAACGTTAGGGCAATTGGTTTGTTGAACCATTTTTTTTTTGTAAATAATGAAAAGATCATATATAAGTTTTCATACAAAACTATTTTTAGTTTTTTTTTCACTGTAATTACAAATTAAAATCCTAGAAAAGATTTTTAACCTATTCAATCTTGTTATTATCGTCAATATATTAATGAAAAAAACTAACAAAAGTAAAAAAAAAATGTACAAAGAATACATAATACAATTACTCACTAATCTAAATTTCATCCATCTTCTTACAAAAACTTAAACATTCACGACACACATCTGTCCATCTGCCAGCAAACAGGTCACACTCCGGTGCTGATTTCAAAAGGACATTTAGCATTGTAAGCGCCCGAACTAGAGGCGAGTTAGCTCGGGACACCGTACGTGCCGAAGGAACGGCCATAAGCCGTTGGCTTCGTGGTCTAAGCTGTTGTTTGGGCACCACAGGAACAAACAGCCTCAACAACTGCGCCACAAGCTCCTGGCAATCGGACACTCCCCGCATAATACGGCAGGCAGAAATAAGCAGGGTCGCAGAAAGTCTGACACGCCCTCCCGCTTCACCCAGGGCGGGAGAAGTCATTAAATGATTTCCGAACGATATATATGAAACGGAACCCTTATAGATTCGTCATGTCTGTCTGTCTGTCTGTCTGTCTGTCTGTCTGTCTGTCTGTCTGTCTGTCTGTCTGTCCGTCCGTATGTCACAGCCACTTTATTCCGAAACTATAAGAACTATGCTGTTGAAACTTGGTAAGTAGATGTATTCTGAGAACCGCATTAAGATTTTCACACAAAAATTAAAATAAACCAATAAATTTTGGGGGTTCCCATACTTGAAACTAAAACTAAAAATATTTTTTTTCATCAGACCCATACGTGTGGGGTATCTATGGAAAGGTCTTCAAAAATGATATTGAGGTTTCTAATATCATTTTTTTTTAAACTGTATAGTTTGCGCGAGAGACTCTGCCAAAGTGGTAAAATGTGTGTCCCCCCCCCCTGTAACTTCTAAAATAAGAGAATGATAAAACTAAAAAAAATATATGATGTACATTACTATGTAAACTACCAGCGAAAATTGGTTTGAACGAGATCTAGCAAGTAGTTTTTTTTTAATACGTCATAAATCGTAAACCGCAATTTACCAAGTACGGAACCCTTCGTGCGCGAGTCCGACTCGCACTTGGCCGGTTTTTTTAAATACAGAATGGTCATTTGCGAAGCTAACTGCGTTAACTCAACCAATAGTTAAATATGCCAATAGTTAACCAATGATTTCAATATTTAACTTGTTGTTTATCTAACAAATGGTTAAAAAATAAACTCTCCTATTTATTTGACCATTAGTGAGGCTAGCAATTGTTGTTAAAATATAGCTTATTAAACTATTGGTTGAATTAACTTCTGATCAAAAATTTGGGCTATAGTGTAACTTCAACGGATACAAATTGTACGAAGTATCAACTTGCAGTTATTAACGCCTTTATGGTCGAGACCATCGATTCATATGGCATTATCCCAAGTTAGCGCGTTTTTATATCTGTCGTCGAATACGCTTCGTTATCACTTGATATCTTATACAGTTCTCGCTGACTATGTTAATATTGATTTTATGGATGATAACTTCAATGTCCACAGTTACATAAAATTACGACTTCACAGTTAGTTACACCTTTATCGGCGAGATTGATGATACATATGGAATCACCGCAACTTAGCCCTTTGTTATATCCGTCGTCGACTACGCTTCGTTATTACTGGATATTTATTTATTTAAACTTCATGCACAAAGGTACAATGGCGGACTTAATGCCTTAGGATATGTTCTACAGTTCTCGCTGATTATGTTAATATTGGTTTTATGGATGCTATTTTTCGTATTTTTCTATATTTAGCCAGCGGCTGTTTGCCGGGCAAGGTATCTTAATCCAGATGATGATCTAATCCAGTTATTATTCAAACTTCACGCAAAAAAATATACATAGGACACACAGACATACAGATTATAAAATCAAACTTCGCAGTTACTTACACCTACATCAGCGAGATCGTCGTATCGCCTCAACTTAGCCCGTTGTTATATCTGTCGACGATTACATTAACATTGGATACACTCTGCAGTTATCATAATATTAACTTCACATCTTAAGATTCGAGCCATGGAAGTTATATCTTGTAACTAGCTTTAGCCGGTTGCTTTACATAAAACTCCGGTGAAAAGCTTTTACGAGTAGAAAGATCGACACAAACAAAAACACGAAACAAACAAATATGAAAAGCAAAAGCTGAAAAAAGCTCCTATCTCAGTATTAAGCTCTGATATCATAAACAAACAAAACTTTATAACAAAATATACAACCGACTTCCAAATAAAAACACTACAAAGTGAAAAATAACTTCAACTACGGAAGTAGGTGTTCCTGTTTTCGTTTCTTCGTTTTTTAACACCGACTTCCGAAATTGAAGTTATTTTTTACTTTTTAATGTTTTTATTTGGAAGTCGGTTGTATTTTTGAAAAAAAAAGTTTTTTTTCACTTTTCAGTTGTGGTACATAATGGACTAGTTCTGTAGGTTTTAGGTACCGATAATGCCCAAAGTGATGCCAGAATAGATTAACGCAACGACATGAAATTTAAATAAAACCGGTGGAATGAGAGTATACCAGGGTGAACTGCTCACACCTGCGTACCCCTTTAGAGCGTACCAGTGTGATGTTAATGTGATAAAATGGTGTAAACAATAAACATACATGCGATTGCAGCTATCCCGAGTGATCTGCTGTAATTAATTGAAGAGTTATGATGTATATCTCCGAAGTCCTTCATCAGATCTTAATTAAATGGGACTACATGGCAAGCACCAGCTTTCAAATAACAAAAGAATCATCAAAATCGGTTCAACTAGTAAACAGTTCTGAGTCAAATCAAATTAAAAAAATACAGTCACTTTTAGTCACACTCCTTTTTGAAGTCGGGTTACAAATACCACAGCGCTACTCGTAATGATTATTATGTGACCACCAATCAATAAGAACTAATACCTGTATGAGATTAAAACGTCTTTTCCATCGATATTAACTCCCCACTATTACTTTTTACAACAAAATCGATAAATAACAGCTCCAAAGCAATAAAATAATTCTGCTCACCCTGAAAATAGAGCTAAGATAAGAGCTTATTATAATTGATTTCGCCAGTTATGTTCAAGTCCCATGTATTAAAACTCTTCCGGTACTTTTGAATTCATGTTAACATTATTAATGCGATAATGTGTCTGTCTGACTGTGATAACTTATAAACAGCTGTACAGATTTCGATGAGTCTTGCACACGGGTAGACTTACCTGGTTTGGTACATATGATAGTTTTTAAGGTTCCGTACCCCAAGGGTAAAAACCTAATTAAAAAAATAAAAACCCGACTGCTTCAAAAGCGAACTAAAAAGTCGTAAACAAGGAAAAAATCATGCTGTGCAGGCGGAGGATACACCAGATTTTGGTCAGCCAGCCCGCGAATATGTATCCTCCGACTGCACAGCTTTTTTATTTATAACTTTTTCGTTAGTTTTTTTTTCGAATTAGATACATTTAAACATATAAGTGTTATATATTTTCGAAATCACCTCTTAAACCCTTTATTTTGATACCCCACACGATGGGTTTGGAAGCAAAAAAATATTTGGGCCCCCCCAATATGGCACCCAAAAGCCGCCATTTTTCTATTATCCAATTTTAATGTAGCCTATGACACTCGCAGGGTTAAGACGTATCGATTGACGTATGAATCATCAAAATCGGCCTACGCGTTTGGTCTCTGGAACGCCATATAGGAACAAACATACATACATACATACTTACATACATACATACATAGACTGATAAACACATTACCCTCCTTCGGTAGTCGGGTAAAAACGGGACCCTATTATTAGGACACCACTGTCCATCTCTCTATCTGTCTGTCTGACTGTCAGTCTGTCACCAGGCTGTATCTCATGAACCGTGATAGTTAGAAAGTTTAAATTTTCACAGATCATGTATTTCTGTTGCTACTATAACAACAAATACTAAAAACGATAAAATAAATATTTAAGTGGGGCTCCCATGCAACAAATGTGCCGTTATTTGCGATACTAGTACGGAACCCTTCGTGCGCAAATCGGACTCGCACTATGCCAGTTTTTATCCAAGTAGTAACAGTTTTCTCGGGCGTGAAGCCACGGGCAGAAGGTGGTAATTAAATCATCAATAAATTAATCATTAAAAAGTGGGGATCTTCAAAAGAGAGGTATTACACTTACATATATATATTTGTCAAAACTTTTAACCTAGCCGTTACTAAGGAGTATGCTTTACAAAGTAACCGTTTGACATTAACACGGTGGAAGGCCCTTAAACAATCCTATATCGTGTCGTAATTAATCAACGGTTCGCCTCGTTGACAAAAAAGGGATAATGTAACAAGGTATAATAACTTTTCAGCCTTATATCCCAGATTGTGTGTCAGCAAAAACATTTGTGGACCTTTCTACACTACTACTACGTACCAATGACGCATGCTTTAATCCAATCTGAACTTTTGATTTCAAATTTGTCTGAACTTAGTTCTAAATTAAAGCTCCAGAAGTGAAAAAGGTACTGTTAGCCTTATTAAAATTGGAAGTAGGTCTCTGATACAATAAGTTTTAGAAATGTTTTTTTTTCGTTTTGGTAATTTTAAACTTAGTAAAATATCTTTTGTAATCCAATTTTAGTTTAGTTTTGATAGTGTATTTCAATACTCTTTTCGTAAATACTTTCGCTTTTTTACGATACATTAGATTGTTCACATAATACTAGATTTTTTTTCCTTTTAAACTAAATAAAAAGTGTTTTTAATGCAAGTTTAGATTTCTCTAGTATTTTATTTGAAAACTCTTCGAAAATATCTTCACTTTATACGGACGCAAAGTTAGTAAACAAAATACTACTTAAATACTAAGCGTAAAAACATCCGATAATATTTCAAAGAGTATCCACAATAACCAACATAGACCATTCCATTCCATTCCACCATCAGTATTCTATACACATACATACATACATTGTATTCTTTTTGTCATTTCTTTTGGTTTATCGTACAGCATTAAAAAATACGTACCTATCTACTTTTATGAGAAAACTAATAGCCGTGTTAAAACTGTAAAGAGTATGCCTTTTAGTAACTCACCTAATAATCCTTCACTAAAAGCCTTTAAAACATTTACTGGGCTTTTGCGTTTGACAAAATTCTTCCATCATTATTTCTGACATTATACATGAGAAAATGTATCTTTTATGTTTTGAACTCTAAATCAGTGATCAGATTTTGATGAATCTTGGATTAGGACATTTTGATACTTTTTATGCCTGTAGTAAATTCTCTAGGGATAGTAAAACACCTTTTAAGCGGGTGAAACCGTCGGCAGAATCGGTAATAGAGTTTCTCTAGGTAGCTTAGTACCCTGTTATAGGCCCTAACGTTTAGTAAATAGATTCGAGGATTTAAGTAAAGTAGGTAAGGGGATGAAATGTTAAGTGTATAAGCCTTTTGTAAATAAGGACCAGTGCCATTCAAAATGAGGTATCTATAAAAGAGGATACAATCATTTACCAGCATTTTTACATTTATATAACTTTTACTTTTAAATATGACATGGTGTGTCCCACGGCTGCGCCAAATAGGACCAGGTCAGAAAAAAGTCCAGCAAATAGTGCTTGACGCTGGTTTTCAACTGGACCTGTAACTGTGACTCGTCGGACGTAAAGCAGTTTCATAGTGTCAAATGTGTATGTAAAACAAGTACTTACTTATATAAAAGATAAAATAGATGTGTATATTACAATATAAAAAATAACAGATACACCACATATGAATAAATAAGACGAGTGTGACAAGAAATGAGGTGTAGGGCAGTGTGAGCCTTGAACAAGTGACTCTCGAATTGGCGACCACGGTCGGTGGTTATTCGTGCAGGACAGCCGAACCGGGCCACCCAACCAGCCACCAGAGCAGCTGCGCATGTCACCGCAGTGATGTCCTTGAGCGGGTACGCCTCAGGCCATCGGGTGAACCTGTCGATGACAGTAAGGCAGTACCTGAAATCACACGAAAGGGTTAAGGGCCCTATGATGTCGAGGTGAATGTGGGAGAAACGAGAGGATGGAGTCAGGTAAGAGGAAAGTGGGGATTTAGTGTGACGTGTGACTTTACACGTCTGGCATTTTAGACATTGCCTTGCCCACTCTCTACAATTCTTGCGAATCCCTGGCCACACAAAGTGTTTTGTCACCAGTCGCACTGTAGCAGACTTCCCAGGGTGATGTAAGTTATGCAGCGAGTTGAAAACTTCTCTTCGTAGTGTTGGTGTTACATAGGGACGTGGCACCTGTGAGGTGATCTCACAATACACGGGTAAGTTGCCAGTATGGGTAGTTGCTATCTTTTTTAATTTGAGCGTCGCACCATGGAGTAAGAGGTCTTGCAGTTCTGGATCATTATCCTGAAGTCGTGCAAGGTTCTCGAAGTTGATGGCAGCAGATACCTCTTCTACCCGTGATAGTGCGTCAGCGACAATGTTCTCACTGCCTGGTAAGTACCTTAGGTCTGTTGTGAATTGGCTGATGTAGTCTAGGTACCGGAATTGCCTCGGCGGAAGACTCTCCTTGTTTGATTTGAAGGCGAAGATAAGTGGCTTGTGGTCAGTGAAAATCGCGAATGTCCTAGCTTCAACCATATGACGGAAGTATTTGATAGCCTCATACACTGCTAGCAGCTCTCGATCATACGGGCTGTACTTCTTTTGAGCATTTTTTAGCTTGTGTGAGTAAAAGGCTAGTGGCTGCCAGCTCTCACCTTTGCGTTGTTGAAGAACAGCGCCTATAGCTGTATTCGATGCGTCGGTTACAATGGCTAAGTCTGCCGAGGCATCTGGATGAGCCAATAGCGTTGCTTTAGACAGCGCAGACTTGCAATCGTCGAAAGCCTTCAGCATCTCTGGAGTCATTTGCACTGGATGGGCACCTTTGATCTTCGGACCTGCGAGGGCAGTGTTTAAGGGCGCTTGTAGCTGGGCTGCGTTTGGGACAAATCGGCGATAAAAATTTATCATGCCCAAAAAGCGTCGCAGCTCCTTTACGGTTTTGGGTATCGGGAACTCCTGGATGGCCAGCACTTTGGACTAAAGTGGTTTTATGCCCTCAGCTGACACACTGTATCCTAGGAAAGTCACCTCTGGTTGTCCAATATTGCATTTGGATGTGTTGATGATGACACCGTATTGTTTCAGGCGATCGAACAATAGGCGTAGATGCACCTTGTGGTCTTCAACAGTTGCTGAGAACACCAGAATATCGTCGACGTACCCGTAGCAGAAGTCTAGGCCCAGAAAGACTTCGTCAATGAACCTTTAGAAGGTTTGAGCCGCGTTTCTCAAACCAAAGGTCATGAAGGGAAACTCGTATAGTCCGAAGGGGGTAGTTATCGCGGTTTTTGGTATATCCTCAGGGTTTATTGCAAGCTGGTTATAGGCCTTCACGAGGTCTATAGTCGAGAAGATGGCGCAGCCTGCCAATTGATTGGAGAAGTCCTGAATATGGCGGATGGGGTACCTGTCAGGTATTGTTCTGGAGTTTAGTGCCCTGTAGTCGCCACATGGTCTCCATCCATCGTCCTTCTTCTTCACCAGATGCAGTGGCGCAGACCAAGGACTCTCCGAGCGTCGTGCTACTCCACTTGCGAGCATTTGCTCGAACTCCTTCTTGGCAACCTGCAGTCGAGAAGGATCTAGGCGTCTAGGCTTACATGCTACCGGTGGTCCTGGCGTCGTCCTGATGAAGTGCAGAGTATTGTGCTTGCCTGGCACCTGTTTACCTGGTGGGCGCGTTATCTCAGGATACTCACGCAGAATTTGGTGGTAATCTGTGTCTCCTACCACTGCCTTCACTGAAGCAATGTCTACTGAATTGCAGTGTACAGCTGGGACTGACAAAGAGGTAAGGTGGTCGATCAGGCGTTGATTCCTACAATCTACGAGCAGATTGTAAAAACTGAGGAAGTCTACTCCAATGATGGCTTTTGAAACATCTGCAATTGTGAAGTTCCAGCTGTAGCTCCTCTTGAGTCCTAAATTCAATTGCAGTTGCAGTGGACCGTAAGTGCGTATTACAGTGTTGTTTGCCGCTACCAGTTTGTACTTCGATTGTTTGCAGGGCGTCTTGACTGCAGACCGGGGAAAAACACATAGGTCTGAGCCAGTGTCCACTAAAAATTGCATTTTTGACGTCCGATCCGTGATAAATAGACGGCCTGAAGAAGTTGGGCAGTCGTTGGCCGCTACATGCGACCGCCCCTCCTGTTTTCCTCCGCGAATGAGCATGGTTGCTTACATTTTTGTGCTTTGTCTCCATAGGTATAATGGTAGAAACAGTGTGGGTGGTTCTGTGGTGGTTGCTGCGGCCTGGATTTAGAGCGATCATACCTTCGATGGTTGTTGCGTGGCCTAGAGCGTGAGCGTTGCCTTCCTCTGCCATTGAAGCGTGATGTGAGCAAGTTTATCCGCTTCGTGAGCTCGCTCACCTGCTTGGCCAGGTCCGACGAATCAGCGCTAGTGGAAGCGGTTGTGCTCGCAACCTGTGGTGTCATTGGAGCGATTTCGTACACCCTGTCCGCTATCTCCGCTAATTGTTCAACCTGTAAATCAGCAATTTGAGAGGCGATTACCGTTTAGATGTTTTGGGGTAACCGGTTAGTCCATATGCTTTTGACGAACTCGGCTGCACCTGACGGGCCAGCTAAACCTTGCAAGTGTCTCAAGAATTGCGACGGTTTGCGGTCACCTAACTCCTCGTGGAGTAGGAGCTGTTGGATACGTTTTTCTTGTGTCGCAGACAACCTACTTATGAGTTCTGTTTTTAATTTTTCGAACTTATTAGTCTCGGGAGGTTTGGTGATGATATCCCTGACTTGCAAGGCGTATTTGGTCTCGAGTTGAGTCGCTGCGTAATAAAATTTTGTTGAGTCACTCGTAATTCTGGATAGAATAAATTGGCCTTCTAGTTGGGCAAACCACAATGCCGGCTCCTCTGGACAAAATGACGGACAGCGCAATGGCATTCCAACCGCCGTTACCTCTCCTGAGGCCGCGGAAACATCCTTACAGTCGACGTAGGCGTCCGACTCAGTCATTGTAAAATGAAATTAAAATCGCTCACCGCTAAATCCTTGTACCAACCACTTTCTGTACTTGCGTCAGCCACCAATGTAAGCACTAGGCGCACTACTATTCTTCAGGTCCACCGGTGTCTTGAAGTCTTGAGTAACGCGGTAGTCGGGGGTCACCAATGTAGGGTATAAGTGTAAAACTTATTCCTACGCTACACGGGAATCTAACCCGTATAGTAAGCTATTAAGCACTATATTAGCAAGCGAAGATTAGCGGGAATAATAAATACGAAAGACGAAGAAATGAAGAATGTTATTAGGAATAGACGAAAGCAGTATATTAAAACAAATAAACTATGACAATTACTAGTAGTAGCAACTCAACAAAGAATATTACAAAAGCAATAATAATTATTATGAGCGCGGCGCGAACAGTAGGGTAGTTAGTTGAAGACTGAGACGCGTCGCTCTGCTTGCCCGCCGGTCGGTGTCCGCGCGCCGCTGACGTAACATCGAACAATGGATCACCTGATGTTAGGCTCTGGCGCAAAGTCATAAGCGACAGCGTTTTGCTCCAAATTGTAAGGTGGTGGTCCAAGTAGTGGCAAGTGTCCGCCACATATAAGGTTAGGTAGGGTAATGCGTCATATTATTGAGGCATTCAGTGCGGCCATATCCAGTTTACGTTGCGCTTCCACCAAATACTGCCGTAAACGTCTTCTAAATGTGTCTATTGTGCTGGTTGTTTTGATCGGTGGTGGAATGTTATTCCAAACTTTAGAAGCCGTATAACGAAAGCTGCCTCTGAACGCTGCTGTATTGTGCGATTGCGTCGACAGTTGCTGCGAGCATTGCCTTCTCCCACATTCCCGTCTACTCGATATCCTACTAAGTTTATTATATAAATAAATAGTCTGGTTTTTTATATTTAACCACACCAAATAAAAGGCATGCCAAGTGTAGTTTGCGCCTGGACTTCATTTTTAGAATAAAATGTTGATTTAGAAAGGGTGTTACATAATTTCTGCGAGGAATGTTGTAACAGAACCGAGCGCACGCGTTTTGTACTCTTTGTATGAGCCTATCTGTACGAGCTAACAGGCGCGTGCCATACACAGTGTCAGCGTAGTTCAACCTAGATAGAACTAGTGTTTCAACAAGATGCTCCCGTAATGATTCAGCTAAATAAGGCCTCATTCTGTATAAAACTTTTAAGCGGTAAAAACAGTTTCTTACTGAGTACGCTACGTGTTTCTCAAAACGTAGGTCTTTGTCCATGATGAGACCTAGATTTCGCGCCTCATACACTCGCTCAACTTGTTCGCCCATTAGTTTTACGTCAAATTTCGTAGGTAGTCGAGACAGCTGCTGTCTGGTGCCAAACACCATATACTTCGTTTTTGTAGGGTTTAGCGACAGACAGTTCTCCTCAGACCAAGCGGCAATTCGATGAAGATCTTTGTTAAGGTCTTTTATGGCGTTATCATACTCGTCTGCTTTAAAATAACTGTAATCTAATTATGTCCGCACAGTATAAAATAAAAATAATTGGACCTAAGTTGAATTATGACCACCTGCCCCTTTTAGCTGTTTTTTTATGGTATTTTGACACTTACAGCTTTTGAATTTGGTAGGTTTGCTGATCACGTTCAGCTCATTTGGTGAAATTTTACCTTAATCTTACTAATATGATAAATGTGAAAGTTTGGATAGATGTAAGTTTGCCGTGTGGATGTATCACGCCAGAACGGCGAAATGGATCTGGTTGAAATTTGGCACAGAGATAGATCATGGTATGGAATATAATAAATGTGAAAGTTTAGATGGGTGTGTGTGTGGATGTAAGTTTGTTACTCAATCACGCTAGAGCAACGGATTTGGATGGAATTTAGTACATAAACAGTTTATGGTCTGGAATAACATATAGACTTTTATCCCGGTATAATGTTCACTTGCGATGATAAAACACTTTTCACGCGAGTAAAGCCGCTGGCAGAATCTAGTCTTTTCTTAAATCAGAGCAAGGTCAAACCACTTGATTCCATTTGTTTATCAAGCAAACTATATACTGCAAAAGTCGGCCCAAATATATGTTTGCTTAATGATAAAGTTTGCTCCAAGAAAGTAACTAACTGCGTTTGCAACTTGAAGCCATCAATTTCGCGGATAGTATAAAAGTTATGTCCGTTGATGGATTTTTTGCATTAGTTCAGCATTCTGTAGCTAAAATTATAGACGACGATGAAAAAGGTGCGGAACTATTTGCTTCGTTTTTTAATATTACATAAATACTAGTAAAATGTACACAAACCTCAACTTTTTCTATTTATTCCATACTTTTTAAACTACATAATTTATCTAGTAGTAGAAACGCTTCAATCAACAATCTAAGATCACATTTTATGACAGATAGTATTCAAACAGTAAAACGGCCCATAACTTTTGAACAGCTGAACCAATTTTCATCAAATATAACTAAGAACACTCCCGATAATTTCGCCTTTCAAACAAAGAAAAACGAAATCAAAATCTGTTTAGAAGCTACGATATCAAATACAGATACATATATTCACAAACACACAGGTACACAATTCACACTTATAACACTTCTCTTTTTCCATCGGGGTTAAAAACTGAATCGATCTTCAAGCAACGATTGCCGAGATCGGTCCGTAGGTGGGTGATCTTAATATTCCATTGCATTCCTCCGTGCCGGAAAGCACCTGAAGATAATGGCACCTGACACTTTTAGAGCTTTTGCAATCAGTACAGATACCCAGTCAGAAGCCAGGATATCTGGTACCCCCCCCGGTGGGTTCCCGCATTGTCGATGCGGGGGGGCTCAGTAACCGTGGCTTGGTCACCCACGGTGAAGCGAAGAGGAACCCGAGGAGGGGCCGCTCGTCAGGGCTTTTGCCGATAAGCCGACGATGTAGCGGCCAACATGTAGGTTGCGGTGCTGCCTAGGCGACATCGCAACTGAGGCGGGCCGCGATGTCGTATGGAGTCTCCCATACCCATACGATATCGCGGCTGAGGGTTGGAGGCCGCGGCGTGAGAGGAGTGCCGGTATTGCGGTGCGCCGCTCTCCCTACCTTCCGCGGCCTAGACGGGGTCGCCACCGTCTGATGGCGGACGCGGTGGGGCCGCAGGGGAGGAAGAATGCCGGTATAGCGTAGGCCGTTCTCCCTATCCCCTGCGGCCGAAAAATGGTAGGTGGCGGGGCTATTGACCCTGACCCGTCACAAGGGGACCAAGGGTGCCATACATGGCGTCGTCTGGCACCCATGTGCTGGTTTGGTCCCTGGGGTGGGCACGGCGCACAGCGTGTTCTGGTGCGCCGGTGATGGGGGTACTCCCCAGAGGAGGGACAGCCGCGGCGGGTTCGCGGTGAGTGCTAACGCGTACCCGTGTTCCCGCCATAAGCGGCACAGGAGGACACCGTGGAGTTTTAGTGGGTTAGAGTCCCACATAACTGCGCTATCTCCCCGTGGTAGCGCAGTGTGCATGAGCATTTCGCCACGCTAAAAAAATAAAAATAAAAAGAATATCTGGTACTTGTCTTACCAAGGGGTAACATGTTACCCAGTTACTGGGTTATAGATAGGCAGTCGCTCGTTATAAATAAATAATCGTATCGGGTTAGACTGGCAGTTGACATTTCAAATATAAAAACTTTTTAAACAAAAAAAAAAACAAATTAATTCGGTTTTATTTTTTTGTTAATAAGTTTTTATTTTTAAATTGTTGGTGGTACATAATGGGCAAGTTCTACAGTAAGGTACCTATAATGCCCACAGTGATGCCAGAATAGATTACCCGAATAACATGTAACTTGAACATAAACGGTGGAATGAGAGTGTACCAGGGTGAACTGTACACATCTGTGTACCCGTTTTGAGCATACTGGCGTTATGGTTTGTTATGAAATAGTGTAAATAATAATCAGACATGCGATTGCAGCAATCCCGAGAGATTTGCCGTCATTTATTGAAGAGTCCAGTTGTATATCTCAAAAGTTCTTCATCAGATCTTTACCATATTTAAATGGGCCATTTTGAAATAAACTTCTTTTAAACAAAGAAGATTTTTGCAAATCTGTTCATATGACGCAGTTATGCCCGAAAAAAAATATATATATACATAAACAGCCGAATTGAGAACCTCCTCATTTTTGGGAAGTCGGTTAAAACATTCCTAATGTAACATGCCGAACGAAACAAAATGACGTTATTAAGTTAAATAAACGCATATCTCATAATAAGTAATTAGCCTGTCATCTAAAAACGAGACGAAAATACTCCGAAACAAATTTACGAATGCTACAAAAGATATTTCTGAACACCACCACGTGACACAGCATCCTTATTCATTTGTAAGTTATATTAAACTTGAAACATTTGTTAAGGAAACAATTAATCAAAGTATAATAACTATGCAACATCTGGCGAAGTCGGTAACTAAACTGTTTCGTTTTATTACTTCAACTTTACGATATCATAGATTTTAATTGTATGCATTTTTAAAGAAGAAATGCTATTTAAATAACAAGGCAAGAAGTATGAATGTTGCTGGCTGAAATGAGAAACTTAATAAAAGATGTGTGAAAGATGATATGACAAGAAATTACATGATTACTGAGAACTAGACTAATATAAGAACAACAATAACAATGTTATTTATTTTACTCTTCAGAAAGGATCACATTATTGTAAAGTTTAAAGAAAAAACCCAGAAATGTGATACTTTTTGAGAGACTGGAGTCATCAGTGGTGATATTATGAAAGAAGATAACATGTTATGTCGATCCCAAAATTGGTTTGATTTGAGATCCTAAATTTGGATAAGTGCAAGGGTATATGACAAGGTATTTAATTTGGTCGTATGATAAAGCTTAGTCTCAAATGGGTCATAAGTTAAGTTATGGCTTATTCGTCTTGGTTCCATGGAGATAATTAATGTGCTTGCAAAGGGGAAATCTACAGATTCTTCCATGCTGTTCCTTTGCGTTTTCAGTGTCTATAAAATGTTACATCGCAATTCGTATTTGACATCCTACAGTTTAATAAAATTTAGTGGCTAATAAACATGGAGAACGCGCTCAAAAAACAGAGATATGAAAATCGTCTAACAAATTTTATCCAAGTGCGTTCCCGCCACTAATCATTGGACGAGTCATCGTAAATGGGCCTTATGATCAGCTCATACCGAGGTGAAACGACAATGATTTGGGAGGCCTGTTGGTCCAAGCTGTGCTACGAACCGTATCGCAACACCGAGACGCAGCAATGGCGAAGCATCGCTGCGTCACGCTACGTCACTTAGCGCTGCGAGCTAGGTAAAGCGCTACGCCACCACCGCACCGTGGTCGTGTTTTTTTTTTTTTTTTTTTCTTTCTCTGATAGGTGTATCTTTTTGTAAAGTACCTTATATCTAAAGAGAGTTCCATATTGTGGGAATCCCCCTCTTGGCATACATTTTTTAGGCATAATATTGCTTGGTAAAACGGTTTCGCATAGCTTTTATTAGCATAATAATACTTTAGCATAATGCAAAGGTTAGCATAACTGTCTTTTGGTATATATTTTTTTGGCATAATTTTGAGTTTTATAAATTTTTAACGTGATATTTTTGATGCGTGTGTTGTTGTGATGGTAAGGAGTCAATTCTCCCCCGGTAGGAGGCATAGTTGAGGCGAGGGGGAGGCGTCGTGGCTTAGGGTTGCAGGCCACGGCGGGAGAGGAGTATTGCGGTGCGCCGCTCTCCCTGCTCAGCCTGGGTCGCCACCGTCTGATGGCGGACGTAGTGTGGCCGCAGGGGAGGAGTAGTGTCGGAATAGCATTGCCTGTTATCTCCTGCAGCCGAAAAGTGGGACCACTGTTCTGAACCGTCACAGGAGGACCAAGGGTGCCACGGGGTCATCTGGCGCCCATGTGCTGGTTTGGTCCCTGGGGTGAAAAAAAATAAGAAAAAGTTTAGGACTCAATTGGGTTAGGTTAAGGTGCGGCGAGGGTGGCCCTTAGGCAATCCTTGAGCCACGTACACATTGTTTTTTTTCGAAAGAACATTATGTGTAAATATCCCTACCGTTCCGTCTGTTTTACTTCATTAGATAATCATATTTGCAGGTGTCATTTTGTTTTCCTAAAATTTAATGAAGGTATGCTTATTAGGATAAAGGTTATTTCGGGTTTCAATGTTATGCTTGTATTAAAACCATAAAGTCTGTTATTAATTTCAGCAGAAATATACGTATAATAAAAAGGTTATCAAGGATTATTTTAATAAAAAAGGAGTTTTTACGCGCCCTGGAATTTTAAAGTGGGTACCTTATACTGAAAAGGTTGTCCGTAAAATACAGGTAATGTTCAGATTTTTTCCGTGTGACTGAGTTCGTAATAGGTATGTATTCAGTACTGCTCATAATATAAAATATGTAGGCAGCCTTTTCCGTTTACTCAAGACTGGAAAGCTAATACATCAATCAATCAATCAATCATTTATTTTGTAAAACATAGGTATGATTACAGTTGGTATTCAAAATAATGTGCACTATGTTTTGCCAATATCTGGCGTACAAAATTAACATAAATAAAATAAAATAATATAATACAATTAAGGTGGCATGTCAATATGTAACATTAAAAAAATAAATCAATTCAAAATATGTCAGTTAGGTAAACGGGTCATTACAATTTCAGATAAATAAACACATTCACACATAATCAATAAATAAAATCATAGCTGTTTAACTGGCAAGTCGGAATCGTCATACCTCTGTTTGTCAGTAGTGAACTCAGTGATGGAGTAGTAACATCTATCTACAAGGAATTTAAACAAAGACCTCTTAAATGATCCCAGACACTCTTTATTTCTTATAGCTGCTGGTATACTGTTATAAATTTTTGGGGCCATACCTAGCACACTTTTGCCGAAAAATGCGGTTTTATGAGAGGTAACATGAATGGTATTCTGATAGCGGCGAGAGCGCAGTTTTTCAAATAAATGCAGGTTACAGCGAACAAACACTCCCATTTCATATATGTACATAGACGGTAGAGTGAGCAAACTGAGTTCCCCAAACAATGGTTTACAACTCTCAATTGATTGCAATTTGGTAAACGATCGCAAGCACCTCTTTTGAGCTTTAAAAGCAATGTCTCTGTCAGTGGAGTTGCCCCAGAAAATGATTCCGTACCTAATGCCAGAATCCACATAAGCATTGTATGCTATTTGTACTGTAATGCGGTTAACCGTTTTTGACAGTTTGTACAGAGCATATGCAAATTGGCTAAGCTTCTTTGACAAAGCATCGATATGTTGTTTCCAAGTCAGATGACTATCTATGTAAAGGCCCAGAAATTTTGCGACGTCACATTCAGAGATTGCTACGTTACCATATTTTATATTCAGTTTCGGTTTATTTGTTCTTTGATTAAATGTCATTATTTTAGTTTTGTTAAGATTTACTTTTAGGTTATTATTAAATAACCAGTTTATTATATTTTTAAGATCATCATTTATGTAATTTTCAAGAATATTAATGTCATTACTAGAGAATAAAATAGTGCTGTCATCAGCAAATAAGACCATCTGATGTTTACTGACCTTAGGCATATCATTTATATAAATGTTAAATAATGGAGGGCCAAGAATGCTACCTTGTGGAACACCAAAATTAGTTTTTCTAGGACGTGACATATACGTTCTTTCGACTTTCGAGCTTGCACATAACCTATCGAGCGCTGTGATTTGAGTGCGATTAGAGAGATAAGATTGTAATAGGTTTAATGCAGTTCCTCTAATCCCATATCGCTCTAATTTGTTTAGCAGTATACCATGATCTACATGGTCGAATGCTTTAGACATATCCATAAACAACGCCGCTACTGGAATTCTACCATCAACACTAGAAACAATTTTCTCGATCACGTCATAGATCGCCATGTTAATGGATTTACCTTTCCTAAATCCAAATTGCTCTCTGACTATGAGATCATGCTTTTCAAAAAACGACGAAAGGCTATTGTATATCACCTTTTCTATAATTTTGGAGAAAATAGGTATAAGTGCTATTGGTCTATAATTACCCATGATACTTTTATCATCTTTTTTATGAATAGGTTTAATAATAGTAATTTTTAATTTGTCCGGGAAATAGCCATGTTCAATGCAAAGATTAATGACATAACTTAAAGCAGGTCCTATTAATGGCGCTACTTCTTTGACCACTTTTGTAATAATGCCGTCATATCCATGGCTATTGGTATTATTTAAGGAGCGAATTACAGCAACTATATCTGCTGGTACTGTAGGAGGAATAAATATGGAGTTACAATTTGTATCAATATTTGCATAGGAAGGAGTAGAATTATTCGGTTGAATTTCGTCTATAAAATAATCATTAAAAGCTTGTGCAATAAGTCGAGGTTTATGTATTTTATTGTCATTTATTGTTACGTATTCAGGTATATTTTCTCTAGGATAGTTAATCTTATTTTTATTAATAATGCTCCAAGTGGCTTTAGATTTATTCCTGGCCGAATTTATGTGATAGTCATTCTGAGATTTTTGGGTCAATGCCACTATTTTCTTTAAACGAGCAGTATATTGCTTTAATAAAAGTTTATTTTTAGAAGTAGGCGCTCGCCTGTATTGCCATAACATTTCTCTTTTTCGCTTACAACTGAGCCTAATTCCTTTGGAAATCCACTTAGATTTTTTACGCTGACTGATTCTTATTTTCCTTGAAGGGAAACAGAGATCATAAAAAAGCATAAATTGATCATAGAAACAGTTAAATGCTTCCTCAGGTTTATCGTGTTGATAGACTTCACTAAAACCAAGATTATGAAGAGAGTCTATGAATTTAGTCAAGTTTTCTTGGCAATAGTCGCGCCTCGGAATATACCAATGCTTAATGGAACAAGTTTTTTCCACGGGGCATTTGATCACTTGGGCAGTATGATCAGATAGTGCAAGATCAAGTACTGCACACTTACTACCTCTAATATTATGTATGATATTGTCTATGCATTTTCCACTAGCCAATCGTGTAGGCTGGTGAATTCCAATTTTTAAATCATAGTTAGAAAGGAGGATTTGAAAATTGTTAAATTGTTTTGATTTTGTCAAAGTGTCTATATTAAAATCTCCACAAATAACCACTTTTTTAAAATCACCGAGGCTACACATTCGTAAAATACCATCCAGGTTTGCAAAAAATAGTTCTAAACAGTCATTCTTAATTTTAGGTGGTCTGTAGATGCAAATCACTATTAAATTGTGTATTATTAATTCTATTGCACAGCATTCAAGGACGTTAGCTACATAGAATTTACTTAAATCAATGTTTTTGTACTTATGCATATGATTTATAAGGATGCATGAACCACCATGCCTAGTATTCCGCATTGAAAACGTAGCTAATTCGTAGTTAGGGATATGTAGATGGAACTGATCTCCAATCATCATATTGTGTTCAGTAATACATAATAAGTCAATGTTTTGCCCCTTGTCCCATAGTTCTTCTAAATGGAGAGTAAGAAGGTCCGACTTACCAATCAAGCCATTAACATTTTGATGAAAGATATGTACGTATTTATACACGAAAAAAATTGCTAGTACCAGCTTTAGGCACTTTGTCCATACACATAGACAAGTTGCAGTTAATAATTTTGTCATCAGGAATGTCATAAGTTTGAGTGGATTTGTCACAGGCAGTAATAACAACGTCGCCAGGTATGTTACTAGTTTGAGTTGATTGGTCAGGTTTTGGCTTAGTGAGAATTCCATTTTGCTTAATATATGTCACAAATTTAGTTTTGAAATCAATATGTAATATTTCTTTTAGTAAGCATCTACAAATATTAACAGTAAGATGGCGCTGTCTTCGCGGTACAGATTGACTATATCCCATGTTAACAAATAGACCATTATATTTATTACATACGTGGCGTAGCGAACTATTTAAGCTAAATTCATTTAAATGTTTGTTGTAAGGGACTTCTGATACAATAATATTGGCATGCTTAATACTTCTAAACCAAACACCGAGGTCAATTTGAAAATCCAGAGGATTGGTATCATTAGTACCTGACAATATAATAACATAGTCATTTTCCGTAAGAGAATTCAAGTTATAAGAATTTATTAAGACATCTGTTGTTTTTGCACCAGGTTTCCAGAAGCATAGTACTTGATATTCATTGCCCAGTAGCGCTTGTAAGGTGTAACGAATATTTCGCCCTTGGTCATCACCTAAAACAATGACCTTCTTCTGTTGCACAGGTATAGTCTTGTAGGTTGATGTCGTCTTTACAACGGATATATATTCCTGAGAATTAGCACTAGCGCTTGAGTTCATATTATTCGCAGGCCCTGGGGTCAAGATAGCTGCTGATGCTGCAGTGCTTTCTGTCGGCATATTATTAATAGCAGGAGACTCATTGACAGGAGCATCCAAATCACATTTGCCAGTTACCGGGGATACTGCAACGTTTTGTGTTGGGGACGAGGTTATTATGGTTGCTCTGTTCTTGTCATGCATGGATATCCTTTTCTTCTTTCTACTTGATTGGGTTTTCGATAAATCAGAGCAATCGATTTTTTTATATACTTCTATTACTTTCAAATACTTAGCTAATTCGTTTTTTAAGTTGCTAATTTCGTCATGTAGGTTGTCAATTTCATTGGTCGCAGTTTCAAGATTTTTTGTTAATGAGACATTAACAAAAAATCTTTACAACCTTACCTAAACCTTATATCGCAAATCTTCACAACAGGATTTGTGCGTATTAACAGAGGTGTCCGGCAAACTTAGCATTGTTGAGTCAAATATAGTTGTATTAGATATTTCGTGGAGTGATAAAGATCGCCTCATGCGTCGGAACGTGACATTCTGCTGCTCATTATGATCCATTATAACAATTACTTTGTTGTTACGTACTTACACACCACTCAACTATCTGGTTTTACTTGAAGGAAATGTGGAGAATTGTGTGACGAGAAATTTTTAAATCACAAAAAGTGTTACACGTATGTCAGGACGGAACTCGAGACATCGAGCGCACAAGGTGGCCGTCGTATCCACTGCGCCAACTTGTAGTTAAGAGAGTGTCTTGAAATAAATGACCTGTTTTTAGGTCGTGTTTATAAAGTAAACGATCGGCACATTTGAATATGTAGATAATTTTACCGCAACCGTCAGATTTACTTAATTCTCACAAACACACAATATTTTGTAAATAATTTATTGTTTCACTTATATTTAAAGCCTTTGTCCCAGCAGTATTTCACTACAGTATTTCACTTCTGTGTACAATTCTATTTCACTGCACTTGTGATATTTAGACGTAATTTGTTCAGAGTCTTAGATGTAAACATCTGTTGTGTCCCTTTTTTTAAAGTAGTATTTTGTACACTATACTTCCACGTAACACTCAGATAACAATAGTACTTGCTATTTACACTATTATATTTATATTTCAAAAGATATTTCTTGTTTAGATGTGATTTAAATATTTTTTACGACATAAATACTCAGAGACGATGTTGTGCGTGGCACTAGCGCCATCTAGGGGGTTAGGGTAAACATGGGTTTAGATATTTATAAAAAAAAACTAGGTTACTGATTCTCCAGATATTTTTCCAAATTTATCCAAACAAGCGTCGATTATTCCCGATGTCCACCATTTTGTTGCACCATTGTCGAACTCATCATCGGATTATAGTGCGGACACGTAAGTTGAACCAAAATGTATTATCGTTCTCTTGATATTAGACGATTTAAACCGAAATTAATCCTTTTTATGTGACATAACAGTTGGCAATTTGTATATTGTAAACGATTAGGTCGTAGAAAAGGGATTTATTTCAGTTTAAATTGTTTAAATTTCAAGAGAACGATAGTACATTTTGGTTCAACTTACGTGTCCCTCACTATACCGGTGATATACGAAGAGGGATCATAAAGGCATGAGATAGAATATAATGACTATTGATAACTTAATAATTTATTTTTCTACATAGTTGCCGAGTCTCTCTACACACCGAGTCCAGCGCTTTTCCCTTTCCGAAAAAAAGTTTTGTCTAGGTCCTGCAAAAAGCTCACCACGGCTTCAATCACCTCGTTATCGTCTCGTACCTGTTTCCCCTTAAGTTTTTTTTCAATTTGGGGAACAGATAAAAATTGCTAGCCGCCTGATCTGGTGAATAAGGTGGGTGGTCAACCAATTCGAAGCCAGCTTGCTGAATGGCAGCCATCGCAACTGCCACCCTGTGCGCGGGTGCGTGGTCGTGATAAAACAGCACGCCCCTTCGAAGTTTCCCTCTCCTTTTCTCTTTGATGGCATTCCTCAACTTGGGAATTAAAGCTGCATAATATTGGACTGTAATCCACTATTACAGTCCAATTTTATGCAGCTTTGATTCCACGCTCCAGGTAATCAATCAACAATATCCCTTCGGAGTCCAAAATTTTGAGGACATAACCTTGCCAGCCGATGCCACGACACGAAACTTCTACGGGGTCGGTGATGATGGCCGTTTCCATTGCGAAGATTGCTGTTTTGTCTCGGGATCAAAATGATGACCCCTGTTTCGTCCATTGTTACGAAACGTGACAAAAGTTTTCAGAATCTTCTTAAATCTTGTCCAACAATATCTTCGAAATTTCAAGTCGATTTTGTTTCTGACTGTCGGTTAACATTCTCGGCACCCATCTTGCGGAGACTTTTCTCATAATCAAAGATTGTTTCAATATGGATTGAATACTTCCATATGAAATGCCCGTTTTTTGATTGAAGTATCGGATGGTAACTCTTCGATCGCTCAATACAATTTTCTCGACTTTCGCAACATTTTCTTGGGTGACTGACGTCGATGGACGGCTGCAACGATGATCGTCTTCCGTGTTCTCCCTACTCGAAATTAAGAAACCCACCTTGCGACAGTGGAATACGGCGGAGCAGACTCTCCTAATGTTGCCTCCAAATCGCAATGAATCTCTTGCGTCGTTAACTTTTTTAAACAGAGGTATTTAATAACGGGTAGCACTTCGTTTTCCTCCATTTTCGAGAACACGTTTCGACACGAAGCAAACAAATGACTACATTCAGAAAAACAAAAGAGAATCGAAGATTTTTTTCTTTAGTAATATTACAAATATGTATCTGAGCTATGCCTGCCAGTATTTTTTTTCTTACCAAGGGGTATATCGTTCTCACTACTTTTTGATCCCTCCTAGTAGTAGTCAAATAAGGTGATTTACAAAAAAGGTGACCCTCAAGATATAGGCAACTATCGTCCAATTAGCCTTCTGCCTAGCACTTATAAACTGTTTACCTCCATATTGCTAAGCAGAATCAGTGGCAAAATCAAAAAACATCAACCTACAGAGCAAGCAGGGTTCCGTTCGGGTTTTTCAACTGTGGACCATATACATGTAATGCAGCAAATAATAGAAAAATACAAGGAGTTTAACAGGCCATTATACGTAGCATTCATCGATTACGCTAAAGCATTCGACACAATATCACACGATGCAATCTGGGAAGCATTAAACAAATGCCAAGTACACGAAAAGTACAAAACCGTTTTGAAAAACATATATGACAACAGCACTAGTTGTGTGAAACTGGAGAAACGAGGTCCAGAAATACCAATTCTACGAGGAGTGAGGCAGGGAGACCCCCTGTCCCCCAAAATTTTCATAGCTGTGCTTCAAAACATCTTTGAGTGTCTGAAATGGGAAAATGAAGGAAGAAAAATAGGTAATCGGTACTTAAGCCTCCTCAGATTTGCAGATGATATAGTCCTCTTCGCTGAAAACAGTAGACAATTAGAAACGATGATAAATCTATTGAGTGTACAAAGTGAAAAAGTAGGTCTTCTAATGAATAAAGAGAAAACAAAGGTTATGACAAACAGCTTCCCCCACACAATAAAACTTGAAGGACAGACACTTGAATACGTGAATAAATACATTTATTTAGGAAAACAGTTATCATTTGAAGATAGAAACGAGGAAGATGAGGTAGAGCGCCGAATAAATATGAGCTGGAAAAATACTGGTCGCTTAGAGAGATTATGAAAGGTGACTATCCGCTCCACCTAAAGAAAAAAGTGATGAATACGTGCATTCTACCGACTCTCACGTATAGTTGCCAGACGAGAACTTACACCACTAAAATAAAAACAAAACTTGTCAGATGCCAGAAAGCGATGGAAAGAAGCCTACTAAAAATAAGAAGAATACACAAAGTAAGAAGTGAATTAATAAGAAAGAAAACAAAACTGATTGACGTCCTACACTAAAGTCTAAGGTTAAAATGGCGATGGGCTGGCCATGTAGCACGAAACAGTGACAAGCGATGGACAGTAGAAGCGACGAGATGGAAGGGACCTAGCGGAAAACGACGAAAAGGCCGACCTATGAAACGATGGCTGGATGACATCATAGCTACAGCAGGAAAAGAGTGGATGAAACATGCTCAATATAGATAAAACTGGAACAAACTGGAGGAGGCCTATACCCAAATAGGGGTTCCTATCCTAGAAAATAATTAGGTATACCAAGAAAATAACGACTATAAAGAAACACATTCGGCTTAAATATAAAATGTAGTAATAACAATTAGTAAATAAGTAAGCCAAATACTAACAAATACCTACTAACAACTTTTTAAATGTAACAATAAGGATATGGAAATAAAAAGGTTTAATTATTATTCCATTTATTCATTTTATATATACATATCTTTACATTTTTAAATATTATTCTATAAAAAATAAAATAAAAAAACATTTAAAAATACAAAAATAGTAGCCCACCGGTATCGGGAACAGGGTCCAAGCTACCGGTGGTCAGGGCTCCTGAGAGAGGAACCTCCTAACGATACGCGCCGTGTCCAGGAGTACCGCTTTCTGGATCAAGCCCTTGATCCAGCTGCCCAACGAGAGCCTCCTCAGATGTTTGTCGAGGCTCTTGGCTATTATGCCATTGGCCGTCACGACTATTGGCACAATGACTGCTGTATTCACATCCCACATGTCGACAACCTCGCGAGCCAGATCAAGATACTTGCTTTTCTTATCTCTCTCAGCCTTCACGAGGTTCTCGTCATGGGGGACCGCTATATCAACAATCATTGCGCGACGCTCTAGTCGGTCTATCACCACTATGTCAGGCTTATTGGCAACAATAGTCCTGTCAGTGATGATAGACCGATCCCAATACAATGTGACATTGCCATTTTCGAGAACTGGGTCGGGCACATATTTATAGTAAGGCACTTCCGATTCCACAAGATTGTATTTAAGAGCAAGTTGCTGATGGATAATCCTGGCTACAAGGTTGTGTCTATGCAAGTAGTCTCCGTTAGCCAGACTAGAACAACCGGAGATAATGTGACGGATAGATTCTCCCGGCCGGTGACATGCCCGACAGATGTCAACTGTGCCGTCCTTCACAATGTATTTCCGGTAGTTGTTCGTCATCATAACTTCGTCCATAATCGCAAAGACAAAACCTTCGGTTTCCCCGAAAAGGTCACCAAATCGCAGCCAGGCCACGGCCACGGACGCTAAAAGATCAACATCGGACCCATGTAGGGCCCGGTAGAAGCGTCCGTGAAGCTCCTTGCTCTGCCATACCTCCCTGCGGTCATTAGTATCTAGTACTATAGGTTTGCGCCAGTTCTCGTTAGCCAAGGAGAGCGGGGTAAGGCCCTTGTCCACCGCTACCACATCTCGATGCATACCCACGTCGACGGCCTGGAAGTATTCCCTAAGACTGCATACCTCGCGGTTGTGCAGGGTCTTAGCATTTAAAAAGCCACGACTACCGCACTTCCGCGGGATATACAGTCTCATAACCGATGATCGTGGGTGATGCATACGATTTGCGGTAAGCAATGTGCGGACTCTTATTACAGGGTTATTAAATGAGTAATACGGACGCAGTGTAAACAATGTAAAAACATTTAATATATTATTTTTACAGACACATGACATATATTTTTCTAAACTAATAGACGGAGACAGCGCTGACAGAGAGTGCTAAATTCAAAAAGAAAGCCTTCATAAAAATGGCCAGCGTTATACTCCAACACCCGCCCATAACGTGGGCATCATGGCATCATGCCACTCCAAGCTGACGAGTGAACACCTCGTGCTTGACACAGCCCAGGGGCTTGGTAAATACATCTGCTATCATTTCATTTGTAGGGATATATACAATTTCAACGTTAAATCTAGCAATTATATATCTAACATAGTGAAATCTTATTTCGATATGCTTGCTTCTTCTATGAAGAGTGTGATTGGTAGCAAGCTGTATAGCAGATTGATTATCACAATACATTACTATTTTACAACTAGTCGTCTTTAACAATTCCTTAATTAAAGCTTGCAGGAACACCGCTTCTCTGCTCGCTTCGCTTAAGCTACAATACTCCGCCTCGGTGGACGAAAGCGCTATGCACGACTGTTTGTAGCTACCCCAAGATATCGAATTGCCGCCATATTTAAACACATAACCAGTATATGACTTCCGATCAGGGTCTGAAGCCCAGTCTGCATCAGAATATCCCTCAAGAATGGGACCTTCATTCGATTTGTTAAATACTAAAGCCTTTTGCTTTGTACCTTTAAGGTATCTCAGTATACGCTTAGCTTGAATCCAATGGAATTCCGTATAACAACTATTGAATTTACTTAAGTATGACACGGCAAACGAAATGTCGGGGCGAGTAGTTACACATAAATACATTAGACTACCAATTAACTCTTGGTATGGAAACTTCGTTACATTGTTACTCGTAGCATTACAAGTACTCTCACAAACAGAACTAATGTTAGTTATCATGGGAGACTTTACAGACTTACAGTCTGTCATGCCAAAACGATCTAACAACTTGTCAATCCGATTTTCCTGACTAAGTTTAATGGAAGTTTCATCACGTTCTACTTTAATACCTAACATATTTCGTACCGGTCCTAAGTCTTTAAGTTTAAAAACCTTTAACAAAGAGCTTTTCAAAGTCTGAGCTAGACGTTTGTCGTTATAGAAGACGAAAAAATCGTCGACATACAGAGCAATAAAAACAATTGACTCACCAGATCTCTTAGTAAAGATGCAGTCCTCTTGTTTACATTGATCGTATCCCAAAGAAAGTAACACATCTTTTACCTTTTGGTACCAGGAACGCGATGCTTGCTTCAACCCATAATCAGCCTTTCGTAGTCTATAAACTTTGTTTTCACTCCCAGGGCATATGAAACCTTCCGGTTGTTGCATAAAAATCTCCTCATGTAAATCACCATTTAGAAATGCTGTTTGTACATCTAAATGATCAATTGTAAGATTCATTTCCACAGCCAGAGATAATAACAATCTGATAGAACAATGACGAACGACCGGTGAAAAAGTTTCATGGAAATCTTCACCATATTTTTGGGTAAAACCCTTCGCTACCAACCTAGCCTTGTAACGCGTAATGTTCCCTTCTGAGTCTCGTTTAATTGTAAAAATCCACTTATTTTTAACGATGTTCTTGTCAACTGGTTTATCAGTCAGCTGCCAAGCTCCATGTAAGACAAAAGAATCTATTTCTTCATTCATGGCTTTCTGCCATAACTCTTTATCTTCACAACTCAAAGCTTCTTTGAAATTACGCGGCTCTATAGGATTTGTCACATTACAAACGTTAGTCACGTTACAAGTCGGTCTAGGCTTACGTGGACGTAAGTTATATCGCTGATCAGTAGACTCTGGTGCCAATCCAGGCGTTACTACTGAGTCTTCACTTGGCGCATGCTCACACTCCAACTCAACAGGATGACTTGGCATGTCAACAGGAAATGCATCCGTCTCCGCCTCAAGTGGATAATCTGATGACTCGAAGAAAAACTGATCTGGCTCCGCCTCAACCGGCGTAGTATTCAATATCTTCTCCACGTCATCACCTCCTGTAAGATAAATAGGTTCAAACATACGTTTTAGCCCTATCTTAGAGTGTCTACCTGGAAACACAGATTCGTTGAATATCACATCACGTGACACAACAATCTTATTGTCATCAGGGTTGAACAAACGATATCCTTTGACATTATCACAGTAACCTATAAAAATTAGCTTCTTACTTTTTGGTTCTAACTTTTTCCGTTTACAGTCGTCTACATGTGCAAATGCCTCGCAACCAAAAACACGCCGATTCTTAAGGCTTACTTTATTACCGCTCCATACCTCTTCTGGCAATCTACCAGAAAGTCTCGAACTAGGCGATCGGTTAATAAGGAATGCCGCTGTGTGTACAGCCTCTGCCCACATCTTGTCATCGGGATTCGCATTAAACAGTAAACATCTGATTTTATCGAGTAAAGAACGATTCAATCTTTCTGCGGAAGAGTTTTGCTGCGGGGAGTACGGTACCGTCAGCTGATGAACAATACCTTTGTTTTTTAGGTAATTTGTCAACTCAGCATTAACGAACTCAGAACCGTTATCTGAACGCAGTACTTTCACCGTAGCACTACATTGGTTTTCAACCAATCTAATAAAATCAATAGTGTACTTACACACATCACTCTTCTTCGCAATAGGATATACGAACACCTTCCTCGAGTGATCATCTAGGAACGTGAGGACGTAGCGTTTGCCTCCGAGAGAAGTGGTCGGCATCGGCCCCATAACGTCACTGTGGATGAGCGCCAGCCGTGCGTCTGCCACCTGCTTATTACGATTAGTCACAAAGGGAGCGCGTGATTGCTTACCCTTAAGACACACATCACAAACTTTCTTTTGGGTCGTAACCTGAAAATCAATGTCATTAGCAACCTTTCTAAGTGATGCCAAGCTATCAAAATTAAGATGTCCTAATCGTTGATGCCATAACATCATGTCTGTAGACGTAGATGAAGTTGTCAGATTGACTCTACCGACACTGTTAAGTCTGTAAACTCTCCCAACTTTCCTAGCATTAAAAACTATCTTGCCAGCTTTGAGTATGTCACATCCAGTATTGTTAAAATTAAACTTAAAACCCTTAGCTGCAAGAGTAGATACAGATATCAAATTTACAGTAAGGTCAGGTACAAACATTACATTTTTTAAAGTTATATCTATCGTATTTCCACGAAAATTAACTGAAAAATATACATCTCCTACACCACATACTATTAACTTCTTGCCATTAGCTACACACACCTCCTTCGTCGACGACTCATCGAGAGATTTGAACCATTCTCGACATCCAGACATATTATCTGTCGCACCCGAATCGACAATCCACGAACTGTCAGTGTTAAGTGCAGACAAGACCAAAGAAGTCGATAGTCTTGGATCCAGTTGAGGACAGTCTTTTTTGACATGGCCTTTTGACCGACACTTCCAACACCACAACTTGTTCGCATTTGAAGAGGAACTAGCGTGTTTCAATGTACTAGGCGCATTCTTCTTTGCACCTCGGGAACTGTTCTTATTTTCACCACGATTCCGCGTAAATAAGCAGTCATTGTTACCACCAGTATTCCCTGTCCATCGCTTGTCTTGAAGAAGTTTAGTTTTTACCATATCTGTTTTTATGTCCATGCTTGAGTGCTCCAGAGCCATTATCATGGGCTCATACTCCTGAGGCAACCCTTGTAGCATAATAGCAGCCAGAAATTCATCATCAAGAGGCTTTTTCATGCTACGCAATTGATCAGCGAATGACAAAATCTTGTTAACGTAAATTTCCATGCTATCAAATTGTTCTAGTTTAATCGAACATAAAGTACGTAAACACGTCAATCTTCTATGTAAACCTGAGTCGTCGTATGCCTTCCTTAAGGCATCCCAAACATCTTTTGCAGTCTTCGCCTGCACAATGTGCGGATAACATGACTTCTCAACGCTTAAACAAAGCCTCGCTCGAGCCTTCTCCTCTTTACGGGCCTGATCCACAGTGCTCATACTCGTACTCGTACTTAGTACTGCGGGTTCATCCTGCCCCTTAATACAATGCCATAAGTTTTCAAATATGAGAATATTCTGCATTTGGAATGCCCAGTCACGATAATTGATGGTACCTTTCAGCTTTTCCATCGTAACTGCTGAGTTAGAATACTCACCCATATTTTGCACAAAATAATATTCGTTTCACACAATATTCACATTGCCGTGATAAGGCCCATAACCTATTACAGGGTTATTAAATGAGTAATACGGACGCAGTGTAAACAATGTAAAAACATTTAATATATTATTTTTACAGACACATGACATATATTTTTCTAAACTAATAGACGGAGACAGCGCTGACAGAGAGTGCTAAATTCAAAAAGAAAGCCTTCATAAAAATGGCCAGCGTTATACTCCAACAACTCTCCTATCCAGGGCGTCAAGTTCTGTCTGAGTCCATTTGAGTATGCCGAAAGAATACATCAAGACCGGCATGACCCAGCCGTTGAAGGCGCGCACCTTGTTTCCGCCTGATAAAAGACTATTTAGTACTTTTTTCAGGCGGCCAAAGAAGCGTTCCTTCAACGACTGTTTCACGTCAGTAGCGTTGATGCCTAGTGCTTCCGACATACCCAAATACTTGTAAGTTTCGGTTGAGGAAAGGGATCGAAGGTGTATGGAATCCGAGAGTTGTATTCCCACGGATTCCATAATCTCCCCTCGCTTTACATGCATGACTGCACATTTGTCCACACCAAATTCCATCCTGATGGCGTCACTAAAGGTTTCTGTAACCTTCAGTAGCTTCATCAGTTGCAAGTTGTTGGAGGCAAAGAGCTTCAGATCATCCATGTAAAGGAGGTGAGATATGACCTGACCTCCTCTTCTCAACCGATAGCCCAGGCCTGAACCCTCCAGCAATGTGCTAAGAGGGTTCAGGGCTAAACAAAACCACAGTGGACTCAGACTATCGCCCTGAAATATTCCACGCTCGATCCTTATAGGTTCGCTGTCCTCTTGAATCTGTTGACATCCTGGATAGCGAAGAACCGTCCTCCACTGCCCCATACACGACATCAGGAAGGTGCGCAGAGTTGCATCAATTTTATACAACTCCAGCACCCTCATGAGCCATGTATGTGGCACTGAGTCATAGGCCTTCTTGTAGTCTATCCAACATGTCACCAGATTCCTTCGGGAACGGCGAACCTGCTGGCTAATGGCAATGTCTATAAGGAGCAGCTCCTTAGTACCGCGGGACCCGTTCCTACATCCATTCTGAGAAGCAGACATGATTGAATTCGTGTCAATATGTTGATTAATTTTAGCTCTCAGAATGGATGTAAAAACTTTATAGACCGTCGGTAAACATGTTATTGGTCTATAATTTTTAGGCTCCGCAGTACTACCTGTTTTGTGGAGCAGGTGGGTTATTCCTGTCGTTAGGAACTGGGGCAGCGATCCTGACTCTAAGGCAGACTGGAACTGAGTTGCCAAACAAGCGTGCGACCTTTGGAACCACTTAATCCAAAAGTTGTGCAGTCCGTCCGGCCCTGGAGATTTCCAGTTAGGCAACGGACGGACTGCACGAGCTACATCTTGGGGGCTGATGGTAATTGCCCCCATTTGTGGTATCGGATCGCACGCTTGTTCGACCTCCCGAGTCCAGTCACCCTCAGTGTGACTGACAGGCACCGACCAGATATTGCGCCAGAACGAATACATGGCGTCATCATCTGGTAGGCGCGCATCAGTCACACCTTGGATGGGTCGCTCCCAAGCCCTATAAACCCACCTTTCGTTGTTCTGGAATGTACGATTCTGCGTGTATCGCTCCACTCGCCGCTTGTACCGACGAATACGGTTTGACCATGCATAGATTTTCTGCTTCAGGAAGTCGATACGCTCTGTGACGCGGGACAGATAATCTCGAGAACTGATATCAGTCCCCGAGAACGCCCGCCTCACAAAGCGCATCACTCTAGGGCGAGTGTTACCATTCCTGAAGCAGATAAGCTTGCCGATGAGTGCTCTAGCTTCACCGATACGACGCTCAATCCTGGACTACCAAGCTGGTACAGCTGGTCGTGTAGTTCTGTCACTTTTTGGGAATTTGACGTTAGCTACACGACATGCCGCAGCAGCCGCACAGTACAGTATTGAGTGGGTATCGGCAAGATCTTTGCTGCTATCAAAAACATTAGATAGCTGCGAATCTAGAGCACACACCAGCGCCCTATTTTTTTTATGCATGGGCAGACGAGGTAGTCGAGGTCTAAGCTCAGGCGGTGTGGAGCGATACTCGCTGAATGCACATTCCAAAGCGCTCCTTAAACGTGTATTGCATTGGGTACTCACAGATATAGCCCTGTCGTCGTCATCCTCACCATCATGATCAGGTCGCGGTGAAACACTGGGTTAGTTGCACCACGGCCGGTGGCAAGGCAGGCGAGACACGGCTATTCCGTGATTCATTCCGCAGTCTATCAAGTACGGCATCATCCAACATACGGTTACGTTGGATGACCCGCACTTGATCCGACAAACGTTGGGCCGAAACGTTCACAGCTGGCTCAAGCACCTGAAACAGAGAGAGCATCCGACCACGATACGCAGTCAGGTTACTTCCCCCCTCTGTAGCCCCAAAGTATGCGCGCATAACGTTTTCATTTAACGGTTGCGTCCATCGCATGCGCTGCACACTTCCACCGGGAGCGGGGACCCTGTCAGAGGCCGATGGGCCTCGAGATCCCAGGCTGTCCGGCGGCCGGCGTCCTCCCCGTCGACGCGCAGGTGGTGGTGTCGTCGGCGGAGAGAAATATTCGTCGCTCGAGCTCGACGCAACTGCAGCGTCCGGGATCGCTTGACTCACGATTGTAGATGGTCCCGGCGGCTGCGAGGCAGAGCTGAGCGACGAACCCGAAGATGTTGGGCGTGTGTTCTTGTCTCGGGCCTGGCTTCGTGTGAACATATTTTATTATCTCAGCTTGTCAAATCATTTTTCATCTTGATTTTTTTGGTATAAGTTGTAACTATTGTAGATTTGCTTTATGTTTTTTTTTTTTGACATTGTTTGAGTGTGTTTATTCATTTTTCTATTTTATTATTATAGTAGTAGTCAAACGCGAGCATATCAAATTTTCTTTCAAAAGTGTTCAACCCGTGTGTGTGTGTTGTTTTTGTGTTTTTTGTTTATGTAAGTTCTGATTATATCTATCTATTATTTTCGACAAGCCCGCCACTCTATGTTCAACCACGCCAAGACCATGAAGCTTGATGAGTCTTCAAGAAATTATTCAAGAGTTTTGGTTGCTGCAATACGATAACATAATCATATTAATGAAGCATATTAAGACGGTACCCTGAACAAAAAATCGGCATGAGATATGAGCATTCCTATTGGCCTAGCGGCACTGGTGGCGCATGAATCACAGTAGTGAATACGCCCAGATTTTAGGATAAAATCTTTATAAAATCGAATTGTGGCCTTTTGAAAAAAAAAAAACTACAAAAATGTTCGTTATTAAATTGTCTATCCATTAGTGTTAGTACAAAAAATAATTAATGAACACTTTACGAGGAGATGCATAATATCAATAATTATTTCTCATTTTTATGTTCTTTTAGAAGGAGATTAGTGAAATATATACAACATTAAAAAAAAAACTAAATCTACCATTTTAGAATCAATATTATGTAGAAATTTAATGTATTTTTATTAATTGATATTTCTTTTTAAATAACGAGTAGATAGCTCCTAAAAACAGCACAAAAAACGGCTTTCGCGGCGTTTTGCTCGGGGTACCGCCTTAAATCATTAAATATTACCCAGAGATATTCTCGTATGGAGAAATAAAATAAAGCGTCCATGATACTGTGTAGGGATTAAAAAGAATACTGCGGGCTTCAAATGTTTTTGTAGGAATATCTGTATTTTTAGACCCTGTTATTCAGTAAAACCCACACATTTTATTTTCTTTTTTAACCTACTGCTGAAGGAGGGTAATGTGTTTATCATATAATAATAATAATAATAATAAATATATTTTATATTTTTAAATGTTTTTTTTTTTGTATGTTTTATAAAAATATTTAAAAATGTAAATAATAAGAATGAATATGAATAAAGGAAATAATAATAATACATAACACACCACACGCTGTATCTACTTGGTCTCGGCCCGTAAATGTAGCTTAAACCAGCCTAAGAGCTGAGAATTTGAAACACTTGAAAATAATAATAATGCTTTATTAGTTAAACACACAATAAAAACCAACAATCAAATTACAAAAAACAAATAAACAATCCTATGAACAATATTGTTTGTCTATGTATATATATAATAATCTTTCTTATATTAATCTTTATCGAAGTAAAACTCAGTTGGGTTTCTGCAATAAGAACAGTTTCATTTGTATCTTTCCTATTTACAAGTTAACATTAACATTACACAAGACAGTTAAAAATAGCCTTACCTGCAATAAGAACAGACAACAACGTAAAAAGTTTCTACTCCAGGTGATTTACAATTTATTGTTCGTTACTTCAGTATATTATTTTCTTAGTACAATTAGTGTAATCTTGAATGTTTTATATTTTAGTTTGGAATGTAGACCACTCACCACAGAGCGAATTACCATAGAGTTATTATAGTTTACTATGGTTGACGATAATCGATAACTCGAGTCTGAAGCGCGGCAGGTTTAAACTTAAGAAAATGACGTCTCGAGTAAACGGGCATCGTCGTTTTCTTTATATGTATATAAGTATATATGTATGTTTGTTGCTATATGGCGTTCTAGAGACCAAACGCGCTGGCCGATTTTAATGATTCTTACGTCAATCGATTCGTCTTAACCCTGCAAGTATCACTGGCTACATTACAAATGGAAAATAAAAAAATGGCGGCTTTTGGGCGCCATATTGTGGGGAACCAAATTTTTTCTTCTTCCCAACCCATCGTGTGGGTTATCAAAATAAAGGGTTTAAGGAGGTGATTTCAAAAATATATAATAATTATATGTTTAAACGTATCTAATTCTAAAACAGATTAACTAAAAAGTTATAAATAAAAAAAGTAAATTAAAAAATCAAAAAACACGACTGCAACAAAACTTTTAAGCAGTTGGTTTGTTTGATTTTTTAATTAACTTTGAGATCTTCTTCTTCTTCGTCGTATTGATTCAAACTTTTATATTGAGTGGATATATTGTGTGTGCATATTCGTGTGCGTTCTCTCATCGAAGAGGTGATTATCAAAGAAAAAGAGAAAACAAAGATATGCAAAACAATCTTAAACTATCACACATTTTCGGTTATTCTCTCAAACCAGAAGAATTCTTTACATTATCTTAATACTTTCTTAAGTTCGTGTCGTAGTGAAATCTTTAGAAGTGATTGTTTTTGTAGAATGGTTGCAGATTATTGATAGCATTTGATTGTATTCCTTAAAGACACATAATTCCCCATGATAGAATATCTGTATTCTATCATGGGGAATTATGTGTGTTCAAAATAATGGCGCCTGTGTTCGAAAATTAAATTCAAACATGTAATGCACTAAATCTCAAATAACGATCTCGAGCTCCGAAAATTTCAACCAGAACTAATATCAATTTCGCATAAACAAAGCTAATGCTTCAAGACATATTTATTGCTCCTAACCACTCCGTACGACTTCTCCTTCTAACTTATGATAGATACACAAGAGTGAAAAAGAAGACCAGACTGACCTTTAATAACAGTAATGAAAGTGACAACACATTAATTAAAGTTTATCAGAGTGTTAGAACTTATAATTAGTACTGTCAGTTACTCTGGTTATTCTGTAAACGAGTTATTTTGTAAATTGATGGAGTCTATTAAGAAATGGGTAATGTGATACAAGATTTTGTTAATTTATAAAAAGGGTATAGATACTTCTGAGGGAAAACTTAATCGTTTGGATCAAAACTAGCTTATTTCGGTTTAGCTCACTTGGCTTAACCCAGAAACCGCGCATTTTTCAAGATAAACTGAGTGTGGATTTCTATCACTCAAATAAACTATCGCAATCTGATCATTACTTCTAGAGATACCTTTTTACAAACTAACAAATTTATATCTTTGTTATTTTATGTCTTCATGTCTTAAGATAAAAACATGGGGCATCTAAACGACAACGGCATTCGAAAAGTAAAAATGTATGGGATTGAGCACGTGAAATTTCAGCGCTGATACAAAGTTACATTGTCTACCGCCTCAGGAAGTTGCATTAATCTGTTGTATTTAAAACAAAGCCGTGTTAGTTACACCATTTATAACTCGAGAACGGCTGGATGTATTTTCATGACCTTTGATTTGTTGGATTTATCTTCGCCCCAAATAACAGAATAACTATTGAAATATCGGCAATATTAACGAAAAACAAAATTTTAAAGCAATTAATTTTCCCATACGTTTTGCGAACACACCGCCATCTCTGATAGATAACAGAAACAAAACACGTACTAAAATTAACATAGCATTGGATACCGGTCCTGGTGATGCCAGTAGATGTTGTGGATTATTCTGAAATTCAATACTAAGTCGGGTTAGTTTCACTATTTTTCCAATACATTTGTTTGAGGTGGTACGAAGTTCGCCGGGACAGCTTGTTATAGAGTTAAATCTAAGTAGTAATAATTTTATATAGCAATGAACTAAAACTTCCTACTAACAACATCAACATTGCCTCATCCCTGAATCTTATATTTCTTTCAGAACACCAACAAACACAGAACTTTAAGAAAGTAAGTATCACAACTAAATTCGTAGACAATAACTTTCGCTACACGAAAGCTAATTTACCAACTCTTAGTTCTCAAGTAATACCAACTCTTTCTTGCCTAGAAAACACTGTTCAGTGTATCAAGTTGAAATGGTCAATGAAAGTTTGTTCCTGAACAAACTAGAAAGAAGACTAAACTGTTTGTATGAACATTGTAGAAGCAAGTCAGATAAAACGAGCTGCCGGCATTACCGCGTGAAAACATATGCAACAAGAAAACATTAATGCATCTTACATTCAATTCCATTCGACGAAATCTTTGAGTACATCAAAGCTCAGCTGATATTATAAAGAGGTAAAGTTGTTAGTTGCAGGTGATCTCTGGAAGTACAAATACATACATATAAAAAAGCTGAGTGTCATAGGTCACTTTTATACCGGTGTACAAAATGCACGGTTCCTATGATTTTATAGATACACGGAGCGAAGCCGCGGCAATAGCTTGTAGTATTTTATAAATAAATCCACGAAATTAAAATGTAATATCCCTCACGTACATGGTTATCATAACCATTTTATTAATTTACATTGCATTTACTTCTAAGTCAGTCCATTGAAACATTGTTGCACTGTAAATCAACTTAACACTTTTCTTCGCAAGACTACTTTGAGTGCAATCATCGTCTTCCATAATTCATTTCAAAATGTCTTCTCAACAATTTTATGTGTCTTGATTTTAAATAAGTGATAAGCTCCATTGTATCGTTATTACAGGATCTTTATTGGTGTTGAAATCTACTAGAAATCCGTTATTTCATCCGATATTTCATCATCATCATCATATCAGCCGAAAGACGTCCACTGCTGGACATAGGCCGCCCCCAAGCGTCGCCACATTGACCGGTCCCGTGCATCTCGTAACCAGCGGGTCCCCGCAACCTTCCCCCATTTGTATGTATGTATTTTATGTTATATCTAAGTAATATTATTTAATATAGTTTTTGTACACTGACAGCCCTAATGTTTATCTCCTCTCGTTCAGTCCATCCAAAGGTTGTCTGTAAGAGATTGCCCTGTGCGATAAGATCGCCCATTGTACACTTATCTTTAAAAATGTTTTTTCCTGTAATTATTTAAGTGGTGTACAATAAAGTATATAATATATAATAAATATAGACCGCCTGAGGCGGTAAAAGCCTCCTCCAAATGCTTCCATTTGTCACGAAGTCTAGCTTTCCTGGCCCAAAAGTTTCAAGCAGTTTTGGCAATGTCGTCTCTCCACCTTGTAAAAGGCCTGCCTCTTCTCCTTTTAACAGATCTGGGAGTCTAGTTTGTTATGATCTGGGCCCATCGTTGTGGTTCTAGCCTCTAAATGTGTCCTGTCCATCTCAATTTATGTTTGAGTACCTGCCTTATCACGTCAGAAGATCTTGTTGTTTTTCTGATCAACGAGGTTTTAACTTCGTTCTAATCCTCTATGACAAGTTCTAATCTTAATTTGTTTTCTTTTTGTTAACGACCAAGTTTGACACGCGTAAGTGAGGCAAGGTAATAAGCAGATACCCATAGATTTTGTTTTCTGCCTAGGTGGAAACAAACTTTTAAAGATTTCTTTCACTGCCTAGTATTTGTTCCATGTGCTTTATATTCTAGTATTTTCTTATTTTTTGCTGCAGCCTTCTTTCTATTTAGACATGGCCGAGGTAGGTGTAGTCTTCAACGTACTTAACTGGCATTGAGTTGGTCATAATAGGAACACGTTCTTTACTTGTCATAACTTCCGCCTTGTCTAGATGAATCTCGGGTCTAATAATTATTTTCACTATGATTATTATGGGTTTACAACATCATTTGTAACTCAGCTGGTCTTCAGAAAATATGACGATGTTGTCCGCGAATCTGAGAAGCGATAAAGATTCTCCGTCTATTCTGATCCCCATATTTTACCAGTCCAGTTTCCTGAAGACTCCAGTACAGCGATGAAAAGCTCGGGAGAGAGTGGGTCACCCTGTTTGACACCTCGTGCTATCTTAAATGTTGGGCCTGTAACTTTAATTTTAACTCGAGCTGTGCTGTTATTGTAGGTTTCCTTGATGAGCTCTATGTAATCAGTGTTAATGCCCTGTTCTGTTAGAGCTTGCCAGATACAGTAGTGTAATATAAAGTCGAATGCCTTTGAATTGTCTTTAAATGCAATGTGTAGACGTTTGTCGTACTCTATATTTTTCTCTATTAGACGGCAATATAGGCTTCAAAACCGGTACCCGTAAATACTTATTTAAGTACCAGGAATTTATAATAATAAGGAAGCTCGGCTGGAATTATGAGCGGTAAAACGAGTACCGGACGATTTTCGATACTGAAGTCCTAGTCCTCTGAATAGGCTCAATTGGGCTTTGTAATAAAAGAGTGGACTGTATTAGCATAGGTATATTACAATAATTTACACGATCAACTCAGGTTGAATTATATGCCCGGAATGCCCGTAATGGCTGGAGACTGTGAGCTGAGTGGTGCGGCAGGCGCGCAGCTGGCCGTCGCGTCGCGGGTTCGGTCCCCCGACACCCCGCGCCTGCCCCGCGGACTCCCGTGCATATGTGACGCGCCAACACCTCCGTTAGTCTCTACCACTTATGATTCAAGCCGTGCAAATACTTCCTGGTGATTTGCCTCCTGGTAGATGTAGTTATTCTTTACCGGTAATGATTCCAACCCCGCAAATAATAAGACTTCTTCATGATTCTGGCCTCCTGGTAGTTTGGGTATAAATGCTTATAATGTCAACATCTACCTAAAAAGAAAAAGAGGAAGTTATATTTCTATCATGTTATTACATTCTCAACTGAATTTAATCGAATCTTTGATTTTGACGTCCAAAAAAATAAACGTCACACAAGTCGCAACACAAGTAAGTACCTAATGATTCGTAGGTGCCATTTAATTTTGTGAAATAAAATTGAGAAAAATATCGATAGGTGCTGAATGTGGCATACCTCAGGTGTCATTCAATCAGTTTCCGTTTTAGTTGGTGCCCAATGTAAAATGAATACGCTCTCAAATCATATCGTGGGAATCGTCCAATAACCCGTTAAAACGGGTGCCCAATGTATAATACCCACTTTCTTGTGCTACCGTTCTTATCGTTACTAGCCTTAATAGAATGGTGTTCTTTTCCACTTTATTATCTCAATGTGATGTAATTATAATGTTCAGTGAAACAACCTCAGGCACTTCCCAAAAGTATTTATGTTATCATTAATGTGACGTCGGAGTTAGAAACTTTGAATACATTTTAGAACACTCTGTACAAGTAAAATTTACTTTCTGGTCACGTAACATCCTGTAAGCTAGACTGTTTAAGTTTTTTAGAGAAATCGTGTATTTATAAAATCAAGGTTGGCTAAAAAGAACGTGATATTAATTTCACAAGCAATCCTGAAATCGCTATTGAGAGAAAGTTAATGTATTCCATTGTCGTCATTACCTTCTGGGAATTATCACCATCATTATTTCAGCGGAAAGACGTCCACTCTTTAACTTAAGATTTCCCCAAAGTGTCAACATATGGACCGCGAACACGACGACAAATTAAAAACTTGCCTAAAGCAAATATCTTCTTGATTTCGATGTGGTGCAAGAATTGATCATTTATTATAGTAAGGAGAATTGCCAATTTAATGGCTCTTTTTTATAAATGTTTCCATTGACTGACAAATTTACTTTTCCATTCTCACTTTGAAAGGAGAAAACCATTCACATCAACACTTTTTGAATGCCCGAAAATGATTTTCGTTATTGCTCGAAAATACTTTAATTTTTGTTTGCTTCGCATTTCAGCATGACATGCTGGCGAGTCTGGACTGTAAGAACATACATGCAATCCTTGTTTCTGAATCATGGCTAAAGCCATGCCTTCCATCCACTTCCTACTCTCTACCAGGATATCAACTAATTAGAAATGATCGCACGGGCTGCGGTGGTGGCGGTGTTGCCATATATCTCCGTGCTAACATTCCATTCACAGTTGTTCATATGTCATCACAGCCACCACCGCCGAACGCTGGTGAGCATCTCTTCTTGGAAGTCAATCTTCATCATTCGAAGATTCTGCTTGGTGTCTATTATTGTCCCTCTTTACGTATCGACTATTTTTCTTCTTTTGAAAGTCTCCTCGTTAACTTAATTCCTTCTTACAGTCACACCATTATAATGGGGGATTTCAACACTTGTCTTCTCAAAAATGATTCAAGGTCTTCCTCCCTACAATCTATATCACATTCTTGCAATTTATCCCTTCTTCCCTTAGGTGCCACTCATCATTTGCCTAACTGCACTCCTTCACTTCTTGATCTTATACTTGTTTCTTCTACTCAACATATCGCTAAGCATGGACAATGTACAGCTGATGCCTTCTCCTACCATGACCTTTCATTCCTTTCCTACAAAATTCGCCCTCCGAAGGCTAAACCCAAGATACTCCTCCGGCGTAGTTTTGGTGGTATGAACCTTGAGAACCTCCGTGAGGACGCTGGCAGAATTGACTGGTCTGATGTCATTGCCACTGAGTCGATTGATGTCAAAGTCAATATACTGAATACCAAGATTCTCCAGCTATACGATATCCATGCACCTGTTCGGTCTGTAAAAATGAAGCACCTGCCGGCGCCGTGGCTGACAGACGACCTAAAAGACCTACTGCAGAGGAAAGCAGCAGCTAAAACAAGATTTAAAAGCAGACCAAATTCTTTTACTCGAGAGAAATATGTTGCAGTCCGCAATCGCAGCAATGTGGTGTGTAGGGATGCACAACGCCGCCACATTCATAAGTCCGTCGAAAACGGTGACCCAGCTAAAGTCTGGAAATTTCTTAGATCAATGGGAGTGGGAAAATCGCGCCAAGATTCTATTCCTAAAGATATAGATCTTGAATTACTTTATCAACATTTTTCTACTTCCTCTAGCTTCAATGGTACTATCAAAGCAAAAACGTTGAAAGATCTTTCGTCTCTACCCACTCCCGATTATTCACCATTCGTCTTTAATCAGTTCTCCGATTGTGATGTTAAGAAGAGCATTGAATCTATCTCGTCTAATGCTGTTGGTAGTGACTGCATCAGTCGCAAGATGATACTCCCTATCCTTGACGAAATCCTTCCTGTCATCTGCCATATCCTTAATCATTCTCTATCCAGCGGTGTTTTTCCATCTTCTTGGAAAAAAGCCCAAATCACCCCTCTTCCTAAAAAGCAAAATCCTATCTCCTTCTCCGAATTCCGACCTATCTCCATATTACCGTTTCTGTCCAAAGTCCTCGAACGCCTTATCCATAACCAACTAAGTACGTTCCTTTGCAAGAACCACCTCCTTATTTTTTCCAATCCGGGTTTCGTCCAGGACAAAGTACTACAACAGCTCTTGTTAGCATTACAGACGATATTAGACTCGGCATGGAAAATGGAAATCTGACGGTTCTTTTCTTATTAGACTTTAGCAATGCTTTTAACACCGTCAATTTTGATATCTTACTCAGCATACTTGGCTCTCTTAACATATCTCCACAGGCAATTGATTGGTTTCGTAGTTACCTGTGTGGCCGCCGACAACGTATTTGCATTGAAGGTTCTTCTTCGTCATGGTGCAATACTTCTGCAGGTGTACCACAGGGGGGCGTTCTATCTCCTCTTCTCTTCGCTATTTTTATTAATTCTATTTCCAATGCTCTTCTCTCGTCCTACCACCTTTACGCTGACGATCTGCAAATATTTTCTCAAGCTCCGGTAGAAGAATTGTCTGAGGCAGTTAATATGATCAATAAAGATTTGGCTAGTATTTCTGAGTGGAGTTTGGCTCATGGTCTGAAGATAAATCCTACGAAGACTCAAGTCATTGTGGTCGGTAGTCCTAGGTTGCGCTTGAAAATTAACTGGTCGCAGCTCCCCCGGATTGTCTTTGATGGCTCAGCTATTCCATACAGCGACTCAGTGAAAGATCTGGGTATTTTAGTAGACAAAGACTTTTCGTGGGGTCCTCAGCTGCAGGCAGTTAGCCGCAAGATGTTTGCGTCTGCTGGGTCTTCGCGCAGACTGCGCAATTTCCTTCCGACTGCCACCAAAACTGCACTCGCCCAATCCCTCCTTCTCCCAATCCTCGATTATGCCGATGTCAGCTATTTAGACCTAAATGAAGTTCAGCTAGATAAGCTTGAGCGACTCCAGAACTTTTGTTTAGATTCATATTTGGTTTACGCAAATATGACCATGTTTCCGAATTTCGAATTAAGCTCAAGTGGCTGCCAATCCGCTTTCGACGGAATGCCCATATTTTATCATTACTCTACAGTATTCTGTTTATTCCTACAGCCCCCACTTATCTCAAAGAACGCTTTAAGTTCCTTCATGACACACATTCTAGACACTTGAGATCATCGGAGAATTTGAAGCTTTTGATGCCTGCCCATTCCACAAAGTTTTACGACAAATCGTTTACAGTCCAGGCTGTGCGATTGTGGAATGAGTTGCCGTTGTCAGTTAGACAAGCCCAGTCACTGGTTTCTTTCAAAAACCTGGTTAAAAACCATTTCCTTTCACTGTAACGCTTTTCTATTTAGATCTTATCTCTGTCAATTTAACCATTTTTCTTTTTTGTTTCTCTCTCTTTCTATTAGTTTCATGTTATATTATGTATGTATGTTTGTATAAAGGTTTATGCATTTATTATATTATTATAATCTAGTATATATTTATGTTTTATTTTAATAGCAGTACACCGACTACCCCCTTTTTATTCTAAGTTTTCTTTTTTCAGTCCATCCAAAGGTTGTCTGGTAGATATCGCTGTCAGCGATAAGACCGCCTTTGTACCCATTTATATAAGTTTTTTTGTAAATGTCTATAATTTTATGGTGTACAATAAAGTATATTCTATTCTATATTCTATTCTATTCAGTAATATGAGATTAATGACGAATTTTAAAAACTAGAGTTGGGAAGGTGTCGGGTGTTGGGCAGTTCATTCAAGCGTGGTGTTATTAATCAAACACAGCCCTGTACTACGCGTACAGTTCGACGTTCTATTTGCACATTTTCGTAAGATAGAAAAAGAAGAAGAAGACCTATGCATATGAAGACCTTAAGTTGCATCACCGGCTGGTATTGCAGTGGCACAATTCTGGGCCAAACATATTATTTAGAGACTAATTTTTGCTATCGACACGCTAAGAAGAAGTAAGATAGAGAAAAAAAAAAGAGAGAAAATGATGGCAGAAGTATCAAAACATCAATATCACGCCTTTATTCCCCGAAGGGAGAAGCAGTAGTGTAAGCTTATTCAAGATTTCACCAGTTTTATTATAATTTCAATTGGTGCATTATAATAAACTAGCTATTCCCCGCGGCTTTGCACCCGTCATTTTGCTACCTACCTAGCCTATTCTACCCTGACTACCCTACTCTACCCACCATCCTACCCTACCTACCCTACATTACCTACCCTAACCTACCGTTTTTTTTTTGGAAAACTGTGACTTATGTTCTTCTCCAGGATGTCATCTATCTCCTTGCCAAATTTCATTGAAATCTGTTCAGTGGTGTAGGTGTGAAAAGATAACAGACAGACAGACAGACAGAGGTACTTCCGAATTTATAATATTAGTCTGGATACATATTTCATTGTCATCATTTCAGTCGAAAGACTGATCCTAAGGAGCGGTAGATGTGAGAAGCATACATCTACCGCTCCTGCGACCCTTTACCAACTCGCGGGAGGCCTACCAAACGCTGCAATTTTTGTACAGTATATGTTTATACCTAAATAGAGCGAGGAATATTGAGTCTGAAATAATCTGGCAAAGCCAATCAAGGTATGGTTTGATTCCCTCAGTTTTTAAGCAAAGGTTTAAAAGAATAACTAAAATTCAGTATCGAGCCATCTACTTAATTAAAATCCATATCAAAACACACGATCTAACAAAAACACAGTCAACCAAAACTAAATCGTTGAGTAATTTTGTCGTAGAAACGAAAAAGTTACAAAAGTACGAGAGTGGTCTGATATGGTATCGAAAGTGATACCCAACTCGCATAATGGCGCGTTATTAAAAAAGTTGGTGTTGCCAGTGCGAAAACATGGTAGTAACTCTTGTTTCCATTTTTCCTACGCTCGTTTGAATCCTTATTTTCGCGTTTTTTTTATCGAAATAAGAAAACATTGGCCAAATGTAGCAGAACATTTGGGTTAATGAGAAAGCTGATAGGAAAGGCTGGGTATTTTTTAGTTAGGGAAATTAATGGAGGCTACATAAATATTAATGCTAACATAATAGCCTCAATTTTAAACCTTGTGCCTGAAATGAAAGCGATACTGACACACAACGATGATTAATAAATATAAATTATCTTTAATGAAGTTATTTTTAGGACCTTAGAACTTAACAAGAACTGTGTCTTCTCATTCAAACTACAAGACTTTGACCAGGTTGCTGAAATACTATCAGCGATAAAGATAGCCAACAGTTTAAAATATATGATACTAGATGACCCGGCAAACTTTGTTTTGCCATAAAAACACCAAACATTTATCTACCCTACCTACCCAACCTTACACTACCTACCCTACCCTATCCTACACTACCCTACCCTACCCTACCCGACCCGTCACTACCCTACCCTACACTACCCTACTCTACCCTACACTACCTTCCCTACCAAACCCTGCCCTACCCTACACTACCCTACCCTACACTACCGTACCCTACACTACCCTACCCTACACTACCCTACCCTACACTACCCTACCCTACACTACCCTACCCTAAGTTTTAATTTTATTTTTTTCTTCACACAAACCATCTGCTAAATAGTCCGAATAAACCCTAAAAAATTGGTTTGGTTAGGTGAGCCCGTTCTTGAGTTATAAAATAACAACGAAAAGTGCCATTGATTTTTATATATATAAATTGATCACCTGAAATAATACTAGCAAGCGCTTGTTTGTATTCCTTATAATTTGGACTTTCCAACAATTAATGATTGTTGAAAAGTTCAGTCGCTGCTTAAACGTCATTTTGTCGAAGTCCCTTATTCTATCTTATATACACACATCTCTGCAAACAGACAGCCCAATTTTAGCTGCGTGTAAAGTGAGTTTTCAACTGAATAGTAATCCTGACTGTAGGGATTCAGAAAACTTACGTCAGGTGGCATCGCATAGCTTTCAAAGGTTTGCACCAACGTTAGCGTTACATATTCAATTAATGCACACAAAGTAACCATGACTTATGGTGCTAAATAGATAATATGTATAGTAATACATTAATCACAGTTTAAAAACCTCCTAACAGGTTGACCGACGGCCTGGTGAGTATTTAACCGATGTGGCGACGAATGAGCTCCCCCATTCGGCGCCATATCGGTTATTCCCAACAGCGGACCCGTTTCGCCTACTGATCATAATGTTGGATTACAATTACCTTTGTAGGTCATTTCCTGATCAACTTTCTTGTTCAATTTAAAAGAAGGTAATCAAATTTCAAAGCTCCGAGTAAAAAAATCGCGACCTTATTGAAATTACAGCAGAACATCGATTCTCAGAATTTGCTACGGCGTAACAGTGATTTTTTTTATTTACACTGTCGTTTTTTATTCGGAAATGAGGCAGCCATACACAATAACAAGAGACAACAAAGCTATTTTCAAAGCAAAATAAAACGCCAAATTTTTCTCATCGGAAAGCATCCTGAAGCCACTAAAAGTCGCCTGAGGCAATGTTTATTTACACCAAGCAAGTACGATTCATGATCGGATATTTATTAAATTTTCCAGGAAATCTGAAAGTAGCTGTATTGGTTCGCGTCTTGAATGAATCTTTTAAAGCTTCTAAGTAAATTAACGTCGCAGTCTTACCCCAGGTAGGTTAGGTAGGCATCTATTTAGTCTTTGATGATAGCGGAAAACACTTTTTCTTTTTCCGCAAATCTTTTTTACTGGATGGAGTTTTCAATTCAACTTTGATCTTTAAGAACTAGTAAGTACAGTACGACGACTAATACAAAAGCTTCTAAGTAAATTAACGTCGCAGTTTTATCCCAGGTAGGCATCTATCTAGTCTTTAACGATATCAAAATACACTTTTTTTCTTTTGCCGCAAATCTTTTTTACCGGATGGAGTTTTCAATTTAACTTTGATCTTTAAAACCTAGTAAGTATGATGCAGGTCAGTAAACTGACGAATTATTGTAACAGAAAAAGCTTGCGAACTTAGGCGCCCTACAAGTAATATTAAATGGTCCTTATTTAATATTACTTGTAGGGCGCCCATTAAAACCTTGAGTTTAGCGTGATCCCCAGGAAAACCGTTTTTGCGACGAATTCTACCTTCTCCCTGTTTGATATATTGTCATAATCTATAGAACGATCAGCTGTTTTGTCACTTTAATAAAATTCTTCACAACATAGACATGTAATCTTTTTATTTACTAGTTTTTCAACAGTTTAATTATAAATATGTAACGTAATGGTGGAGGTCACTGACCCCTGAAACACAGGTGCTGTTACGTAGCTCGTTCACTTTTTTGTAAATTTTGAAGCTATTAATACTTATTTATCTTTTATTTCTGTCTGCAGGTTCTAAAGTCACCTAACATGAAGGAGCTGACGATAGCTGAGTTCACTCGCTTTGCTCGCTTATTTCAGCTCCCGACATCTCCTTCAAATCTAAATTATCCGTGTGGAGATTGACGTGCCTTCAGCTCCCGAGCCGTTTTGTTTTACATTCTTAATTTCAACAATGGTCATGACGCCATCCTGAATCCACATCACTAATCAGAAATCTTTTACCGATACAAACATTTATTGTTATTGCTCGGGTTACTACAAAGACATATTAAGGATGGCAATGACTGCTATAATATTGCCATGTTAAAATAAAAAGAAAAACTATAGTTGAGTAGCCCTGACGCATTTCGGCGTGAAAAGTACCCATTTAGCCTTTACTTGGTTTTCGACGGGCGAGGAATGCAATGAAATGGAAAGGTGGGCATGCCTCAGGTGGATGGGACGAGCTGTAGTAATAATAATAAGTAGAAGCATAACTATAGGATTATGTGGGTAGTCAAAACTCAAACAGCCAAATTTGATCTCTACATTTGAAAATTTAATTAAAAATAGTATTAGTTTAAAAACATATATTTTAATGGTACATATTGATAGTTGATCATCTCTACCTGCCAGTCAAGTGTTTTCAACTCCTAAACTTTAACATTTATTTTCACATCCTCACTATGGAGGCAATCAACCGCACAATCTCAGATATGAGCAATCTGTTCAGTCTAAGAATGTCAGAATTTGAAAAGGAGTTGCAAAAGGCACCGTGCACCACACCAATCACCACCTCAGGTTTGGCAGCCGAGTTCTTATCTTTCCGGACATTTATTGTTCAGGCGCTCAGTTCTCTCCAGCAGCAAGCTGCCATGTTAGCGCAGAGCCTCGACAACATGGAGATGCGTGGGCGGCGTAAGATTCTGCTGTTGCACGGAGTGTCGGAGCAGCAAGACGAAGAGACTGCACAGGTGGTGGCTCAAGTTGTCACACAGCGTCTGAAGCTTGACTTGGATGTGTCTGGCATCAAGAGGTGTCACAGGATGGGGCGCAGCGCATCTAACAAACCCCGACCGATCATCTTCAAACTCCATGATGTTGCCCTCCGGGATAAAGTCTGGTTTAGCAAGACCAAGCTAAAGGGGTCCGGAATCACAATATCGGAGTTCCTCACAAAAACCAGGCACAACGTTTTCATGGCGGCACGGAACAGATTTGGCGTGACTCAATGCTGGACCTCAGAAGGCACTGTGATCGTCCTTGACGCCAAGGGGTCTCGACATCGAGTGACCTCCACTGCCGACCTCAATAGCATCGTGCAGCAGTCGGAACAGGTCTCTGCGCAGCCGGGGCCGGGCTTCGCTCAACCAGTCGCAGTCGAAAAGGTCGCCGCCACAAAAACCAAGCGTACTGTAGCCCGAAAGTAAAGTGCTTTGTTGTTTTTTTCCGTTTTGATAGTCCAGGTAGTTTTTGTTTATTATGTTTGTCTCTATGTAGGTATAATTAACTATATTTTTCAACACTTCACACCTTTTCCTATTTATTTTCTTGTTTTTTTGTATACCCGGTACCGTTTGTTTTGTATCTAACAAATCAACGTCATTGTCACTTGTCACTGTCACAATCTGACAGCTTAAGTTTGCGTTGATCATGCGTTCGTCTCAAACTTATTTTTAATTTCGCTCCGTTACACGGTCCTATTTTATCTAAATATATTTTTTATTTTTATTATTTGTTTTGTAATGAACTTGTACGTAGGTAGGTACGTTGTTTTATACCTGGACTACAAAATTAAATTAAATTTTAATGTTTTATTATTTGTTCCACTCTTATGTTAAACACAACTGGCAGGTGGACGGAAAATTGTTAACCGCTTAGTTTATTATTGTTTTGTTTTAGTAGGTATTTTTTATTATTTTTATTTATGCTCAGCCCTGATTATAGCAGTGATTCTGATACGTTTTATTCGTTGGATAGTGATGATGTAAGCTTCGAGAGTGTTCCTTGTCTAGCCGACACTCTTGTTTCACTTTTTTCCGATGTCTCCAGGAACTTTAATGTAGTCCACATAAATGCCCAGAGTATTCCGGCCCACTTCCCCGATATGCTGGCAAGCTTTGACTGTAAGAATATTCATGCAATTCTTGTTTCTGAATCTTGGTTGAAACCTTGTCTTCCCTCTTCCTCCTACTCTCTTCCAGGTTTTAAGCTTATCAGGAATGATCGCGCGGTCGGTGGTGGTGGCGGGGTGGCTATTTATCTTCGTAATTACATTCCCTTTTCTATTGTTAACATGTCCACACAGCCGCCCCCGCCGAACGCCGGTGAACATCTTTTCCTGGAAGTTGAACTGCATCATTCTAAGATTCTCCTTGGGGTGTATTACTGCCCTTCTCTTCGAATTAATTTCTTCTCTTCTTTCGAACGTATTTTGGAAGCTTTAATTCCTTCTTACAGTCATAGCATCATAATGGGCGACTTTAATACATGTCTCCTTAAAAAAGATTGCCGCTCTTCTTCTCTTCGTCATGTTATTGAATCTGCCAATCTTTCAATTCTTGATCTTGGTGCCACTCACCGTTTTCCTAACTCTGTTCCCTCGCTACTTGATCTTATTGTTGTCTCATCCTTCGATCACGTCAATAAACATGGTCAATGTTCAGCTGACGCCTTTTCCTATCATGATCTTATTTACACTTCTTATAAAATTCGACCTCCTAAGCATAAGTTTAAAACTCTTCTGCTTCGCAATTTTGATGGCATGGACATTGGTCGTCTTCAGGAGGATGCCAGTAATATTGACTGGACGCCGCTGAGTACATCATCGTCCGTCGACGAACAAGTTGAAATTTTGTCTTCTACCCTCATTCAGCTTTACGACACACATGCACCTGTTCGAGCCGTGAAAGTTAAACATCTTCCAGCGCCATGGCTGACTGACGAAATTAAAGTTTTAATAAGCAAGAAAGCAGCTGCGAAGTTTAGGTTTAAAATTCGGCCCAACAATGTTACCAGGGAAAAATACGTTTCAATTAGAAATCATTGCAGCAAGGTGTGTAGGAACGCACAACGCCAACATATTCATAATTCTGTCCAAAACGGTGATCCAGCTAAGGTCTGGAAATTTCTTAAATCATTGGGTATCGGGAAAAAGTCTCATGACACGATTCCTAAAGACTTGGACTTCAACTTACTTAACAGTCATTTTTCTACTTCGCCCGTATTGGATGGTGCCACCAAAGCTACTACGCTTAGTTATCTTTCAAATCTTCCGATACCTGATTATTCCCCTTTTGTCATAAGTCAATTCACTGCTTGTGATGTTAAAAAGAGTATTGTTTCGATAACATCCAACGCTGTTGGTAGTGACTGTGTCAGCCGTAAAATGATCATCCCCATCCTTGATAACATTCTTCCTGTCATCCTTTACATCCTCAACTTCTCTATTTCCAGTGGTGTCTTCCCACAAGCCTGGAAAGATGCCCAAATTATCCCTTTACCCAAAAAGTCACATCCTGCATCATTCTCTGACTATCGTCCCATTTCTATTCTTCCTTTCCTATCCAAAGTCCTTGAAAAGCTTGTTCATCATCAGCTCAACACATTCCTTTCCAAACAAAATCTGTTAAACCCTTTTCAATCTGGTTTTCGACGTGGACACAGCACTACCTCAGCACTTGTGCACATCACGGACGATATCCGATCAGGCATGGATATGGGGAAGTTAACAGTACTTGCTCTGCTCGACTTTAGCAATGCCTTCAATACTGTTGACCACGACATTTTGCTTGGCGTCCTACGCTCTTTTAACATATCTCCTCCGGTAATTGACTGGTTTCATAGTTACCTGTTTGGCCGTCGGCAGCGTATTCACACTGATGAATCTTTCTCCTCTTGGTGTCTTACCTCTGCCGGTGTGCCGCAGGGTGGCGTTTTATCTCCTCTTCTCTTCGCACTCTTTATTAATGCTATCACTCAACGACTTTCTTCTTTCTATTACCTATATGCTGATGATCTCCAAATTTATACCCAAGCCCCTCTCGGAGAGTTATCTAATGCCATTGAGACCATTAATACAGACCTGGCTCGAATAGGTGACTGGAGCACTGAGTTCGGGCTGAAGATCAATCCAACGAAGACTCAGGTAACGGTTGTTGGCAGTTCCCGGACCGTCTCTAGGATCGATTGGTCGATACTGCCCCAGGTTTCTTTCAATAATACTATTATTCCTGTAAATCATATTGTGAAGAACTTGGGGATTTATATCGACAGCACCCTTTCCTGGACCAAACAACTGCAGGAGGTCAGTCGAAAACTGTTTGCGTCTGCGGGTTCCCTGAGACGTCTTCGTAATTTCCTTCCCACCACCACTAAAATTGCGATAGCACAATCTCTTCTTCTACCTATTCTAGACTATGCTGATGCCAGCTATCTTGATCTCACCCAAGACCAATTGGACAAGCTTGAGCGACTTCAAAATCTTTGTATCAGGTTCATATTTGGCTTGCGCAAGTATGATCACGTTTCTGAATTTCGTACCAAGCTCAAATGGCTTCCTATTCGCCTTCGCCGGAATGCCCATATACTTTCTTTGCTTTATAATGTGTTATTTAATCCTTTTACTCCTTTTTATCTCAAAGAACGCTTCCAGTTCCTCTGTGACACCCATTCTAGGTCCTTGAGATCATCGGAAAATCTAAAATTAAGTATTCGTATGCATTCCACTTCCTTCTTTGACAAATCTTTCACGATTCAAGCAGCTCGGTTGTGGAATGTATTACCCATTGAAGTAAGACGTGCTCAAACACTGCCAACGTTCAAGAAAATGGTAAAGGAGCATTACCTTTCACTATAATTATTATTCTTCTCCTTTCTCTGTTATATATTTGATATGTATTAGTATATTATGTAATATTGTATGTATGTATTGTATTTTTATTAAGTCTAAGTAATATTATTTTTAATATTTTGTACACTGACAGCCCTAAATTCTTCTCCTATCTTTCAGTCCATCCAAAGGTTGTCTGTAAGAGATTGCCTAGTGCGATAAGACCGCCCATTGTACACTTGTATATGTGAACGTTTGTCCTGTGTGTTTTTTTTTGTGGTGTACAATAAAGTATATAATAATAATAATAATAATATAGTGAGCTGAACACAATTCCGTCATTTGTGTACAATGACCAAACCATTTTGAAAAAATGCTGATTTTCCTTTATTGTAATCATATCAATAAGTACGCGTTTATGGATCAATTTTATCATTAAGTTTATTTTGATCAAATACATTTTGTTTTTCTTATAATGTAACTTCATCATCATTGTCAACAGCACAACCTTACGCACTGCTGGGCATTTTAGGCTTATTTTTTTTCATATCAATCCCAACGCTTTTGTCGCGACAAGTACAATCATCATCCATATTCTCAGTGGTGGCAATAATGTCGTTGATTTTGCCTCACCACCCATAAAATTAGAACAAGTTAACGAACAGCGTCACAGGCGTTCATTAGCTCACCTAAAGTGCAGGTGTTTATGTAAATTTGGGGGCACTCTAGTATTTGTGTGTCATTTCCTGCACAGAGGCACCGCACTCACCGCGTAACAGTATCAATGGCTAACGGCTGCTATAATTAACGTGGCCACCTATTTAGGCCCAAAATATTTAAAGAATTTTTATCGACTCAAAAAGAAGAAGCTAGCACAAAATATTATTCACAAAAAAGATCCGTGTTCTTTACTGAATTTATTGAAATAACTGTATCTCTACAATATCCGAGATCGTAACACTTGTCAGGCTTATCTCGAGGTAAAAATAAACATAGCGGTATTTTAACCCGAAAAATGTGGGGTTAGATACCTCTTTTTGTTATGATCAGAGTATTAAAAATATTACATTTCTCTTTTTGTGGATGTGGTTATGGTGACAATATGAGAAATTATTTGTTTCTTTTTTTATTCCAAGGGGTATTTTCAAAGTTATCCAACTCAAAACTTAAAATCATTAATTTCAATTAAACAATTTAAAGGTGCTATTTAATTGTCAAGTTAAATATAAAGCTAGTTGCACATTCGCAAGCGTAGTTAGGTCTCTATGGCGAAGAACGTGCAAGATACTCCACGAACACTCTTTTCAACAGTTTATTTCCAAAAAGTTATAAACTAAGAATTATCTTTTCATCTTAAGGAAGGCCACAAGTTTAACGTTTGAATGATGCCAAAATGGTTAAAGCAAGTAATATGATGAATTCTCCTCATAGACAGAGGTCTAAGTCAAGATAATGGGATTTTCTGATACCAAATGGCAACAAACAACAACCAAATATTCTTCTTTAACGATTGATCACAGAATTTTCCCCTTACTTACTTCTTGTTTGATGACAGGCACGTGCCCAAATGTGGGTAGATGTTTATTTTTCTTGCTATTCTTATTTTGTCCTTTATTCATTACTTTTCTTATTATCTACATTTTTTTTCATATTTAAATAATTTATAAAGGAAATTTAAATTTTTTATTAAAAATAGAGGCCCACCGGTGTGCTGGAGCAGAGTCCAAGCTACCGGGGGTCAGGAAGGTCAGGAAGAATACGTGCCGATTCCAGAAGTACTTCTTTCTGAATCAAGCCCCTGATTCAGCCGCCTAAGATGTAGGTCGAGGTTCGTGGCTATTAAGGTATTGGCTTACACAACTATCGTTAAAATGATCGATGAGTTCACTATAATAATAATATATAATCTATTATTATTATTCTCTTATTTGTTTTTCCGATCTGACAGCAGAAAAAACAAAAGAGCAACGGTCATTTTCTACATCAAAGCTGTAACACAAAGGCTTGGTAGTACCACAAAATATAAAGTATATCGCGCCGCCGCTTATATACATTGTGGTAGAACCTACATATCTTCACATACATAGGATGTTATAATATTAAGTCCATGCAATTATATCACATGAAACACACCACAATATTTGGCAAATACAATACGAGCCCATATCTACCAAACCACTGGTTTGACGTTCCTATTCTGTTTCGAAATTACGTAATTTCTAAACCTATTGTCGTACGCTAGGTAATTAAAGTAGCTATAATAATTTAAATTTTGTGTGTCGCAAAATTCCATTGCGGGCACTTTGAAAATTCATTCAGGTTTCACCTTTAATTTACAATGAATTTGTGCGTGCAAAACGTGCGATGCAATCTCATAGAATTTATATATTAGGCAATTATGATTAAAATAATGTACATGTTTTTTCTGTGTTACGAGATATGGCAGACAGGCCCACCTGCTTTTTACCAACACTTGTGGACGTACATAAAACTTAAATCATCAGCATCTTTAAAAACGATATTGTCAACGTATAAAAGCAAGGTGCTTCTTTAAATTTAGAGAGAATAGGTAACTTCTAGCACATATAATATAATATTAGCATATAAATGTTTCATCCAATACAAAGCCGTGCCGACGTAATAAGCGTTTCTTATCTGATTAAGATGATAATTTTTATAATTACTTCGATTGCGTTCGGTTTCTTTCCACGGCCATAGATGGTGTTAGCAGCAACTTGCAAGTAAAAGGGTTTTCTCGGTTCGTGACTATTTTTGTCTTTAAATACAGTGACGATTTGTTTTATAGTATTTTTTTGCAAGTTTTTACAGTTTTATTGTATCAAAATGGGTATTTAAAAAATCGAGTGGCATGCTTGAGAAATTAAAAAACGCGCCATCTATTGGCGTTTTTTATGATCCGTTGAAATAATATTTGAAATATGAATTAAGAGCCCAATATTCCATAATTTTGAGCTTAAGAGAGTTGTTTAGAAAAGAAAATACAATTTTTATTATGAATTCTAGAAAATGTTAATTTTACTCACAATTCAATGACAAATCGATGCATATCGCGCCATCTAGTGACATTTATTTGAACCAATTTTTCTTTGTTATCGCTTCTAGGCAAGCGTGCTCCATTGTCGACCACATCATCGCTTACAATCAGGAGAGATGGAGCTGAAGAACAAGATTATCAAAATGAAATATATATATATATATATATCAGTTGAAATCCACAAAACAATTGTATATTTACATTATGGAGTTCTTAAATATCATGAATTCATTACACGTCCTTTTGAACAATTGGAATAATTATTTTCGTTTTTGATGGGGGAAAAATATTGACTTGTGAACAGTAAATAATATAGTACACAATACCAACCCAAACCACCATCCCGCGTTGGGCCCGCGTGGTGGAATACGGCCCATTCCCTCTCTATGAGAGGAGGCCTGTGTACCAGCAGTGGGAACATTAAAAAGGCTGATGATGATGATGATGACACAATGGAATTAAATAATGAAATTTGGTCGTTGTTGATCGAAGGGTCGCGGTCGTTGTGTAGATGTGCCAGAGGCATTAGACAAGTGTCATTCTTTGTCAGCGATGGCAATGGTGGAAAAATCTCTATCAAATAAACTAGCTGTAATACAAACATTTAATCAAATAAATTAATAAGTAATAATTATTCATAATTTAACATAAACATGAAAAAGGCACACACATATTAGCAAATTAAACCAAATAAAAGCAGGAAGATAGGAAATGGATTACTGTAATTTTAATTATTTAGGTTGAACTAGTCGACGGCACGAACTATTTTGTGCGCGGGGTTAAAATGCATGCTATCTTAACCGACATCACGTGCGAAAGAAATAGATGCAGTGATGAGCAGTAAGAAGCTAGTTCGCGTACGAATAAGCACTTTTGCAAATTTGTATCGAAATGGATGATGATTTATGACGAAAACAAGCGCGCGAAATTTTATAAACAGACCTTTGGGAGTCTAGATATCATGAAAAAACAACTAAATTTATATTTATAAAATAACATTATTTGCATTGTTGAATTATTAATCTATCCCTGTATGGAGGCCGTTTTGCAATTTTCCTTCTTCTTTTAGTATTTATTTCCGACCAACGATGCGTTAAAATTAGTTTTGAAATATGGAACCTCCGACGCTCACAACTTTCAAATATATTATTTTTTTACATTTTTGTTTCCATGCAGGAAACAAATTTTCCATTTCACATGTCTGATGTAGGCATGTTCCATACAATTCTATTCGTTCTAGATAATGATGAGACAAATTGATGTAATTTTTTATTTTGAACGTACCTCGTCAAACGAAGAATTTTCGACTAGTGTAACCTTAAGGAAAATATTGTGCGCTGTTCCTCTCTCCTAGACACTGACTGTATCTAGAATGTTGCTGTGCCCGACAGGGTCCATAATTTTTGCTGTTACTTATATTAACCACCTGTATGTACATTATGGATGCAATAAATTTAATTTGAATTTTCATTTCAATAGCGTTTGACATGACCACACATTTTTGTCATTTTTACAATCGCTATCGCCAAGCTTTTGCTGGTGGGATCTCACTTATCTATAGCCTAATGTTAGCCCACATCATCATCCTCATAAAGTTCCCACTGCTGGGACACAGGTATCCTCTCTGTGAGAGAGGTAATGAACCTTAATCCACCACGCGGCCCCTGTGCGGGTTGGTGGATGTCACATGTCTTCGAATTTTTGGTTCTAAGACATTAGCCGGTTTCCTCACGATATTTTCCTTCACCGTTTTAAGAGCTGTGGTTATAAATTATTTACACAAAGTAAAGCGCCTGCCTGGGTTCGAACTCACGATCTACAACACGTAAGTCGCGGCCGTTACCACTGGGCCACCACTGCTCTGTTAGACCACGTTTTTCGAATCAAATATTTTTTTGCAATTTGATACTCAATATTGAGTTGTATGTTATTAAACTGTTATTGATGGAATGTGTCCAATATGAGTCCAGTAGAAATAATTAAGTAAGGTGCCTGAATTTGAACAGAACTGATGTAGGCATGTTCCATACAATTCTATCCCAACCATATGACGAAGGGTTTGTTCAAATTCATGGCCCACGTGTTGTGAAAGTACAATTGTTTAGGATACGATGCGACTGACTTATGCTTCGCTTAAGCGTAAAAGACCCTAAAAAAAACATACAGTTATAACCTAATACTCAGCGCTTCAAGACATAAAGAAACCCGGTAAAAGTTAACGATAAAGGTATTTAAATTGTCATTTTTCATTCACTTGGACAAAACCCAGGTTATGTTCAATTCAAACGTCACTCCGGGATCGATTGTGGTCAATGGCGGTGCTCTCAAAGTTGTTCGAGAATACGCTTACCTCGGGCAAAGTGCAGTTTGGTAAGAACAACTTGAGAAGGAGGCTAGCAGAAGAATACAGCAGGGCTGGGCGGCGTTTGCAAAACTTCGTCGAGTCTTCTCGTCAAGTATCTCACAAAGCCTGAAGACTAAAGTCTTCGACCAGTGCGTCCTACCTGTTATGAACTACGGTGCCGAGACGTGGACACTAACAATACGGCTGAGTTATCAGTTCAAATTTGCTCAGCGAGCTATGTAAAGGGCTATGCTCGGAGTCTCTTTAAGGGATCGAATCCAAAACGAGGTGATCCAGCAGAGAACCAAATTTGTCGTCATAGCTCACAGAATAAGTAAACTGAATTGGCAATGGGCCGGCCATATAAGTCGTAGAACCAATGACCGTTGGGGTAAACGTGTTCTTGACTCGAGACCGCGAACTGGTAAACGTAAGGTAGGACACACTCAGGCTAGGTGGAGCGACGACCTTCGCAGGGTGACTGGTAGCAGCTGGATGACAGTGGTTGAAAATCGAACCAAATGGCGTGCAATTGGCGAGGGTTATGTCCAGCAGTGGACTGCTATAGGCTGGTAATGATGATGCTCTTCATTAATAAATATAATAAAATTTCAGCCAAGGGCTTAATACCCAAGAACCTTGACCAACACCCTCCTTAGGCAGCTGGACCAAGAGCATGATTCAAAAAGCTGGACACTGCTCGTAATTTTAGGAAGTTTATCTCCCTGGAGCCCTGACCGTAGCTTAAACACTGTTCCCGATACCGGTGGACTATTATTTTCATTAATATTTTTTTATTGTATACATTTAAGAAATATTTAAAATATAACAGGTATGTATGTAGCGATAAATAAACGACATAATGATATAATTTAATTTAAAAAAAAATATGTGTCTGTTACCACTATCAAGTCAATTTAATCTGCATGTCTTCTTAACCTACTCGTATGATTATCCTGCTTCCCTTAAGTTAGTTAAGCTTGTTTGTTCATGCTCACTAATTAAACTTACGCTGCTTTGAAATCACTTGTGTTCACTAAACTTAAGAGTATCAGAATTAAAATGTACGTGATGCAACTTTATGTTAAAGATACCGCTCTAGAATACTTTGAGAGTAATTAGAATTCGGATTTGTGCCTATGATAGATAAAGTCTATGGTGAAAGGACCTATCACAGAAGATGCTTGTTCACCCGTGCTTTAAAGTCAGGCAAGGCGTGGTAGTGTTTTCCCTCATCATTATCATGATCATATCAGCCGAAAGACTGACAGTCCACTGCTGGACATAGGCCTACCCCAAGCATCGGCGTCATTACATTGACCGGCCCCATGCGTCCCGCATCCAACGGATCCCCGCAACCTTCACCAGGTGATCGGTCCACCTTGTGGGAAGCTTTTCAACTCAACGTCTTCCGGTTCATGGTTGCCAATCAAGAACTTTTCTGCCCCATCGGCCATCCGTTATGCGAGCATTGTGCCCAGCCCGCTGCTACTTTTAGAATTCTTCGGGCTATGTCGGTAAACCTGATTCTCTCTCTACATTTCTGATTCGATCACGCAAAGATACTCCGAGACACTATGGTAAGTTGGACAAGAAGATACCGCGCAACTTCCCGAACGCTGCCCAGCTGAGTCGGATTCGAAGGTTGACCTCTTTCTCGAAGTTGGCAATACCCAACTGGATCGTTTTCCCGTATTTTCCCTACCACTAATAAATAACCAGTTTGCCAGACACTGGCAAAAAGTTCTACACTTTGGCAGTGAAAAACAGTGAATGTAAAATAAGTGACGAAATATCTGATGTACTTAAATAGTAATATACCAGGCCCCTCAGAAAGTATTGCGAAAAAAAGTTTTTATATATGGGAGACTGGCCAGTTATAATGTTTTTCGAAAATATGATTATTTATAAGTAAAAATAAGTAAGTTCCAATTTCAAAATTTCCCTCCACATTTTTTGCGAGTTAATTCAAAGTATTGTGTCTCACTGAAATATGGATCTGCGCCGGGAACATTTTAGAGCTATGATTTTATACGATTTCAAGTGTCGCCTGAAACCGGATGAATCGTACGATAGACTTCAAATGGCATTCATGGATGAAGGCCCTTCCAAGGCAACCGTGTATCGTTGGTATAACGAATTCAAGCGCGGTCGACCAACTTTGGGGGATGACGAAAGAAGCGGTCGCCCTTTGACGGCTGTTACCGAAGAAAACGTGCTAGCAGTGAAAAATTTAATCCAAGACAATAGGCGAATTACATATCAGGAGATTCAACACATATTGAAGATTGGATCGGGAAGCGTTCACGAGATTCTACACAGCCATCTTCGCGTGAGGAGGATAGTATCACGCTGGGTGCCGCACAACCTCACCGATGCTCAGAAGCAGGCCCGGGTGGAATGGTGCCGTGATATGCTTAACAAATTTGAAGCAGGCTCGTCTCGGCGTGTTTACGACATCGTTACAGGTGATGAGTCCTGGATTTATCAATACGACCCAGAAACCAAGCGCCAGTCGACTGTTTGGGTGTTTCAAAATGAGCCAACGCCTACCAAAGTGAAGCGATCTAGAAGCGGGGGTAAGATTTTGATCGCTAGCTTTTTTAATTTGACTGGCCACTTGGTATCAATTCCCTTACGGGATCAAAGAAGCATTAATGCCGAATGGTATACTACCAAATGTTTGCCAGAAGTTTTCTCTGTTATAAGCAACAAGCGACCAAACACAGGGCTCCGCGGGCTACTGCTCCACCACGACAATGCACCTGCGCACACCGCACTCAAAACGAGGGACTTCCTGGACAGCACGCCAGTCAAACTCCTGGGTCACCCTCCTTACAGCCCTGATCTAGCACCGTGTGACTTCTTTTTATTCCCAAAAATAAAAAATCAGCTCAAAGGGATACAATTTTCGTCACCGGAAGATGCGCTGGCTGCGTTCGAGCAGGCTGTAAACGAGGTGTCTGCGGCGGACTGGAAAAAGTGTTTTGAAAACTGGTTTAGGCGCATGAATCTTTGTATAGAGGCTGGTGGAAAGTACTTTGAAAAGATTTAATAAAAATATATGTACGTATAGAACAATTTTTTTTAGTTTCGCAAAACTTTCTGAGTGTCCCACGTATACGTATGCTATTACCAATCGCCATCATACAAGCATGATTACCTGTGAAACAATGCATGATTTTTATTTTATCTAAGCGTGCGACGATAACCATTCGCATGGTTTGCATAGTTTGCTACGCGCACGCTACGCAGCTACGGCGTAGCCATGCGTAGCACCATTTGGCGTATATGAAGAATTTGTTTTTTTTACTCTAATAAAAAGTTATTTTAATCATTTACATTATTGACAGTGTTTACATTCATCGTCTAGTACCTACTTCGTGATGATAGGTTGATTTGATATCATCTCGGCAATACTTTCATTGTTCCGAGAGCTAAGGCGTGGCATTCCCTGCCTGAGTCTGTTTCCTGATGGCTTCCTCACCTTCAATTCAAGAGTGAAGAGGTTACACCAAGGCAAGGTTGCTCCATCTTAGACCACAACATCGCTTACAATCAGGTGAGATGACGTGAACCTAACAATAATATGAGTATACAAACGAACGTTCATAAAAAAAAATATTCCCGAAATAGGAAAATAATACAAATGTTGGCTTATAAGCCTAAGTATTATTATATGCCATTGAGTTTATAAGTGAGTATTTTGTAAGTAAGTCGGAACAATAATGTGGCATACAAACCGCGGTAAAACTGTAACATTCAATTTATTCATGTGGGTCACTGGGTAAGTAAGATTTATAAGGAAACCTTTTCAAACATTACGTCTTTACACCGTTAGTATTTTATAAAACCCTTTCATAAGCGTTTACTTTTTACCCGACTGCCAAGGAAGGATTATGTTTTTGCGCGTATCTTGTATGTTTGTAAATTTTTATTACCTCATAATATCTTTCAAACGGCTGCATGGATTTCGACAATTAAGGTATCATTATATTCGTCTTAAAAACCCGAGTGTTCTGTCAGTTAAAAAAATGGTATATAATGGGTGCCATATTTATAGGGGATACCAATTTTTTTTTCTTCCGAAACCTTCGAGTGGGATATCAAAATGACAGGTTTTTAGTGGTGATTACAAATACATATATCAAATTCGAAAAAAATAAATATCAATAAAAATTTGTAAATAAAAAAAGTTACTAAAATCTAAAAACCCGACAGCCTAAGAAACGAACTAAAAATACATAAACTAGAAGAAAATCATGCTGTGCTGTGCATCGATTCTTTGGCATTTGGGTTTATTGACTTTATTATCTTTTCTTTTCCATTTATTTCTTACCAGCTTTTCCCTGACTTTGTCTGCGTAGGTACTTCGAATACCTTAAATTTTTCACCGACTTTTCACTAACCCATACTATTTTAATAATCTATAAAATCATATTACACTATAATATTGTATGTGTGTGGGCCGCCTAACTTGAGAAATGATTGGTTCCCTATACAAACTTCCACCCCTTTCCACCCTTAAAAGATGATTTCCGGGTTAAAAACTATCCTATTCTTCCATTATCTAACTTCTCAGAGTCTCATATTATGTCAATACCAAATTTAATCTATATAATCGACAGACAGCACTTCGCATTCATAATACTATGGATTATATTGAATCACAAAGAAAATTAGAAAAGCATAGCCTTATCGCTATAAGAATTTATTAAAATCAATTCATCTTAAATTATTGAACATTTCCGTTTTTTCTCTGATAAAAAATAAATAAAATAAAATAATCTTTATTTCGGACAAGTAACATCTATATGGGTTAGTAAACAAGAAAACTTATACCTATGTTAGTACTCTTATTTTCTAAAAAAATATGTATAATGTTGTTTGTTTGTAATAAGTGTTGTTTAGCCGAAAAACGAACCAGATCAGAGTCACGACAGCAGCCGTCATCGAGAACTCGCAACGACGAACCCAGCGGAGACTCCACTTTGAAGTGGTCCATAAACATGTTGGCAATGGTGTCCGGCTGGTCAGCACCCCCGACACTCACAGGAAGGCCAGGCCCAACATCGAACTTTTTAGTAGCCTTCCAAAACTTTTGAAAGTTGTTGGTTTTACGGTGTGAAGCTATAATATCAAGCTTAATAAGTTCTTGATGAGTCTGACACCACACAAATTTGCTTTTAAATACCTTTCGTGTAAGGCACATGTCATTATAGATATCGCCAGAAGTAGGTTTGTTGTGCCACAACCAAAGCCGATATTTAAGCCTCGCCCTCGCGTGAGCCTCTCGTACGTGCTTATTCCACCCGACAACACGGCCAACATGTCCATGAGTCCGAGTTTCCACATGGTTCTGTACCGCGGCTTTCGACAAAATAGCAACAATCTTGCCATACATTTCGTCCTGAATTTGTCTGTGTTGAGTATTGTTACAGTATTTGTTACTGCACAGACCAAATTCCTGGGGGTAATAAATTAGCTTCAATTTACTAATACATAACTCATAGTACATGTTTATTTGATCGTTGTCCCTTTCCCCCCAAATTACTTTATTACGAGATGTTTTATGATTATTTAACTTAGGCTTAATCTTATCCAATCTACATTCAACAAATATAGGACAGAAAACAGAACAAAACACATCGTGCACTACACCTATATCAGCAACAGTTAACCAAGCAGCTTATGTGACGAGACAATGGTCACTGATAAAGGTGTAGCTATTCGAATGTAGCCCTTTTTTTTCAATGTCCGCACATATCCACTTTTGTTCGTGACAGAAATCTAAAAGTTCACATCAAAAAGACATACCAGGGTGTGAGTTGAAGTCCCCAAGAACATAAACAGTTTCAACGTTACTAGCTTCGACGATTGCACTCACATCACTTAAACATTCGATGAATTCTGCCAGATTTTCACTAGAGTCAGTCGGCATATAGACACTGAATACTGTTATGCATCTGTTCCCCAAGCGAAACTTTAATCGCTGTCAAACGCGCATTAACAAAACTGATAACCGTCACTGCCTCAAACGTTCGCTTACGCCACAGGATCGCAACGCCACCATACGGTCGTCCCCTCAATATTCCTGCAGACGTATCAACAGCTGACTTTGCTGTGTACTCGAAATCGCTATGAATTTGTCCAAGAAGAGGTATATCATGGGAAAGCAGCCATGTTTCTTGGAGGGCAACTATGTCATCTGACTGACACAGACACTTAACTGCTTCAATAGATCGCTTCACTGATTTGCAGTTGAAGCTTACAAATCTACTGGTCTGATAATTCCTGCTAACCATTATTATTGCGTCAATGTTTGCTTAATTATGCCAGTCTTCATCTTGTAAGTTTCGTTTACAAAACGTCTAAAAGTAATTCCGTCGGGCCATAACTCATTATCAAGAAATAGTTCTAGTTTCGTTTTAGGGACATACAACTTATAGGAGTTGTACCTTACCATACCTACATACCACCATTTATACCACCGTTACCATACATATTTAGGAAAATAATCACTAATAATTGATTGAGATCTAGACTTCGGTGATTTATCATTGCTTTTTGAATGTTGTTGTAAAGCCATTGGACCACTATCAAAGTTATGTATATCCTCCAAAAATGCGTCTTCTATTGACAAAATCAAACTTATTGTGCACTATTGAGGCACTCTTCAAATTGTCTACTTCTGTTCTCAACTTCAGCAGCTGAGATGCCGTGGCACGGTCATTTTTTAAGACCTTGATTTCAGATTGTAGCACAAGAATATCCTTTAATAGTTTCAAATTTTCTTTAATGTGGTCAAATCCAACTGGAGGTAGCTTTTGCAGATCCCGCGCAACGAAGATGGGTAATATCTCAGGATCAGTGAGCTTCAGAAGACATATCATATCCACTATATCTCGAACGCCTCGTCCTTTACTTTTACGAACTTTCCTTTTTGAGTTTGCAATTGAGTCGAAAAGCAACTTCTTCGCCGCCAAAATTTCACAGTCCGTAAAACTATCACTGCATACTCGGGTCAGGGAGACCTCATCCACAAAATCTGCCCGATTTTGTATAAACGCTAATAGCTCGTTTATCACAACATTACAATTTGCACATTTAACAATATTTGACGCCATTGCACCGACACTAAGTACAGGTACGCTAGTAGTACGTACGCTCACTATCGCGCGCGAACGACGACTGACTGATATGTTTTTAGCATTCTATATTTATTATATTCTTTATTGTACACCACAAAAATATATATACAGGACAAGCAATCATAAAATCAAGTGTACAATGGGCGGTCTTATCGCACAGGGCAATCTCATTACTAGTCAAAGTAATGGACTTCTAAGCTGTATAATGATTAGCATGTTATAAACTGAGCCTGGTTGAGCTTTAAAAATGTGGCATTAATAACAAAAAATAGATTAACTATTTTATTTCTTTTATGTATACTTCTAAAGGTGCCTTAAATATATTTTTAAATCGCAATAACAAACTGTCACTGTAAGAAGTAAACGTTGCTTTTGAAGTTTTTGAAGACATAAACAAAAACATCAAGTCTGACACATCGGCTGTCAAACACGTCGCATTCCGTTTTAAGTATTTTATATTGTGTGAAATAAAAAAAAACTAAATAACTAACGCATCAAAATAAGAAAAAACATTTTATTAAATGCAAACAATACCAATAGAGACAGTTTCGTGTGAATAAAATGTTCTTAATAAGAGAACTTGTCGTACAATTCACGTCTAATAACTTACGTGCGTGGTGAGGAACGTCCAATAATATATAGTTTTTTTTTTTTCTATGGTATATTATGGCGGAAGGTGAAACACGGTACTTTGATTCGTCTTGCATTACTTTTTATTTTGAAATAAAAACGTCAAGTTCAGAGAGGTAAAAAACTGTGTAATAATTCATTTTTCAATTTTTTTCATGACCCCCGCGGCTTCGCTCTCGTCAAAATTATAGCCTATGTTATCAGAATCAGAATCAGAATCAGAATCAGAAATCATTTATTTGCAAAGAATGTAGGTAACAAAACATAGTTTTGATGGTGTAAAAAAGAAAAACAATTGGATCCAGTACATTCTACCGTATGGCATGCAACATTAAGCACTATAACAATCATAAGCATTGCAAATCTATATTAATCAAAATTGTCAGGTAATCAGTTTCTAATGTAATAATATTCTTAAAAGTCAAATTCAATTAATCAAAAATTGTAAGGTACTCAGTTTCTAATGTCACATTCTTAAAAGTCAAATTCACTGTTACTCGGGAATAATGTAGCTTTCTATAGGTGAACGAATTTTTAAAATCGGTCCAGCAGTTTCGGAGCCTATTCGGTACAAACAAACAAACAAAAAAATCTTTCCTCTTTATAATATTGGTATAGATGTATTTGTAAATAGAATGTACTTTCTGTCCATGTCCTTTGTTGAAGTACTCACTTAAATATTGATTTTATTCTGTTTTTAGTATTTGTTGTTATAGCGGCAACAGAAATACATCATCTGTGAAAATTTCCAATTTCTTGCTATCTCGTTTCATGAGATTACAGCCTGGTGATAGACAGACGTACAGTGGAGTCTTGGAAATAGGGTCCCGTTTTTACCCTGTGGGTGCGGAAACCTAAAAATATGTAAATTTGTGAACCTAATGTTAGGAAACTTTAAGTATTTTAAGGAAATAAAAGGTTTAATTATTAATTATAATGTACGGCTCACAGAGAAACGCTGTCATTTGTTTAATATTGCCGTATATACGCGTCTATGGATACGCGAACCTGTTTAGCGGAATGTATGGAGATAACCTTCTGTTTCTACTTAGTGTGTTATACCAGTATCAGTATTATAATAATTCTGGCTCTATTTGGCGAAACAAAGTTAGCTATTAGCCCAGTAATCTACGTGAATCAGAACTTGTTTTGGTTCCAAGATTCGATTTAAAGTTTCGGTTTTTGAATCTAGAAAGTTCTGAGGCCATTAATTTGATGCATATTTTAATATCTAATAACTGCGAATGAAATGCAAGTACTTACCTCAAGAATGGTTATTTCAAGTCTGTAAAGTTTATCGATGGTAAAATAAAATTTAAAATAAGTTGTACTGAAATTACTAATTAAGACATAATCATCAGCCTTTTTTATGTGCCCACTGCTGGGCAACAGGCGTTCTCTCTGTGAATGGGCTGAAATCCACCACGCGGGGCATATGCGGGTTGGTGGTTGTCACATTTATTCGAAATTTTGATTCTAGGACATGCCGGTTTCCTCACGTTGTTTTCCTTCACCGTTTATTAGCTGTGGTGGTGAAATAATTTACACAAAGTAAAGCGCCTACCTGGGTTTGAACTCACGACCTACAACTTATAAGTCACAGCCGATACCACTAAGCCACCACTGCACTGCATTGCACTAATTAAGTACATTACTTTTATTATGAAGGCTTCGGTATTCATTTTTGGTAACGGCTGAACTGATTTTGTATGATATACTTTTGCTTGCCTGGATTTAGTGCCGTAACTTTAATTCCATAAGTATGTTTCCGTGGGATATTTTTCGACTTATACGCAGTCTACTAGCAAAAGTTAGTTGCTGATAAAAATAAAACGACTTTGCAAAAAAGGTTAACAAAAAAAGTTAAACTATCGGAAACCAAGAGGGTTAAAATCACGTTTAAAACATATCAACCCTGTCAATAAACCTCTCAAGTTTGCTCTCAACTAAAGTAACTCAACCCAGTTTGACTTTTCCATCGGGGGTTTGTAACACGCCTTTGAACTATGGACGCTTATTACTTATATTTAATGGTCGGAAGTAATATAATATGCGGAAAGTTCGTGCCCCTTTAACAAAGACAATCGAATTAGTTTGTTGACTTTGAGGGCGTGATGCAGCAGAAATATTTATGGGAGGCGCAGTGGTTAAAGACGTGCTGGTTTTCCTATTTCACCGCATCATTATCATTATAGCCGAAATATGTTCACTGCCAGATATAGGCACAAGAGTCGTCACGTTGACCGGTCCTGTTCTTTTCGCATTTCAGCAGATGCCTGCTTAATTCCTTAATGGTTAAGAGGGCATATTTGTATGGTTTAGTTTCAGATGTAAGGTAGTTGTTGGAAGATTCTCTATAATACACATTTTCGCCAGCGCAGCGGCTTGAAATATTCAAATAAAATGTTTTGTTCCCAAGAAACCAAATTTGAAAACATGTGACACCCACCACACCACACTAGGCCTGCTTGGTAGATTAGGGCCCATTCCCTCTCACAGTGTGGAGGCCTGCAAGCACAAACGGACCAAACGGAAGTCTTAAATGCGGAAAAGGGGGTCCACCTATCTAATCCTATTGAACAGGAACAGAGCATTTTTCGGGGATATAAAGTAGCCTATGATCATCTCAGTGATAGTGCAGCTCTCTATCTGAACGTTCTAAGTGAACGTGTATTAAGCGTCGCTATGTGTATGTCGCAGTTATTATTCCTTTTTTGTTTGTCTATCCTTAGAGGGTGATGGTCGTTTTCCCCCACGATGACCAGTCGGCTTGGAGGAGGGTGTAATTTTCTTATTAAATGTATTTTTGTGTCTTTGTTTTGTTGTATTTTCCGATTGCCGAGAATTAGTTGTTACTGTTGTTTATTTGTAGGGACGTTAGTAAGAGAGTTAGATCGCATTCTCATCACGTCAAACACGTTGGTTCTATTGGCCTTAAAGGATACGGTGGCTTGCTGTTTTTTAGGTTGTAAATCTGAAGAATGCGGTGACGAAGAAGTTTCCCGTTTTCTTTTATCGTTAGTTGTTTCATTTCCCTTCACTACAAGCTTATCATACTTCAAAAACGCTATTTTCCCCTTTTTCCTTTCTTCTATCAACTCCGTCTGTAACGCCTTCCTTTTGGCCAGAACTTCCTTTGGATAGTCTTCAGTGACATACATCGCCTTAATATTTTTCTTATTTCTCATTATCTCATTCTTTTTCCATCCGTTTACGAAAGTACATAAGACTGGCCTCGGTTTGTTACCTTCTATACTTCTTTTCCCTAATCGGTATATATTGTTTATTGTATTTTCTTCGATAGCAATATTTATTTACTTATTTATTTATTTATTATATGCTTTATTGTACACCTTAAAATAACATTATAAAAAGAAACTTAAAATTAATACAAATACAATGGGCGGCCTTATCGCTTTCCGCGATCTCTTCCAGGCAACCTGGTATGGACAGTAATTGTCTGAACTCGAAGTGGGGTTGTCATTGGTGTGACATTAACATTGTGAAAACTACATTATAATAGATACACAGATAAATACATATGTATTTATCTGTGTATATGTCTATGTAATATATACATAAATACATACATACTAAATATAATGGCAACAAAAAAAAGAAAAAGAATGATGAATGACTCTATTGATAATCACAAATCAACACGCTAAGACGAAGACAGTGACAGGTAATGTTCCTTTACGAGTATTTTGAACACAGGCAATGATTGAGCACGTTTGATTGGATCTGGCAATGCATTCCACAGACGACTAGCCTGAACACTAAAGGATTTTTAAATTTGTTTAGGAATTTATGTCGCTTTTGAAGATTTTCTTTATATTATCTATTAATTCTAATGTGGTTTTTTCTATTTCATCCACGCCAAATATAATTATATTGTTATTTCTTTTTTCCCTTTTCAAATATACTATCTCTTTCTCCTGAGTTTCTATTCTTAACTTTAAATTTTTGTTTTCTTCAATAATCTGAATTAATTTTTCATCCAGTCTAGACATTATTTTATTTGTAAATAAATGTTTATTTGTATTTGTTTTTTCAACTAAGTGACTGTTAAATGTTTACTCGTTTTTGTTAAATAATCTCAGTATCGTTCAGTTTTTTTGATAATTTGCAATATCACATTTAAATTCTATAACAGTTAGGTAGTAATAGGTAATGAGAAATAACTGTATCAAAAACTCCTTAATTAATACACCTGCAGCAAATGATTGTTTTCAAAAGTCACTAGATCAAGTCAAGTTGAAGCTAGTAGGCATAATAACTATGCTAATAGTTTTTATATAAACCATAGTAAAATCATGAAATTAAATGAAATGGCAATTATGTCACGATTTAAAAAAAATTGTTTAAAAGTCGCAACTGTCTCAAACATAATTACAAAACTTAATCTGCGAGACACCTATTACGGATTCGTTCTCTAATTACAGGAGCGCTGGTATCTTAATTGCTGCAAGTATTAGTTAATTTTTATACTAACATTTAGACAATTATACTGAATCGCACTAGAATACATTAGCAAGAGAGTATTCTTAATTCATAATGTAAATTGGTCTTCATAAATTCAGCGGGATAGCCAAATACGGCATTCGTTCGTCACTTGAATTGGCAATGATGTAAAACTGGCCAGTGTATGTTTTGAAAATGAAAAATAAACTTTTTAAAAATGGAACTGTCCGTTATCGCTGTTCATTCATGAAATTTTCATTTGTTTATTTGGATCTCCAACAAAGGACTTACACAAATACAACAAAAAACTCAGTGATACAAAAGGGTATTTGTTTTTATGGTGTGACATTGTTCTAGTCATTGATAGCCAAAACGAATGACAATTGTCATTTTCTGCATTTTTTTTACAATTTTCCATAGGTAGATTTCATTTCTCATTTTGCGCGCCTAAATATAAAGATTATCAAATTTATATATCAAAAATAATCTTAGAACGTATCTTTCTATCTCTTATAGAAAACTATGTAGACAGTTTTATTTGCTTAAAAACAGCAGCAACAATATCGAAGATTATTTTTTCCAGCACAATATGTAACATAAGTAATCCGGGTAACACGACATATGTTGGCCATTTACCCGACAACTAATGTCGTAAAATGAAAGATACCATTTCCGTGAGCTATTCAATGGACCTCTTTAATGGTTTGAACCTTAGAGTATGACAAGCGTGGGTAAGACAAGCTGTCGAATGCCACTTTACGCGTGGAAGATCTTTCAGCAGTAGCAGCTGCCAAACAATATTGTTATAGGTCTATCTATTAATAACAAAGTGTATTACTTTTTTGTCTAGAAAAATGCAGCAATGTGTAGAATAACTAAATTAAAAGAGTTTTCGCGCCTTCAATTGGCGTTTCAATCCACGACTGTTTTTTTTTACATAAATTATATCGTTATCTTAGCCATTCAACTTTAATACTTATTTTCAGACCATTTTTTTTTTTTTAACTTTGCCCCACACTAGGAATTTCTTCCTGTATCGTGGGTGCGTTTACAAACATATAAACTCACATACACAACACCCAGAGCCGGAACAACTATCTGTAAATCATACAAATATATGTTCCGTGCGGGAATCGAACCCGCGACACGCAGCGCAGCAGTCAATCGCTCAACCACTGCGCCGACCGTGCGCCCAAATTATTGTTTATTACTGTTTAATATATTCGCGCAAGATCTAGAGCGCTGTGGTATGCCACAGCGCTCTAGATCGCTTGATAAGAAAGGGGGGCCTTGATGCAGCACTGAAACAAATATTAGACTAGAAATATGTATTGTGTTGCATGCACCTCGTACATGTATCTCGATTATAAAAAATATATATTATTTATTTATTATTGGTTTATTACCGACACTGTTAGTTTGTAATAAATTATCGATATTTTGTGAATATCATGATCATCATCATTTTAGCCGAAAGACGTTCACTGCTGAACATAGGCCTCTCCCAGGCGTCGCCACATTGACCAATCCCGTGCGTCTCACATGCAGCGCCTTCCCGCAACCTTAACCAGGTCATCGGTTCACCTAGTGGTGGGAGGCCTTCCTAGGTATCGTCTTCCAGTTCGCGGTCACCATTCCAGAACTTTTCGGCCCCATCGGCCATCCGTTCTGCGAGAAATGTGCCCTGCCCACTACCACTTAAGTTTGGCAATTCTTCGGGCTATGTTGGTAACTTTGGTTCTCCTGCGGATATCATCATTTCTGACGTAATCACGCAAGGAAATTCCGAGCATGGCCCTCTACATTGCCCTTTGGGTGACTATAAGCTTTCTGATAAAGTCCATTGTGAGCGACCACGGCAACACAGAGTGGTCAAAGACTTTTGTCTTGAGATACTGTGGTAAATTGGACGAGAAGATACCACGCTAAATTGTGAATATATAATATGTTATATATGTTGTGTTAATGTTATTTAAGTGGTGTATAATAAAGTAGTTAATAAATAGCCCACAAATATTCGATAGTTTACAATATATTATATCCGTGTCTTATCGAGAAGAAATACTTCACAATCTTACACGATTTATTATAAACTTACGGTCCGTGGAATAATCCAGTGACTTTTCCAGGGAAAAGATAGTTCTCGCTGGCTAAGAACGTCGAAACACGTTGTCTTATTCATACCGCTGGTCCTCTTTAATGGACTATACACAAGTAACTAGCAGTTAATGTACGATAACGTACTGTTCATAGGTTCAGTTATGTGTTCCTTGGCTTGTTGGTTGGCAGTTTAGTCTACACATGATGTGATGTGATATTTATGACGAATAAAGACGTTTGAAGGGACATTGCGACAGTATCGTAGATTATTTAGTAAGTCGCAGCGATGAATGTCTAGAGTATTTTGAATTATGGATAAGGAATGGTTGTGGTAAGACAAAAAAATAGCAAAATGAGTTTATATATAATGTGTCCGGACTAATATTAATAAAACTTTAGGGCCGTTAACTACACTTTACAATTTATCGATAAAAACACCCCATATAAGGGTTTTAATCCATATAACTTTTTATTACAAAATTCTGCAAAAAAAATTGAGGCCAAAAAATGCTCAGGGATTATTTTTAGGCAATAATAAAATTAAAACTTATTAGCTTGGAGTTGTGATTATTTTGTCGGTGTGTAGACCAACTCAAAGACCAACAAATATCCATAAGAGACATGTGTTAATCGCTAAAAAAATTTTAGAGTTTTGGGAAATGCAATCAACATTCTGAAATTACGATTAAAATTGTATTTTATGGCTCAATTGAAAAATACCTTATCTTTTGAGTGTTAGTAGATATTTTTTTCATATTAACCTCCGACGGAAAAAGAGGAGTGTTTTAAGTTTGACGTGTGTACCTGTGTGTTTCTGTATTTATGAAAACGAATGAAACGATTTTGATTTTGACTCGAGTGTTCTTAGCTATGTTTAATGCAAATCGGTTGAGCCGTTCAAAAGTTATAGGTGTTTATTGTTTGAGTTGGGCTGTTTTCGCAAGATATAGTGTCATAATTACTTGTTCAATAGATCGTCGATCGAAGCGTGTCTACTACTAGATAAATCATGTAGCATGAAATAAAAAAATATCGGGGTTTTTAAAATTTTCACTATTTTACTAGTTAGCAATAAAATTAAATGTCTGTTACGGCCTTAAAGTTTTATTACTACAAGTCCCGACAGAATGTATAAAGATCGTCGTCACAGGTGCCGTTTACTCATGCCGCCATAGGGATGAGTTTATGGACATATAACTGTTTCGCTGGTGGTAGTAGTTTCAAGCGCTGCTGAATGTGAGGTCATGGTTTTGGTTCTCAGGTCAGGCAACGTATTATTAGGTTTTCTTACTGGAATCACTCCTACCTAGAGTCTGGATGGATGCTTACTTGATGACAACACGCCCACTCCCATTACATATGGCTTTATAATGATTGGCATAATGTGGGTCTAATATACACACATAGGTACACTTATATCTAACCTTTCGGGACTATGAGTACCGTAGGCGTGATATCGTGTCATGTTATTAAGTTGGTACATCTACTATTAAGTTTGTCAGTGATAATGGAATTGAGTTCTAATTTGTTTAAGTATCGGGGCAGTGGTAAACTTTTTAAAAGGAATTCTGTGAAATTACTTAAATTATTTCAATTCAGAGAGGCTTACTTAGCAAGACAATAGGTTGTTTACGTTCTTACTATAGCAAAGCGAACTCAAAAACCACGCACTATAGGTATTCAGTAACGGTCATGTGCGCCACATCGCGAATATGTATGTATCCTCTGACTGCATAGCATGATTTTCTTTTTGGTTACATATTTGTTTAGTTCGCTTCAAAAGCAGTCGGATTTTAGATGTTTGAAACTTACTTGCTGTTTAATTCGGTTTAAAATACCTTTTTTCGTATACGGTGAACGAGTAGGTATAAGCTAACGTTTGTATCCCTTCTATTTAAATTAATGCTATCACGATACTTTCTGATCCCAATCGAAATGTTTTCGTCAAAGTATCTTATCTTATCTTGTGGAGGGGCCGAGAAATAACTCGGACACTTCGACCCATGGGATCTATTGTGTTCCCCTAGATAACTTACTCCTCGCCGATCTCGTTGAAAACACTTTTCATGAGTTTTACAACGAGACTAGGAGATATGAGCCTATAGTCTTCTGGTTTTGGATATCCAATCCCTAGGAGACTCATTCGCTTACCAGCCAGTGCATCGCATGTGCACAGAAGGTGCTCCATGCGTTCCGTATGTTCCCCACACAACCTGCACATGGGTGTCGCGGTTAGACCTATTTTCATGAGCATGTCGTTGGTTCCAAAGTGCCCAGTAAAGGCCCCAAGCAGGTAACGGATTTGCCCCCTGCTCATATTCCAAATGCATTCCCGGGCTTTGAACGTAGAGCCTAGGAATTTTTTGGAGTGTTGTAGACCGGTATTAGACAGCCAATGTTTTCGTTGTTTTTGATCTGCAAACTCCCTAAATGTGGCTTTGACGAGACACGTCGAAATGCCTACACATGGTTCTGGACCCACAAAATCATTTGCTGAGCCCTCTCTTGCCAGTTCATCTGCCACTTCGTTACCATGGATTCCTTTGTGCCCAGGGACCCACATCAGTCTTACCCTGTTAAGCTTCCCAAGCCTGTTTAGGGCCTGGATAGCGTCCAGAATAAGTCTGGAGTTCACTTTGTAGGATGCCATGGCTTTGATTGCAGCCTGACTGTCACTAAGAATATATATGGATTTCCCTCTGGTTCCTCTATCTATATTCTCTTGAGCACAGGTTATTATGGCATATGTTTCTGCTTGGAATACAGTTGCCATCTTCCCTAAGCTTCTGCTACATTTGTAACCTTTTGCGTATATTCCCGCTCCTGTACCTGATTCCATTTTGGATCCATCAGTGTACCATACCAGACTATCTTGTTCTGGTGGATCGATTCCCTTCGTCCAGTCCTCTATTGTAGGGATTTGGACCTTGAAAGACCTTTCAAACACAAACATAGTTTGCATTTTATCGGATATCATGCTTGTTACCCGATCCAGGTCTTCATTCCCATCGAACTTTGTATGGTTAGTCTTTGGCTTAGAGGCATCCCATAGTCCAGCAACAGCAAGACGATGTAATGTCTTCCTTGCCTCGAATTCAACCATCATATGCAGAGGAGGGATATTAAGGTATCTCTCAATCGCTGCCGTAGGTGTTGTCCTGAAAGCACCCGTGATGCCGAGACACACTGTTCTTTGTAACCTGGTGAGTGGCGCTTTGCACGAGGCAAGCTTTGTTCTTGGCCACCACACTATGCTGCCGTATGTGATAATAGGTATTATCATTGTCCGGTACAGCCATCGTATCACTTTGGGCTTTAGCCCCCAAGTGAGCGACACATGCCGAACACTCGTAGGGCCTTTGTCGTAATATTTTCCACATGAGTTTTCCACCTGAGTTCTTTATCAAGCGTTACACCCAGATATTTAACTTCGGTGGACCAGGGCAGCTTTATTCCATTGAGGGAGGGCTCTCCTAGGTTTCCTAGTTGTCTTTTCCTCGTGAATGGAATAATGACTGCTTTGCCTGGGTTGATAGAGAGGTGTTTCTTAGTACACCATTCTTCTGTCATCCTCAATGCCTGTTGTAATAATCCAGAGACTATGTTCGGGAATTTACCATTAACCATTATAGCTATGTCATCTGCATAGCCTACTGTGTAGAATGGTCCGGTATTGAGTTTGGTAAGTAGCGAATCTACTACCAAGCACCACAGTAACGGTGACAGCACTCCGCCTTGCGGACAACCTCTTGTTGTTTTTGCACTAAGTCTGTCTCCCATCAGTTCCGATCTGACTATCCTGCTTCTCAGCATATTGTCAATCCAGTTGCACGTGGTATCATTGATGCCATGTTCCTTTGCAGCTATGCGTATGGACTCAAATGTTGTCTTGTCGAAGGCTCCCTCTATGTCGAGGAAAGCCCCGACACATATCTCCTGTCCCTCAAGCGCAGCCTCGGCTCGACTCGCAACATAGTGCAATGCCGTTTCCGTAGATTTGCCAGGGCTGTAGGCGCACTGTAGTTGATGTAGAGGGAATACTTTATGTGGTCCCTCTCTTAGATACCTGTCTACCAGTTTCTCCAGAGCTTTTAGGAGAAAGGATGATAGACTGATGGGCCTGTAAGCTTTAGCTTCCTCATAAGTCGGTCTACCCACCTTCGGTATAAAGGTGACTTTGACCTCCCTCCATGCTTTGGGTACGTACCCAAAGTCTATGCAGGCTCTGTAGAGCTTGCTCAAATGGGGTATCAAAACAGATGCCCCTTCTTGCAATAGTATTGGGTAGATGCCATCCGGACCAGGTGATTTGAGAGGCTGGAAGCCCGCTATGGCAAGCTTTAGTTTATTTTCATCTACCACTTTCTTTGCCGTGAGCCAGTTATTTTTGGACGTGTGCCTTGTGAGCTCGTCCCTTGTAACTGGTTCCTCTTCATCGCTGTCGCGCAGTATACATTCCGGGAAGTGAGTCCTAAACATCACGCCCAGAGTGTCCTGTCCAGTTTCCGTGAGATGCCCATTCTCATCCTTTATAGATGATAGTGGGTTTGTCTTAGTCATGGACATTGCTTTGCACACCCTCATTCCATTTGGCAGAGTTTCAATAGAGGTGCAATGCTGCCGCCAATTAGTTCTTTTGGCCTTGCGTACCGCCGTGTTGTACCTTGTCAGCATGCTATGATAGCCTGTGAAATCCTTCTTGGCTTTTGCATCATTAAAGGCCTGTCGTGTTTCCTGACGTATTTTAACTAGTTCAGGAGTCCACCATGGTACCTTTTTACAAAAGGCCTTTTTCTCTGGGCAATTATCTTCCCATGCACCGATGGTGCCCATCCTAATTCTGTCCGCTTCAAATTCTATATCTAGTATGGAATTAAGCTTACCTTTAGGGCTCCCTAGATTTATTTTTAGGTCCCTCCTGTACGAGTCCCAATTTGTATGCCTTGGGTTTCTCCTTCGTCTAGTTTCGGCTACTCCCGCCGTCCTAAACCTAAAGCATATATAATTATGGTCAGACAGAGAGATTTCGTCCGATACATGCCAGTTTTCAATATGACCGCTGGCCCTGTTTGAAGCCAGTGTCAGGTCAATAACTTCAGTTCTCGCCGAGGTCCTGAAAGTAGGTTTATTGCCTGCGTTAAGGATTTGTAAAGAAGAGCTTACCACAAAGTCCAACAAATCCTCCCCTCGTTTGTTGACATCTGAACTGCCCCAAACGACGTGGTGTGCATTCGCATCGCAGCCAAGTATCAGGTCGAGGTTTTCTTGGTTGCCGTATTCAACCAGCCTTCTGATTAGTGGTGTTACTGGTTCCTTTTGTTCATATGGGAGATAGGCAGAGGCAAGGATAATTCTCCTTTTCTCTGTTCCCGTTCCCACTTGGATCAAAGCTGTTGTGAGATCCCTGTAACAGAAAGTACGTAAGGGCATTGCCTCTATACCGCCCCTGATATAGATGCAAGTCCTCGCGTCATTAGTTGGACAGTCATAGAATACCATACCTCCTGTCCCACCTAAGCCTTTTATAGTCCCCTTATACAGATAAGGTTCCTGTATCAAGGCAACGTCATATGTGTTAAGCTTCAGTTGCCGAGCCAGAAGAGCAGTAGCGGCTCTGCAATGATGCAAATTTATTTGTACACACCTTAGTCCCTCCATCTTGGATGATTTTGATGGGCCTGTGTTGATATGGGAGGGCCTTAGTTTTGAGGCCCCTCCTCCATCGTCGTTTCGTCAAAGTAACTTATATTATGAACTAACCATATTTGGAAATCCTGCCTCGTTCACGAAAGGGTTCGTCAGCGGAACCCAGTAGAATAAATAAAACATACGATTATTTGTAGGAGACGGGACATGAATATAAATAAAAATGGAGGCAGAAATCGAAAGGGGAATCCTAGTGAAGGAAATAGAAAGGATTGTGTTATGGATTTCTTTGAATTTGATTGTGAAGTAAACAATTTTACAGGGATTCAAGTGGGTAGATATTTATGGTGGATAGGGTTTTTATGAGAGCAGAACCAAGATAAGATCGATTTGTTACTTGCATGATGGTTATAGACTCGCCACTTATAACGTCTTACTACAAATACGCCTCTGTTAACCGTTCGGGGCGTATATTTTTACAAAATTTTATTACCCAAACAATAAGGCAAGTTAGCCTTTTCGTTTAGGTAAAATCTTGCAACTGAATTTTAAAACAGTTGCCCCATCCAATTGAGCTGAAATTTTGCTTTCACGTTTGCTTTGGATGACTATGTACGTTAAACTAAAAGCTAGTTAAATAAAATAATAAATGACTTGTTATTGATACAAAGCCTGAAGATAGTGACATCATATTTCGTGTCAGCATTCCGCTGTGTACAAATTGTATAGTTGACAGATCAGAACTAATGGACTTAGCACGCAAAATTCAAGGTTTTACGTAATTGTGCATCTCTAAATTAGTACTCACAAGTTTCTGCCAGCGGCTTCGCCCGTGTAACATTTGAAAATCATCTTGAGGGAACGTAGCTAGATAAAATGTATCCTTCTCCAAGATCCAATGTATCTCCATAAGTTCAGCAAAATCGATTTATTCCGTTCTAATACCAAAAACTACTACCACCGGTATTTTTTTACCTCATATTTATTTTCTATTCCAAACGAATACCAATCTTTAAATAACTAAATTTAATGTGAAAAGGAACACTAAGAACTTCAATTTGGTACAGTCAGCTCAGTCAAACTTAACCTTTATCTGTATGGACGTTAGTTATCAAATTTAATTTACACCAAGGGTTCTTGGTGTTTTATTTTCGTAAATATTAGCACATTCAATTGCTATAAATAAATAAACAAAAGATCTCGTCACGACACCAGAGTAGACGAAAACAGTTTAATTAAACTATTATTCAGATCGTTGCAATAAGTGAACAGATTATGTATATATCTCGCTATTAAAAAAACGTCATTTGCCGATTTATTGCTATGTGGATGATGAATTACTGATTTTATTATAATAACGTTTATTTTTTGTGATATTTTACAATTGTTTTGTTAAAAGTTATTTGTTTCTGTAAAAAAAATACCTGACATAGTTATTATTAAATAGGTACCTTTGTTTTTTCTTTTTTTTTGCGTGGAGAAATGCTCATGCATACTGCACTACCACGGGGAGATAGTGCAGTTATGTGGGACTCTAGCCCACTAAAACTCCACGGTGTCCTCCTGTGCCGCTTATGGCGGGAACACGGGCACGCGTTAGCACTCACCGCGAACCCGCCGCGGCTGTCCGTCACCGGACCCTCCTCGAGGGAATACCCCCCATCACCGGCGCACCAGAACACACTGTACGCCGTGACCACCTCAGGGACCAAACCAGCACATGGGCGCCAGACGACCCCGTGTATGGCACCCTTGGTCCTCCGTGACGGGTCAAAATCAAAATCAAAATCAATAATTTTTATTTCACATAGGCCTACATGGGCACTTATAAAACGTCGACAATGTGCACGGTTCGGGTTGGATTCCTATGGAGAAGAACCGGCAAGAAACTCCATGGTTACTCTTTTCAAAAATTGTTTGGTTTTACAATATTTCCATTGGTGTGGCGTGTAAATAGCCAACACCTTTTTGTACTTGCGTACTAAATTAATTTTCGGGAATGCCTATAAAAATGGCTACCTCTCCCTGTGAACATATAGGTATCCAACAAGAAACATCAGTATTTCCACAGTGCAGTTAAATGCGCTCACTCACCTTGTCATCGAACCAGGGTCGCTTCCAATACTCTTCGAGGGAAGACCACGAGGATGGGCAGGACTCAGGAGTTGCGTGAAATCGCCGGCGGACAGTACAAACGACGAGTAGCAGATAAATTTCACAATCAACCGCAATGTCAACTAAATTAAACTCACAAGGCACGGCCGCGCTATTCATAAATGCAACAGAACAGTTTTTAATGTCTCTTGTATTGTTTATAGGATTTTTCACAGTAAAAGTTCACTTAGTTCACGTCCATTCAAATCGAACTGGGCTGAACATATCTTGTCGATTGCCGACACCAAAAACGGTCAAGTCCAGGCTCACGCGACCAATCGCGTCGCAGATAACTTCATCAAAACGCGACTGCTAACGCCATCTCTGAGCTCGATGGTTACAACTCTTGAACGAATCCAATAATAAGCGAGCGTTGCACAGTACTAAAGTTTTCTTGTTGGATATGTATTTATGGATGTAAATTAAATAAACACGTCTGATAAAAATATGAGTATCATATAAATTACTATTTCAATTTTTAAAGAAGCCTTAGCGCTTCTCCATGCACCCCGCCTTGGCAGGTCGCAAGACTTACCAACACGAGCAGAACTGTCACACAGCTAAACAATGTTGAGTAGAGAAGTCTGTTCTATATTATATTACAAAATAATTATATTACATTTAATATGATACTTACTTTAATAACTAAACTATAAGAAAACATGGACTTACTTTATTTTAACAGATACCTTACAATTTAAAAGATCTCAAATCATCATATTGTGTGTTTACTTAACATTATTATAATAATTTTCTATAAGTAATTCTACGGTTTAAGATTTGAAGAGCTTTCCTTTAAGGTTCGGTTATTGATTGGGTAACGGATATAGTTTGACGACAGGACGTTTAAAGGAGGTATGCCTAGTCTTGACAGTTGCCACCCGAACAATACCATCAAGCCCAGGGAAGATTTCAGTAATAACTCCCAGAGGCCACGATAATGGAGGAGCATCATCTTGTCCAATCAATACGATGGTGCCTAGTTGAATGGGACAATCATTGTTTTGCCACTTTTGTCTGACTTGCAAGGTGTGCAAATACTCGGTACGCCATCTCTTCCAATAGGAGGCCACTATATTATCCAGTAAGTGCTTACGCTTTACGAGATTAATGCGCGAGTCAGACAAATCTGAAGCCGGTAAATATTTCAGAGGAGTAGACATTAAGAAATGTGCCGGTGTCAGAATCTCAGGATGTGGGTCTGAACTGATAACACCTAAAGGTCTTGAATTCATTACGCACTCTATCTGCACTAGCACAGTTTGTAATTCTTCGTAAGTCAGCAGTTGGTTGCCTATTACCCTATAAAGGTGGGTCTTTAAACTTTTTACATTTGTTTCCCATATTGCACCAAAATGCGGCGCCCGAGGTGGGATCATTTTCCACTCGATGCGATGTTTCTCGAGTTCTTGCTTTAAAGTCGCATTGTGTTGTGAGTTAAGAAGCAAATTATACATCTCATCTAATTGTGCACGTGCACCGACAAAATTGGTGCCGTTGTCTGAATACATACAGGACACAGGCCCACGACGCGCAATGAAGCGTTTGAAAGCGGCTAAGAAGCAGTCGCTTGAAAGTTCAGTGACAAGTTCAATATGAACTGCTTTTGTAACAAGACACACAAATAAACATATGTATGCCTTCTGAGCATGTTGTCCACGTCGACGTGAAAGAAGAATTCGTAGTGGGCCAGCGTAATCAACGCCCGTGTGCACGAATGCCTTGGCTTCCGTTATACGACACGGAGGCAGATCTGCCATTTTTGGAGTCAGATGAGAAGGATTAACACGGAAACAAGCATTACACTTACGCACTCGTGCTCTAATAACTGTTCTGGCATCCAATATCCAAAATTTCTGTCGCACAATGGACATCAGAAGTCCAGGACCGGCATGACAATATAATTCGTGAAAATGTCTTATGATCAAATCCACGACATGTTCATGTTTAGGGAGAAGCATAGGGTGCTTAACCTCAAACGGTAAGTCTGACCGTGAAAGACGACCTCCTATACGTAAAGTTCCTTCAGTGTCGATAAAAACTGAGAGGTTTCGCAATTTCTTCGAAGGTTGATTGCCTTTCTTAATTAATTTGATGTCGTCTGAAAAATGACTTTTTTGAATGGTCTGAATTATAGCAATCTCGGCAACCGACAAATTTTCAACCATATTGAATGTTTTAATAATTTTCTTGATAAAACGGAGGACATACACTGTAATTCTTAATAGTTTGTCCCAAGAAGACACATTTTGAGACAGCTCATATAATGACGACTGCTCAACCTGTACAATGGCAGTCATTACATTCGTTTTATGCTCCGGTAATTCTCCAATATCAGAGGGTGTAAAGTTACGAATCGGCCATCGACTGGGAGGACATTGAAGCCATTGAGGGCCATTCCACCAAAGACTATGGGAGACCAATTGGGACGGCAGCAGACCACGCGAAAGGCAATCGCTCGGATTTTCTACGCCTATAACATGATAGAAGTTATGAGGAGCTAGATTTTCCTGACACTGCGCGACTCTATTCCCGACAAAAATTGACCAACGATGCGGGGAAGAGCAAATCCATGAAAGAGCTATAGTGGAGTCCGAGAAGGCATACACACCTGCTATCTGAATGCGCGCATGATAAGTGTCAAGTACAATCTTGATCAATTTGGACATCAAGACCGCTGCACACAACTCTAAACGGGCCAACGTCGTTATTTTTGTAGGAGAAACTTTAGACTTGGCACACAGTAATCGGACAGATATGTTTCCAGAGGAATCAGTCACGTGCAAATATATAACACAGCCGTAGCCATTCAAGCTCGCGTCACAGAAACCTACGACAACTACGTCTCCGGCGCTAAGCACACCCACATGACGAGGAATCTTCAGCGTAGATAGCAGTGAGAATTCCTGCATGAGAACAGAGAAACGCCGAATAATGTTTTCAGGTGGAGTATCATCCCATCCAATCTTCGCAAGCCATAACTCCTTGATGAGCAGCTTTGCATATAATATTACTGGTGCTGCTAAGCCTAAAACGTCAAACAAGCGAGCTATAACTGACAGTATATTTCTCTTTGTGCATTTTTCTTGTATATCCGTTGTTGTCAAAGAGAATCTATCCTCAACTGGATCCCAAGATAGACCCAAAACCTTTGACTTCGAACCAGTATTATCACTCTCATCAAAATTTATGGAGCTACGATGCGAGTTTGGGAGATTATCCAACAGAGTTGATGAATTACTTGTCCATTTTATTAAATCCATGCAACCGGACTTGAACAAAGCTATGAGTTCTGCAGCTAAACGAACAGCTGAATGGTCATCTTCCACAGAATACACAAGATCATCCATATACAATTTAGATCCTGCTACAGAAGCAGCTTCCGGAAAGTCGGCGGCCATGTCTGAGGCTAGCCGGTGAATAGTTTTCATTGCCAAATATGGGCTGCATTTCAGCCCGAACGGAACACGGTTGAACTGAAATGTTCGTATCTCCTCAGTCTCGTTAAATCGAAATAATATCCTCAGATATTTACGATGGTCCTCAGGAACACCAACCTGTAGATACATCTGCTGCACATCTGCCGTCATTGCGATAGGAAACAGTCTAAATTCCAATAACAACAGGAATAAATCAGCTTGCAAGTTGGGTCCAGCATGCAGTACATCATTAAGGGACAAACCGGTATGCGTCTTTGCACTAGCGTCTAGCACAATACGAGGGTGAGGCTTGTCCTTTCGAACCACCGCGTGGTGAGGAATGTAATATCCATCACTACTGATATTCGAATCGGAAACTTCAGAAAGATAACCTTTATCAATATACTCATTTATAACAGTATTATAGTTGGCTCGCAGTCCAGGTACTTTCGCAAACTTCTTCTCCAACAAAACAAATCGACGATGAGCAGCATTCCGGGAGTTACCTAAATTATCGGGAGCTGCGCAAAAGGGTAAGGCAACCGCATAACGGCCTTCATTGTCACGTGACACCGACGCAGTGAACGAATTTTCACATTCAGTTTCCTCTGGACTCAAAAAACCCTTCGACGGAATCTCCTCTAATTCCCAAAACCTCTGTAATGAAGAGTCCAACTCTTTTAAAGCGAATGCAGAAAACGTAGACTCGCCTCGAGAAGATGGGACTGTAGCACTACTAGGAAAGTCACCCATCAGCACGTATCCGAAAGAAGTCAACAAAGCTGGTGGCGCTTGAGACCCGGAATTTATTTTATGACCGAGATAAACATGTGGGAACAATTGTGCTCCAAGCACAATCTCTATATTGCCAGGAATATTCCAGGTTAGGTCAGCCATCGATAAGTTACATAAGTATGCCATGTCACATTTTTCAATTATATGTGAGGGCAACTGGTCGGTTATGCAGTCAACGACTAATGCATGTAATTTATATTTATCATGTGGGCTAACCCTAGACTCAATCTCGAAATCCACATATCCGTGTATAGGTCGAGAAGATAGACCAATTCCTCTGATTACAGAATTATTCAAAGGAACAACGAGTAAGTTGAGTTTCTTGCAACATTCCAACGTTATCAGATGATTTTGTGAACCATTATCAATCAGGCAGCGAACTATCTTTTTATTGGTACTATTATTTACTTTTGCGTAGACCTGTGCAGTAGCTAAGAGTATGGTACTAGCATCAGTCTTAGAATTCGCATTCAAACATAGTGAAGGTTCCTGTGACATTAACGAATCTGCGCTATTTAATTCGCTGCGCTGTGGCACGTTTTCAGCGGACGCGCAATCGCACGAGCCGAGCGCGGACGGAACCGCGGCAGTAGCCGGGACATGAGAATCGGATCGCATTACTTGAGACGTTTGAATATGCGTCTTGGTCGAATTCATATTCGACTTTTGATTATTATTATAATTTTTATCGAAATGTAAATATGTATGATGCCACTTATTCTTACATTTTTCGCAATTAGCGGGAGCTGTACAGGCCTTCACAGTGTGAGTAACACTTAGGCAATTTACACAGCCTTGTTTTGATTTAATATAATCAAACCGTACCTTAGGCGATTCCATCGCCTTAAAAGATAAACATTCGGAAAGTTGCAAGTGATCAACCTTATTGCACAGAACACAAGAGCGAGTTTCGTTCGTAGATAACTCATTGCTCGTAACGAAAGCATTAGCGCGTACGGCGACCGATGACGTTTGTTTGTTCGTATTGAACTTAGCGCGAGAATTCGACAAAGAACTCGAAATATTCGCATGCGATCTTTCTAATATTTTTACTTGATTCTGAACAAATGTTATCAAATCTTTATAAGACGGAATTTCCTTGTCCTTAATCGACAGTTCAAATGCCTGCATAATCTGAGCGTCCATCTTTTTTAGTGCACAATGCATCAATATAAAATCGGACAAATCGGGCATGTTTAATTGTTTCAAAGCCGAAATAGACGCGGAATATTTCTCTATAAAAGAGTCGAGACTTTCAGCCGTGTTCTGACAATGTTTCAAGTCAAAAATGTTATTTAAGTAATGCGTACCTAATGCGCGTTTGTCCTGATATTTTTTAACCAAACTGTCCCATATGACGTGGTACGTGTCACCCGTAGGTACTACACCCGCGAGGACCTTCTGCGCATTATGTGTGAGCTTACCAACTAAGTATTGCACACGTTGCGAGTCCGACAGCTGATCGTTATCGTGAATGTTCGACTTGAATGATTCATAGAATATGGGCCAGCTCTCGATTCTACCGTCAAAACTAGGCAGCTCGATCGGCGGTAATTTTATTGCGCTTGAAGTTTTTGAGCATTTCGTGGCTAAATCGGTGGATGTTATAGTAGTGGTGCTTAATATCTTATTTCTCACACGTTTTACTCTACTGTACAAATCATCGAAACTGACCAAGTCATTGTAACTCGGTTCCGCGTCCGTGTCGATAGTTAAATTTATCTCGTTAATTTCGTCAATTAAGAGTTCGAATTTCACACGATACTCATCTATCATTTCCGATTCCACCATAAAATTCTCATTCGATCTTGACTCAAAGTTCGAAATATTCTTAGACAAACCGTAAACATTATTCAGCCTGTTAAAGATAGCCTCCTTTTTACAAATCAATATTTTCAACTTAGATCCAGATACTGACGTACTTTGAAAACTTTGGTTTAACGCCATTTTAACAAATAATCGTTACCTACCGAATAAAATATCGAAATATCTATACCAAAAATATCGAGTAGGTAAATACCTACTTGTACTAATGCTATAACACGATTACAAATACACAAATGATGCACTTATAAAAACTTATTACTACTACACATAGGCCATTAATATACCTAGGTACTCTACAAGGTACAAGTGTAACTGCGATCGTACGCGGAAAGTTATACGTTCTTATCTTTATGATTATAACATACACAAACACAAGCCAATCGAGTAGGTAAGCACAAAACAAAACCCGTGAGAATAGGTACGTACGACACGTATTACATAGGTAAGTAAATAAAGGTACAAAGTAGAAAATGTACTAAACAATATGTACTACCTACTTGCACGTATGAGAAAGAAACAGTTAGAATTATTCTATGTAACGCAGATAGGCACTAATAATTATGTACCGATTACAATTATTAATTTATTACGTATTACTTTTAGGTACAGAGTAGAAGATGTACTAAATAATATGTACTACCTACTTGCACGTGTAAGGCGTAAACAGTAATAATAATTATTATACGTAACGCAGATAGGCACTAAGAATTATGTACCGATTACAATTATTAATTTCTTACGTATTACTTTTAGGTACAGAGTAGAAGATGTACTAAATAATATGTACTACCTACTTGCACGTGTAAGGCGTAAACAGTAAGAATAATTATTATACATAACGCAGATAGGCACTAACAATTATGTACCGACTACAGTTATTGCGTATTGTTTTTATTAAGTAAATCTAAGATCGTTTTATATCTAAGATTTATTGTATGTAAGTACTAACAACTTTATACCTACTCCAATTTAACATAAACCGTTGAGTACCTACTAAAATTATGCATTACACAACATTGTTTAGCTGGAACAATCCGTCTCGTTAGGACCATAATATGGTGTGGCGTGTAAATAGCCAACACCTTTTTGTACTTGCGTACTAAATTAATTTTCGGGAATGCCTATAAAAATGGCTACCTCTCCCTGTGAACATATAGGTATCCAACAAGAAACATCAGTATTTCCACAGTGCAGTTAAATGCGCTCACTCACCTTGTCATCGAACCAGGGTCGCTTCCAATACTCTTCGAGGGAAGACCACGAGGATGGGCAGGACTCAGGAGTTGCGTGAAATCGCCGGCGGACAGTACAAACGACGAGTAGCAGATAAATTTCACAATCAACCGCAATGTCAACTAAATTAAACTCACAAGGCACGGCCGCGCTATTCATAAATGCAACAGAACAGTTTTTAATGTCTCTTGTATTGTTTATAGGATTTTTCACAGTAAAAGTTCACTTAGTTCACGTCCATTCAAATCGAACTGGGCTGAACATATCTTGTCGATTGCCGACACCAAAAACGGTCAAGTCCAGGCTCACGCGACCAATCGCGTCGCAGATAACTTCATCAAAACGCGACTGCTAACGCCATCTCTGAGCTCGATGGTTACAACTCTTGAACGAATCCAATAATAAGCGAGCGTTGCACAGTACTAAAGTTTTCTTGTTGGATATGTATTTATGGATGTAAATTAAATAAACACGTCTGATAAAAATATGAGTATCATATAAATTACTATTTCAATTTTTAAAGAAGCCTTAGCGCTTCTCCATCCATGTTACAGCAGTACTTAGATGGGGGGACAACGCAGGCCCGATAATAATTCGTAAGGAACTAAAACAAGAAATGATTATATAATAAATAAACAAAAGATTGAAACAAGTAAAATTTCAAAATTTAAAAACCCCGACCGTTATCTTGCGGAAACACCCCGATTCAAACAGTAAAACGCCCATAACTTTTGAACGGCTGAACCGATTTTATTCAAACATAGCTAAGAACACTCTCGACAAAATTACCATTTAAACAAATACAAACTAAATCGCAATCGGTTCATCCATTTAGGCGCTATGATGCCACAGACACACAGATACACAGATACACAGCAACACTAGTGAAACTTATAACACCCCTCTTTTTCCGGCGGGGGTTAAAAAGTAAAACGAGATAAAATGTTAACAATCTAGAAATCTAGAAGGCCTACAATGTTCACACATTTACAAACCAATCGGTAAAGTAATCTATACAAAGTATAACAAGACTAAATTTAACATGTGGCACAAATGTTGTTATCAGTGCTGTAACTATTCTTAGCAAAGGGCTATAAAGATAATTGAAAACCATTGTAAAAAGTCTTATTAAATGAAGAAAAATTAGATTAAGAATAGTTAGAGACATCCACATATTTGTGCCGTTTTTTTTTGAGTTACCAGGGAAGCCGCATGTGCAGAAGGAGCTAAAACCAAATATTTTTATCTTCAACGTAGTCCTTGATTTTATAATATGCTTTTTTAATAAGGACACGTTTGATGTGATTTTTGAACTTTCCATCGGTCAGTTCTATAACTGACTTTGGCAACTTGTAATAAAAGCGTATACTGTTTATAAGAAAAGACTTGCTAGTTTTCGTTAATCTGAATTTGGGTAATACAATTTCGTGTTTACTGCGTGTATTTAAATTATGGAAGTCGCTTCTAGTTTTGAAAAGCCCTCGATTTTTGCGGACATACAAAATACATTCTAAAATATAAAGTGAAGTTAGAGTCAGTATATCGATCTCTTTAAATTTTTCTCTGAGGGTCTCGCGAGGACCCATTTTATAGATCGCGCGGATTGCCCTCTTTTGTAATATGAAAAATTGAGTCAACGTCTGCTGCTGATCCCCACAGCAGAATGCCATAAGACATAATTCTGTGGAAATAAGCATAGTATACCAGCCTAGCTGTGGCTACATCGGTTAACTGCCTTATTTTCCTTACTGCATATGCAGCTGAACTTAAACTACCCGAAAGAGTTCTAATGTGCGCGCCCCACTGCAGTTTTGAGTCGATAGTAATCCCTAAGAATACAGTTTCAGATATAACTTCAAGATTTTTGCCGTCAAGATTTAAATTTAGGTCACGTTGTGGTACATTTGGTAAAGAGAACTTAGACATTTAGTTTTTTTCGCATTCAGTAAAAGATTATTAGCTGCGAACCATTTTGAGAGAAGAATTAGACTTTCGTTGACCTGTAAGACATCCGTATCTTTCCTATCTATTTGGTCAAGGTCAATGGCCCCGCCACCTACCATTTGTCGGCCGCAGGGGATAGGGAGAGCGGATAACGCAATACCGTCACTCCTCTTCCCCTGCGGCCCCACCGCGTCCGCCATCAGACGGTGGCGACCCCGTCCAGGCCGCGGAAGGTAGGGAGAACGGCGCACCGCAGTACCGGCACTCCTCTCCCGCCGCGGCCTCCAACCCTCAGCCGCGACATCGTATGGGACCTGGGACGCTCCATAAGACATCGCGGCCCGCCTCAGTTGCGATGTCGCCTGTTACCAAGCGGAACCGCAACCTACTAGTTGGCCGCTACGTCGTCGGCTTAATCGGCAAAAGCCCTGACGCGCGGCCCCTCCTCGGGTTTCTCTTCGCTTCACCGTGGGTGACCAAGCCACGGTTACTGAGCCCCCCCCCGCCTCGACAATGCGGGAACCCACCGGGGGGGTAGATAGGTACCTAGACGTATAATTACGTACCTAGATCTAAAAATAACTATTTCAGGTAAATTCTAATATAAGAATTGATTTCTGAGATATTTTGTAAGTTTTTAGATTGTTAGTAAATCGTTTTTGTTTTCATGTTTTTGCAAAACCAATATTATACAGGTACAAGGAGGAACTAAAATTATAATAAAATTAATTATTAGTCATATTATTTTATTATTGAACTAGACGTTTGCTAACATTTTTGGTTTAGGGGTGAAAACGTAATAAGTAAAGTTACTTTCGCCATTTTAATATTAGTATGTAACTGCTACCGTACTTTTCTTAATGTGTGAATTTGGACTTAAGAATGTCAATTCTCAAATTTTAGTTTAGTAATGGCATCAGCGTTAGTAACAATAATAAGTAAATTAAGTTTGAGTGTTTGTTTGTACAGAACCCTGGAAAGAGTCTTACGCAATATTTATGGATACGCTTTTACCCTTTGGACGTAACATGGGTAAGCTTTAAAAATAGTTAGAAGCCTCTTATATGTAGAGGTGGAACTTATAGGACAGGAAACTTTGTTTGTTTTTGGTAGAAAAGTATTTCTGTTTTTATTCAGTTCTTAAGTACTTTGTTCAGTGATTGATTTATTTTATTTATTTATATTGGTCTCCTTTTTTCTACCTCGTCAATTCCTGTTACTCGGGGTTGGCTTACCTAATTGGTAAGTATCGTCAGTAGACCGCACTTCTTCATGTCATGTTTCATGTATTTTAATATACAAACTCAAATAAAATTATGTAGCAAAACACCATTGTCTAAAAAACAAAATCTAAACGGCAATGGAAGCTAGTAGTGTACATAATTGAAATTAATCATTTAGAAAGTTTTGTTTTTCATCCCGTATGGAGCTTTGTTAATTTATTTATTAAATCTTATATTAAGCTTCTTCCAATTTAATAGAGCCCTATTGCTTTTTGCCTTTCTTTTCCGAAGTCAGTGTCGAAATACGAAAAACAATAGGTACCAAAAACACCGACTTCGGAAAATAAAGTTATATTATTTTTCGCTTTGTAATGTTTTTTTAGTAGTCGTTTTAATTTGTTTGTTAAAAAGTTTTTATAATTAAAACTTTTACAGTTATCTTCCTGTAAGTTTTATTTTTCGTTTTTGCTAAGTATTTCGTTTTCTTCGAGTTGTTTCACATAGGAAATGTGAAACAACTCGAAGAAAATATATAAGGCGCATAAAATATCAGAGAAGCGTAGCGCTTAAAGAAAAAAACAAGCTTAAACAATTTCCTACAAAATTAGTTGTTGTCAGCAAAGAAAGTTAGTTCTTACTACCTTCTTAACTTTAATTCTCCGCTGCATTATAAGAAAGCTTTGAGAAGCTCATAAACTTCAGAATGTTCCTAGTGACTTTGTAATAATGAACGCCTGGAAAACTTATTTATTTAATAATTAATGTACACACAGTATTATACATAAAAAAAGCACATCAAGACAATAGAGTACAAATGCACTGCTTATTTCTTTAGAAATTTCTACCAGCATAACCGCAAAAAGGAAAAATTAAAAAGAAATGTAAACTTAAGTTATAAAAACATGCGCACCTACACAATTAGTGTAATGGTGGATATAAGCTTAAAGAAATACATAATTTTAAAATACTTAATATAAATACATAATTATGTTTAATATACGTAACGCCTGTAAGCATAATTAAATTTTATGTATTTTGGGGTAAAACGCAGAAGTACAACTATAATCACGTTCTATTATATTGACTCAAGTGATCTAGTGGTTGTGTTGATATTGTTCTCACTCATTGTGTCATATATCACAGGAACATAAAGAACCTACCCAGTACCCATCTAACGCGATACCTATATTTACGCTTCGAATCCGGGGAACAGAAAAATAAAAAACGCTGACCAATTCCTTAGCCAGTTGAATACTAGAAAAAATACTTTCAAGAACCTGCCAAACCTATTCTTATTACAAAAACTAAACCTTGATCACAAATTACACTGTAATGCCCACACATTCAAATAAAGTCGTGTCACCAACACAACGATAATACTTTGATCCCGTCAACCCCAATTCAGTAGTGTTACATTTGAGACCAAGAAAGTAGACCCACACCTCGTTGTATTATATGGGCCGCTTACTTTCTATAAAGGAAGGCTTTCCCTCGGTAAAATAGAAATATTGACATTACTAGAAAACTTTGTCACAGGTTCTTGGAGTAATTTTCTTTTAGCTCTTGTAAAACAGTAGTCGTTATATTCCGCCGATTAATTTATCATTGCTGATCCATTATTTCTATACATAATTATGATATATGCGAAAGCGAGTCCGTCTGTCATTTACCTTTTCACGCTCAAACCGCTGAACCAATTAAGATCAAATTTGGTATGGAGATATATTGAGACCCTGGGAAGGACAAAGGATTTTATCCCGGAAATTATCTTTAAGGGGTGGAAAGGGAGCTGAAAGTTTGTATATTGAATTTTATTTCTCAAGTAAGGGCCCACACACCTACAATATATTTGCGTGATATAAAAAATCAGCCTACTTGGCCTGTCTTATTCTATTGTGTGTTGGATTTCGCACATTTAGGGTTCCGTACCAAAGTAAAAAATCTAATTTATCAATATATTGGTATTTGTTAAAAAAGTATACATAATAATAAACATTTTCACCAAATTTCAAGTTCGCAGGTTATAGGAAGTTAAAAAAAACTTCGGAACAAAATTGTGTGACAGACCGACGGACAGATAGACAAGTGAGTGACAGCAACATGGTTTCGTTTGGAGCCTTTGGGTACGGAACCCTAAAATCAAGGCTATTAGAATTACTAATGCTACGCAGACGAAGTCGCGGGCAACTGCTGTCTTACATAATTTGTAGCGTTTTTTTCATTCTAATCGTAAAAGGTAGTTTACTTATTTGTTACCATATATTGCCCGCCCCAAAACAACTGGTATTAAAAAGTTAGCTTAAGTCGACCACATCATCGCTTACCATCAGGTAGGATAGTGGTGAAGCGCGAACCTATAGAGAAGAAAAAAAATCGTGCTTCTTTTAAACTCTAATGAGTGATAATGGGTAACATATGGAACTGAAACGTGGTCGCTCACAATGGGCTTCTTCAGAATGGCTAAAGTCACCCAAAGGATACTGAGCTATGCTCGGAGTTTCCTTACGTGATACAATCAGAAATGAAGTTATCCGCAGGAGGACTAAGGATACTGACATAGCCCAAATAATATCCAAACTTAAGTGGCAGTGGGCAGGGCACATCGCTCGCAGAAAGTTGGTCGTTGAAGCCAAAAAGTTGTGGAGTGGTGTGTGCGAAACGCACGGAACCGGTCGATATGCTGAAATTCGGGGGAGGCCTATGTTCAGCAGTGGACGTCTTTCGGCTGAAATAACAATGATGATGATGATAATTGAGAAAACATTGACCAATATATTTTCGATAAAAGAGTCACCGTATAAATAAGGTACAAACACTAGCACTATAAAAATTACGTTGTAACAACTTTGCAAGGCGTTGGTTGTTTATTTGTTGCTCTTTCTAATTTACCGAGGAATACGTTCTTACTTCAAAAGTTTGAATAACCTCTGTGATCTTGAAATGATTTGTAATCGAAGCTTAAGTAAAGTTGGTCATTGCCTTTCACGTTATTTACCTCCATAAGACCCCAACAAAAAGTATTCTATAGTTTTCCATTAGTAAAAATATTATAGACACTAAGACGATACAAATGTAGATTATAAACGTTTTTCAATTATTTCCGTTTTTGAAATATTAAGTCAACTTCAAGAGACCAGTAATGTGAACGATTGGAGTAATCCAAAGCAGTATGTCACTAAAGACTTAAAGTTTCATATTACTTCAGAGATTCTATGCAATACACCATAATTTTCGAGAGGTTTAGGTGGTAAGTTTTATGAAAAATATCAAGATTTTAATTATCATTATTCACTAACTTAACCGCAACTACAAATATCCAATTATTCATAAGGCACAATAATAATAATTAAATAATGTACCTATACTTTACAAATACCTAGATAAGCTCATTGCTTGCATCTTACTTGATATGGTATCTTTAAAAACCCTGATAAGAATTGTGTTTGGAGGTATGCGTAACATGATGGCAAGTCCCGCAAACCTTCGTTGAAAAGGGAGGATCCTGCGAACAGACGAGTGTTGTGTCTGGTCCGGGAACTGCTCGACAATTGTTTTTGGACTGTTATGTATTTTGTTCGAATCGCGCCGAAAACTATATTCCTTAACTTAAGTTTAACGCGTGCTTTGTGCGAAGTCATGTCATTAATTCGTAGGTGGGTTCGTTGATGCCGCTACATGTGTATTTTTATTTTGTATTCGGAGTGTATTTTATACTAAACTTTTACTATCGATCTTTGATTACCTAAAACCTGTAAGAAATATTTTCTAAAGCCGACGGTTGGGCTCTTAAAATAAGGAAAAATCTACAGGCATTGTTGGCAATAGCTACGACATTTATCTTTTTAAGAGGTCGACACTTAGAAGAAATGACTCTATTACTGTTTCCATCGTACTTAGGTTTGTTCTTAGGTTTAACTTTGGATGCTAAGCTTCAGTGGGGCCCACATATACATAAATTGTCAAAGAAGCTAAGCTCCGCAGCATATGCTGTTAGAAAAAATCGTAATTTAACGAACACAGAGACAGCCCGTTTAGTATACTGTAGCTATTTCCATAGTGTAATGTCGTATGGTATTCTGTTGTGGGGAAATGCCGCCGACATCCAGACTATCATTGTTTTGCAGAAAACAGCTGTTCGATCAATTTATAAATTAAGCCCGAGACACTCCCTCAGAGAGAAATTTAAGGAGATTAATGTAATGACTGTGCCTTCTCAGTATATTTATGAAAATCTTTTATATGCCCATAAAAATATAAAATTGTTTAAAAAATACAGTGATATCCATAATATAAATACTCGGAACAAACACAAATTTGTAGTACCTACAACAAGGATCAAGAAAATAGGTGGCTCGTTTAGATGTCAATGTGTACGCTTTTATAATATGCTTCCAAGCCACGTACAAAATCTAAGTCTTAATAAATTTAAATCATTCATTAAACGTAAGTTGTGCCAAAAAGCGTTTTATAGCATTAAAGATTACGTTGAGGATAAAACGGCTTGGGAGTGAGCTGCTCCAATTAATTTAGTTTTTTTTTTTTTTTATATTTTGCACCATGAATTTTGTTATTTTTTATAAAAATATTTTTATTTGTTTTATTGCAATGACAAGAATATTTATTTTGTAAAGTATTATATTATTTTATTTTAATTATTGTGAATGTGAAGACTATGTGGATCATTATTTTGTTTTTAATTTATCTTAGTTTTTAATCATGGTCTGGCGGTTTGAGTAGTTTATGCGGCCTACCCGAATGTCCTTTCTTTGGTATTGTTCGTCAAATCGTTGAGCTCCTTAAATTCTGAGTTGAGCTGCTCGGTTATTGACAAATGCGTGCACTGACTGGACAGGTCCACTCAATCTGGCTGGTTCTTTGCTCAATAGACCATTTCAGACATTAGTCTACATGGTCTTCACATGATCTAACCAAGATTTTGTCAGGACTTTAAAAGAGACTGTGACCTCTGAGTTGGTTTCGGCCTTTCTTCTCAGAGTAGTCAGATAGGAAACGCCGACCTCATCTAGTTTAAAAAAAAGTATGTTAGACATGTAAAAGCGTTTGTACAAACCAACTTACAGAAATAAAATCATTTATCATTTACGTTTTTTTGTGTTTATTAAATGTGTCTATGACAAGAGAGCTGTCATCATTAAAATGTAAAGGTTTGTGCGAATGGATGGATGAATGGATATTTGTTACTCGTTTAAGTCAAGACTTATAACAATTTTTAATAAAACTTAACCTTAACTAAACTAAACTTAATAACTCATAGGGTATAATTAAATTTACTATGGCCACATGTTTTTCCATCTCATAATTTCCAACAATTAGGGCGGTTACGCACTACATCAGAAATTTCGGTTCTGTAGTAGCCGAAGTACTTCTTGTAAGGAAGCTTACGCGCTACATCCGAACTCTATCCGTCATAATTTGTCATAATTCAGAAAATTGAACTTAGAACTCTAATCACAGACACGGACGAGTAGTGTGTAGCTGCCCTTATAATAGGTATTCACTCGAATTAATTTCCACTAATGAGTTAAGAAATACCATTTAATAGGGATGATGACTAAAAAATATTTTTATTCCGTCAGTTAGTTTTCCACAAAATATTGGACACGTGTTTTTTTTTGTTACGTTAACAAAAAATTATGACGATACAATTTACAATACATTATGCGTTAGAATATCGCATGACGTCATGCCTTGGTACATTTTTTACATAGAAGTTACGTCACAAGCCCCTACTCTCGAACTTTTATGCGCTATATCTTGGTGATTTTTTATTGATTTGAATAAGCAAAAAATATGTGTCCAATATTTTTTGATAATTTAACCGGCGGACTATTTAGAATTTGTTGTTTCATTCCCCGTCATCATTCCTATGTCAATACATATCAAGACTTCGGCGTTTTGCCAGTTATTAATTTTACTTACATAAAAAAAAATGCTTTGGAAAAGGCAATGACCGACTTTACCTAGCTTCGATTACAAATCATTTCAAGATCACGGAGGTAATTAAAACTTTTGAAGTAAGAACATATTTATTTTAACCAGCGCTAGTGGATTCATAACCAAACAATTACATAATAAGTCACTTTCTTGCATCTTATGTCACCCTATTCAAATTTTTTGTTAAAAAACAAACCAGCGGGGCAAGGAGTAACAGTTTTCCAGTTATTTAAAAAAATCAGGAATCTTTTCCGTTTTTTTTTCTGCCTGAGAAAAGTATTCGAAGTATTAAAACAAAAATTCGAAGATGTTTCACATCCACAATCTGGACCCACGTTACGCCTCGATCCTTCTAACTGAGATGGTACAAGACAGACAAAAGCTCAGTTCCCTAAATAATTTCCATGTCATGTTCTTGCGAATGTTCGCCGCTGCGTTCAACATAACGCTCACGGCAAGAGGGCATTTACCTGTTACATTACTTTGTAACCTGCATTCATAATTGACCTCACTCAGGTCACCTGCGCTCGTGCCTTTGGTCGATAAAATGTTACAGCAAAAAGCTTGTTGGTTTTAAAATCAGGTTGTAACAAAATATCGAGCGTCATGTTCGAAGTGTGGTTCGAGTAAATTAAAAAACACTGAATGCGCGATGTTCTGTTATCAGTAAATGATCTAGTCTATACTCACCTTTATAGAAAACATAACAAACTGCTCAACTACCATAGTGAAGGAGAGAATCATAAAGCTTGAATCACAATAGATAGCGGTCATGCAAAATGGTAAGTTACGGCAGTAGATAACATAATGCATTTCAGTAACATTATTTCCTACATTGGGTTTAACATCACTGTAATGAGTTTGTCGAACCTGAAGAGACATTGAGCACTGTGGCAATATATGATGGTTTGCAGTTACTATCCTACTGATATAGTGAATGTGAAAATCTTTAATATATTTGTAAAGCAATTGCGTCTCAATGGCTGGATGGATTTGGACCATAGGTAAACCATGGACTGATTTCGGATACACCGACTTACATGTTTATATGTTTATTGTTAACTTGCACCGTAGATGACCTGTGCCATCCCATCTACTAGCTAATTATCTATCCTCAAACAATTTTAGTTAATGTACCGTCGAAACGAAAAAAAGAAGAAGTTGTCACAGTGGTATAATTTTGTGAGATTTACGCGAGTTGCAAAGTGTGTAAAATATTTGGCGAAATATGTTTTTGGGCAATAGTACCTATCATAGAGACAATCCTCAACGTTAGGAAGAATGTTTTAAGGAGGAATAAGTGATATTTATGAAAGACTTACTGACCAACGGTCATAAATATAAACTTTATTGTTCTACATAATTTAAAAAATGCATTGGAAGTCTCAAGCAGTCCATTTTTCTTTGCATTTTGTACCATTATAAATACAGTAAACCATTAAAAAGACTGTATTTTTTATTGTTTTGATCTGATTTGAAATCGTCTATATTAAGAGTTAATTTGACATAACCTCAATCTAAATATTAATTTAATCAGTACTTCAATGTTATTTTAATTTTAATTGAATATGTATTATTTTTTATGTCGAGCATGTATACTCAATATGTGTAAGCTATGGTTACCTATCGTTAAGTGTGACAGGATAACGTTTATCAAATGTTTTAATTGATAAACAAAATAATTAATTTTATTTTTTTAATGAATAATATCATAAACCGTTCGATTATTACTTTCAGTGTGTGTATGTGGTCATTGGTAGAGAAATTTTTCATGAATCCCGCTTGCTCTACAGGCTGGTTCTCGTCAATCTTCGTTGTTACACGTCTTAGTAGGGTCGATGCAAATACTTTATATAGGCAGGATATAAGGCTGATGGGTCTGTAATTGGATATCAGTTTGGGGTCTCCCTTTTTATATAGTAAAACTATTTCCGAGCATGTCCATGTTTCTGGTAGTTCTTTTGTTATTTAAATACGGTTGGAGAGCTTAGTGAGTGGTTTTATTAGTTTCTCTTTCCCAACTTTTATCATTTCATTTGTCACTCCGTCAGGTCCTGGACTCTTTCCTGCTTTTAATTTCATTATAGATATCTCTATCTCACTTTCTAAAAATGGTGGTACTGTTTCCTGGGCTGGAGTATATACATTTTTGAGCATTGTTGTCTCTTGGCTTTTATTTGCACATGTGTAGAGGTTCTTGTAGAACTGTGTAGCTATTATCATTAGGTCTTTTCTGTGTGTAACGGTGGTTCCTGAAGCATTTTGGAGTTGTGTCATGACATTTTTGGTAGTTTCTAACTTTTTATAAGCCTTTTTAATTCCGCCTGTTTCTTCTATGAATTTGTTAATTGTATCGAGTCTCCTCTTTTTAATGTTTTGTTTTATTTTTTTATGTATTGTTCTGTATAATTTACTCAGACTTTTCTTTTCTTGTCTAGTTTTGTTTTTCTTGTTTTTTAATATGAGTTTTTCCTTTTTCAGAGTTTCAATTTCTTCAGTAATAATTTCTTTATCAAATTTTTCTGTTCGTTTTTTATGGAAGTAGTTAGAGCAGGTTAATTATTAAAAAAATGGTTAGGTTAGGTTAGGTTAAAACTGTGACCTCCTACGCACGAGCCGAGTGTAGCGAGCGGTGCCGCGGTAGCGGCCGGCAAGTGCCAGGAACGACTACATTAAATAAAAAAAAATGTAAAAAGTATAAATATTTGGCTCATTTGATTTTACGTAAAATCTGTTATTCCAACTGAAATATTTGACTAAATAAAAAATGTAAAAAGTACTAGTTGGTAAACAAGTTGTAGTTTAAACGTTCATTTCCCAAACATTAGGTTTGCGTTCCAATTTTTGTGAATAGATTTTTTGCTAAGTAATCATTTGGCAAATGAAATTAAACGAAAAATTTTTGGGAAGTAAAAATTTGTCAAATTCCTTTCGGTCAAACAAGGGAGACCCCATGTTTTTATATGGCAAAAGAGTCGAGTAGTAAGGATTTTCCTGGTATGCGGGCTACCCAAAACCCCGTAGATTATCATTATTGGTGATACGAAGGAATTAAGGGGTCTTAGTTATCGGTATTTTATGGTGATTCAAAATATTCTTATTTAACCTTTTGATTGTCTTTTTGCTCTGACGATCATTGCATAGCGCTTCTTTGGAGCTTGAGGTCCGAGGTTCTAGTTCCAGGTCAGGTAAATGTTATTGTTTTTTTTTCACCTGAAATTTTTCAGTAAAAGCCCAAAGTTTGAACTTGTATCCGGTTAGTTGGTGATTAACATTGGACTTTTAGGAATAACTAGCACTGTGGGAAGATCATCATCATCATCATTTTAATATTACCACTGCTGGGACACGGGCATCCTCTCTGTGAGAGGAGGAATGGGCCTTAAGAGGACGGCAGTCGCCAATGACCTTGAGAGAACAAAATGCGCACTCGTCTCACACGCGCGCGACAAAAAAAACTGTATGTTTTTTGTACTTTCCTTATTATTCTATGACTTTAAAAAAAAAGCCTTTAATCAAAATGTAGATACTTAAATTGTTCTTTAAAATGGTGACCATATCATTAAAATGCGCCCGGCGGTTTTAGAGCGAATGTCGTTTATTTGTCCGTGTTACACATTACTTTACACATTAATTAAACTATGTTACACGAATGAAACACAAAATTTTCTTGGAACAAATTATGAAGAAAATGGTCTTATGTAAAATATATTGATATAGATTGTAACCGTAAAACAGAAAATTCCTAGTACACATTTGTGTAGGAAATTATACTGATATTGAGAACCGCAGAACTATTCTGTAATCGCACTATCACTAGCTCACTTGTATCCGTACTGGAAAGAGATTTTCTTTAGTTATACTGCGTATACGGAAATGAACTCCGTGGAGAGTTGAAATCCAGTAGCAACACAGAATAGTGCTGCAGATCATTCATCATTTATTCAGTAATTTATGGCATTTATGCAGTTTACATGGTATACAACCAAAACTTCTGGTAAAATAGAGTTTACAGTCGATGTTGGAGTGAAGACATGAAATCTAAATTCATCATCATCGTCATCATCGTCAAATTATTTAACTTAACCACTCTAATTCCACCAGTTTGATAGCGTTAGCAGTTATAGGAGGCTATAAAGTAAAGGTCTTTCAGAGTGCAGGTGTTGTTGCGCAGAGGATACGACAAATGACATTTAGAATACGTTTAGAACATGTGCCATTAAAGTAGTTTGCCATTTTAACAGGTTCACAGTTCCTTGGCGGCCCATATGGCATTTGTGATTGTTTTAAATATTGTTTTTGCTATGTGGACAGTGAACCTGTTAATGTAAAATTCCTTTCTCCTAATTGTGTATTTAGAAAAAAACCAGAATATGACCAATACCTTTAGATTGTATTCGTAACAATTTAGAGAGAACGTAAAATAAATTTTTTTAAACGTTTGAAGTTAGATTTAGGTAAGTTTCAACCTGTTTTATGAAATCCTTCAAGTAGTAAAGCTAAGTTTATTGTTAATTGTATTAAGAAGTGTATGTAACTAGGTTAATGATTAGATGGAGCTAACAAAGCGTGTTGTTGGTCTCTAATAGATCTGGTGATAGCGTTAGCATCGATAGGTACCGACACCGACTTCCGAAAAGAAAACTAATTCACTTTGTTGTAGGTATTTAAAAAAGACGCTATGTGAAATAAGTTATAGATATATATATATATATGTAGGATCAGGGGTAGCCGAGCGGGTATATATGGTCAGGATTGTGGCGTTCCCATTTTATTGGGATAAACAAGACTACAAACAATAACAAGGTTTTTAATTACAGTACTAGTTTCACTATAACAAAACAATAAAAGTAACAAGATAAAGAAGGTTAAAAAGGTATAGTAACAACAATACAGTAAATCGAACAAACCCATAAGGTTACAGTTCGTACAGCAGCCTAAGCCACCCAAATACAAAGTGTATCGTTCGCCATCAGCAAGCCAATACAGCTATGTGAATATACAGCAGTGCTGTACCAAATAAACCAACAGTTTTGTCGGGAGCAGGAGAGCTCTATATTGAGTCTAATCCGAAGACAGACTGACTTGCATACTGATGCAAGCTCTTTTATACCTTGCTATCCCTCCACAACAACTCTGTCCGATGATGTACGGAAGTACGTCACGTGTTTACTTGATACAAAACACTAAAATGTGCCTAATCAAATAAGACTTTGATTCTTAAATCATCAAGTAATACAAGAATAATTGTCGTAAGCAAATAATGGTGATAACGCAAAGAATAATCAAATTAACATGTCAACAATTGTTTTGAACATTACCATCGATTACTATTATCAAAATAAGTTGCCAAAAATCAATCTATGCGTACACCGAGTACTCAATAAATTATGATTTGATTTATTAGGCAATAATTGATAGTAAAATCATTTAAATTAGTAATAAGAAAACAAATTATTACAAATTATGTTGACCACCCGCAAACTTCATTGATAACCATCTCCGACATATATATATAGAGATACCTATAACTTAATAATTTCCGGTCCCAAGGATTAAAAAATGACTTGAACATTTTGTATTACATGGAAAATGTTTTATTTTTGCATTATCTCAAATTTATGGAGCATTACATAATGAGCAGCAGCTAATGACATACTACCCGAAAACCATGAAAATGACACCCATGACGAAAAGATGTCAAATTTTTGTCGGCGCCATCTTCTTAGTATTTTGGTTTTGACCCCATATTCGATATAAGCGACCCCAAAAACCATGAAAATGACACCCATGACGAAAAGATGTCAAATTTTCGTCGCGCCATCTTGTATTTTGCTTTGACCTCATATTCAATTTACGCGACCCCAAACACCATGAAAATGACACCCATGTCGAAAAGCGGCCAAATTTTCGTCGGCGCCATCTTGTATTTTGGTTTTGACCCCATATTCGTTATAAGCGACCCCAAAAACCATGAAAATGACATCCATGACGAAAATTTGTCTAATTTTTTTCGGCGTCATCTTGGTTTTTGGTTTTGGTATTCGTCATACATACATACATACAAACTGATTAAAATCATAAATCTCCCACCCATCCACTTCTAAACATTACCACCGACAGCTTAACCCATCCAAATCCTAACCTCACTAAGAGCTGCTTAAACCCACCCATCCATTTCTCAACCTTGTCAACAACTGCTTAACATCAACTATCCAAATCCCGATCTTACCCAAACATAATTTCTACATCACATTCTAATAATAATAGGAAACTCAAACATACTTTTATTGCCATCCGATAAAATATCAACTCCTTTCGATCACGACAAACGACGAGGACGGTACTCACACGTATGCACACTACAATCTTTTTATTACTTTTATCGTAATTATTTTTTTGCGAGAAAACGATACGCCCGTCCTTCCACGAGCACTTCTGAGCGCGGAATGATTGAGCCTCGAGTGCAAAATGTATGAAGAAGTCGGCAAGTGTTTTTATTTCAGCTAATAATAAAAAAAAAATGAGTTAGGTAAAAAATAATTAGCTGAACCTGTAAAGTACTATATATACCGCAATTTCTTATAATTTTGAAGATAGAATATGCAGTAAATTTACCTAAACTGGGACCTATTCTGACCCTACTTTTTATTTTTTTTGCGATTATTGTGATGGCCAAACGTATTTGTGCGAAAATTTTGTATGATGATGCCAATCTGGAGCAGAATAAATTGTCTTTAAATTAAGACCATGATATCTTCACATTGGTGATTGCATATAAATTAGAATGGTACCTGAAAAGCACTGTTATTTGTATAAAAATGTAATAGCGTCCTTAATTAGGTTGAATATCATAAATATAACGAAGAAATATTTTCTTTTCAAGTAAAAACAAACACAAAAAACCGGCCAAGTGCGAGTCGGACTCGCGCACGAAGGGTTCCGTACTTGGTAAATTGCGGTTTACGATTTATGACGTATTAAAAAAAAACTACTTACTAGATCTCGTTCAAACCAATTTTCGGTGGTAGTTTACATAGTAATGTACATCATATATTTTTTTTAGTTTTATCATTCTCTTATTTTAGAAGTTACAGGGGGGGGGACACACATTTTTCCACTTTGGCAGAGTCTCTCGCGCAAACTATTCAGTTTAGAAAAAAATGATGTGAGAAACCTCAATATCATTTTTGAAGACCTATCTGATGAAAAAAAATATTTTTAGTTTTAGTTTCAAGTATGGGAACCCCCAAAATGTATTGTTTTATTTTTATTTTTTTGTGAAAATCTTAATGCGGTTTACAGAATACATCTACTTACCAAGTTTCAACAGCATAGTTCTTATAGTTTCGGAATAAAGTGGCTGTGACATACGGACGGACAGACAGACAGACAGACAGACAGACAGACAGACAGACAGACAGACATGACGAATCTATAAGGGTTCCGTTTTTTGCCATTTGGCTACGGAACCCTAAAAAGGAACAAAAATAATCAAAGCATTACTAGACTTACTCATTTTTCACAACAATAAAAACAAATGCACACCGTACAAAGTATAATTTACAACAAGGATATAAACCAGATGAAGATTTTCAGATATTTTACAGTCTTGTGCCACAACCTTAAGGTCAGCTCACACGGAAACTTGAAGCGATACAATATTGAACTTTATTAGCTATACAAAAAGTTTTTTTTTTTTTTGTAAGAATGACTGAATTCACCTCGTGCTGGGGCGCGCAAACACAGCAATACTTCGCCGGTAAACGCAAAGAGTGCGCGAATGAGGGTTGTAAGGAAAATTCCTACAACTATTTTGGTGAGAAAAGACTTGGAAAACTTAACTTCTGACATGTATACACTAGAATCTGAAGAGTCAGTGGTGCCACATAGTGTACATCATTTCAGAAAACCCTTAATCTAATATAGCTTCACGATGCGCCTCGCGCGGATTTGCGATACTTTTCACGTAACGTGGTGTGTAACGTAAAACAAAACAAATGTGGTCCTACTATGACGTCTTAAAGCCATCAAGGTTCCAGTGTAAGAGAGAGAAAGATTTATACAAGACGAATAGCACTATCATTTTTCCGCTACGGAATCATAATTAAACACGTATAGTACGGGCCCAGGCCTCTTCAAAGGTCGTCACATCGCATGGCATCTGGATGTGAGCTGATCCTTAAAAGAAAGTACGTACAAACTCTAAAACTGGATTGTCGATTTCTACACAAAAACTTTAGCTATTAGGTAAACCAGTAAACGTGTTTATGTACTGTTGAATTTGTTTTTGTTGTCTCCTTGTATTCCTTGGGGTGCTGTATAAGATTATGAGCGTTGGAGGAAGGGATGTAACAAGTGTCGTATCCTTAAACATACGAAGAATAAAGCCATTGAGCCTAATGTGTGAAACTCTGTTTGCTAGGCCCTAGAGCCCGAGACAAAGAAACAATATATCATTGAAAATGGTTGACCAAAGTTCAAAATGTTTAGGAATGATGTCATCAAATTTATTTATTTAAATTTCATGTACAATGGTGATACATAGGTGGACTTAATACAGCAAGGTATTGTTTACCAGTCAAATCATTTTGGACTCTTTAAGCTATCGTTATCAAAATCGATCCAATAATCTGAAAGAATGATCTTTAACCACACCGCAAAATAACCTGTCAAGCAAGCACGAGTGTGACTAGCACAATCACTATTCATAGGAAGTCAAGCAGAATTGCCACTTAGATTATATTATCATTCTGTTTTCTACACCACTGAAAATTCTTACACAGAGCTTTATGTTAGAATTGTTTATATATTTTTACTTTTATTTTTATTTTCACATAAACACGATCATAACTTTGATGTTTGCAATTATCAAGTTTTCATACAGTATTTTCTGGTACTGTAGTGAAAACATTTTCTGCACACTAGAACCAAAACATGTTTTATGTATGACTAGTGGCACGCTTCGGCTTTGCCTGGGTCATAATAATTTATTTTACTTAATTCGGGCTCTCTCTTTATAATATTAGTTAAGATTGGCAAAAGTATTTTGTTTGTTACCCTTGAATAGAGACTTTCTTGTATTTATAGAAAGAAAAAAAAACGTTTATTTGTGCCAGGTACGACGCATACCATAAAAAAACAAAGGAAAAACTTAAATACAAATACAGAGTATGCGTCACAACCACGCAAAACGGTCATCGCTCAGCATAATGCTGGAACTCGCGTGCTAGACAGAGCCACAGCGCTGGTTTATTTGAGACTCAATCTTTCTTTTCATTTTTTTTAAATATAAAAGCCGTTACCTCAAATTTTAAAATAGAAGTATTACATTCAGACAATGATTTCCGATCGTCCTTCTCAAACCAAAAACAAATACCAAAACACGTGGATGTGAATATGAAAAAAATAGCTTCACAAAATCACATTATTGACTCGACTATACAAATAAATGGAAATCCTTTATTAAATAATATTTAATTTTCTGTTTATAATGGCAATGTCTTACATCATATTTCAGGAACATTTTTCATCAAATCTGTAGGCGGTTTGAATATTGTCTACTTTGGAAGACAGCCAATATCTTACACCTAAATTAAATAGAAATAATGATAGGATGATCTAGTGAAATAACAATATTCCCAGCGGTTTTTTTTATCGCGAAAAAATAATATGGAGAGCTGAAATAAATCCAAAAAGTTGTAAGATAACATGGGAGCCAGTCACGCGGTTTGGGTGTGAAAACTCAAGTGTATTGTAACTTATGGATAAGGTTAAGGAGGCTGCTCACTTTCATAAATGAAAGCTTTTTTGGTATATTTTTTGCAAAATCCGTAGGTACCGGGGCTGACTAACATTGCTATACCACTCTTTTAAGTCTCACAATTAGTGCCGCAAGAAACCAGTGGATAGTAAATATTTAAGAATTTTAAGAATATTGTCACTATCATAATTTTACATAAATACATAAGAAACGTTTAAAAATAATCCAACAGCAAAAGAAAGGTTTTTATGAAACTCATGAAATATCATGAAACTCTTCATTAAATAGAATTTTCAAGTTTTCCTTTTAATAAATCATTTCATTTCACAGTTCTGACATTTCAAAAACTTGCCGAAATTCTATTCATGACAGAATAATTTTCCTGAAATGAATTATGTACCTCTTTTGAAATAAGAACAAACATTTAATATTTTACTCAAAAATGCATGTAATGTGGTCATTATTTTGACAACCTTGTTTGAGCAAAGTCGACCTTGCCGTTCTGTTTCAGTGGCCAGCAAAGCTTTGCTGGCCGCTGTAACAGGCCGGCAATGTTTTTCCGGCCGCTATTTTGACGTTTCAACCTTTTAAAAATCAAATCCAAAAAGATTTTATTTAAAACACAGCAGTTTGTATCTATAGAGATAGGTACAAAAAGATTTTATTCCATATTAGGCTGTATAGTTCCAACTACCATTGCTCAAAAAAAAAAACAAAGAAGTAACAAAAGCGCGGTTCAGCGAAAATTTTGTTTTTATTTAGTGACTTTTTTGCTAAAAATGAGCTCTCAAAGCGAAAATTATTCCGATTCAATGTGTTTAACACCGCCAGACATTAAAGATGAAGGTAAATTAGTGGTTGAAAATTTGATACCGCGAAACTCAAAGGAAAAATATAAGCTTGCATATGAAAAATTTGTGCAGTGGAAAAGCAGTAAGAAATCTAAATCTTTATCCGAAAATGTTTTTCTTTTCAATAATACAGCAGTCAAACACCGCATTAGAATTATCGCAAACTATTAGTAATATCAAACCGGGAAAGTCGGTGTTGAATTTTAGTAACTGTACTTTTCATAATTGTCATTTTAATTAAAATTCTAGTTAATTAATATATTTATTATTTAAATTACTTGCTGGTTTTATTTAGATTAGGTACTTGCATTTTTGAGTAAAGCACTATACAAACCTTGGCCCATAATGACTGCTTCGCTGGTCACGCTATGATTGCCTCGAGCTAGCCTAGCTACGCTCTAGGCCTTTCAGCTTGGCCATCATTGCAGCCCTTGCTGTCCTCGCTGTAAAGGCCGAGACCGTATCGTCCATCAAGTGCCGCACGCTGACCGCGCTGTGTCGGCCTGGAGCTGCGCTGTCGCCTATAATCAGCGCGACCAGCAAAGTAGTCATTATAGACCGCGGCAGTAATGTACTATTTCGTGGGTTTTGTAGTTGAAAGTGACACGTGAAAGCTTTTGTGCTGTGTGAATACTTCTTTGTAATAGTATTTCTTGCCCCGAATTGCCCTCAGGAGGGTTTGTTCCGTTACGGGTGGGCTACAACTCCAGCAATTTATTTTCGTAGAGACAGTGACGTCTCAACTTTAGAGCGGTTTGTGGGTAGATTTGTTAATTCGATGAATCCGCTACAAAATAGTTAAAAATGAACGCCGAGTTCATTTAGAGTAGCTTAAAGTTGGGACTATTTATTTGACTGTAAATTTCGTCGTTGTTCATTAACGTTCTGTTTTATTTACGAAAAATTAAATGGAAGATTATTATGAAGTGGAATTTATACTTTGATATATTTTTTAAATTTTATCGGCTCGCGCTTGACCGCTACCTGTTGGTAAGCAAACATCATCGTTTCGGTCTACGGTGAAACACGCTTGCCTAGAAAGTACCTTTTCACTCTTGACTTAAAGACTCCTAGATTGTAGCTGGCGCGAAACAGACACCGGCAGGGAATTTCACTCTTAGCTGTACGCATAATAAAAATTGTTGCTGGCAGTTTTATGAGACGTTGTTTTTTTTTTTTTATTTTTTTTTTTTTTTTATTTGTTATAGTGTGTAACGGCTAGGTCTGCGCTAGGTAAGCTGTGCAGGCCGCTAACTGATAGTTAGGAGGTAGTTAGAGAAACAGCTTGTAATTTAATACATATATTTAAAGTTAAATATAACAGCTAGGTCGAGGGTTCTAGCGCCACTCAGTTCTGTACAAACGCCGTCACGCGGATAAAATAGTAAGGGGGTACCGTCCCTTGGCAGCACGTGGTAGACGCGGGGACCGGTCAGCACCGGCACAGCGATTGGTCGCCGGGACCGAAGCAGCCTGGGGTGCGCAGGGTAGGCTGCGCTGGCACCGGCTCGCGCGACGGCAGGCCGCAGGTAGGCAGGCAAGACCGGGCCACGTGCGTAGGCTGGCACGGCGGTAAGCCGCAGGTGTCAGGTAAAAGGACCTGGCGGTGGGCGTAGGTAGCGTGCAGGTAGTTGGCAGCGTGCAGGTAGTTGGCAGCGTACAGCCGTGGGAGAAAGGCAAGCCTCAGCCCGTACAAAGAGGCAGCAGCACGTGGCAGACGTGGGGCAGTAGACCGCGGCCGGCTTAGCGGTAGGCCGTAGGGACTGTAGCGGTTAGGGGTGCGCAGGGTAGGCTGTGCACGCCGCTACGTCCTTGGGTAGCGCATAGCCGGACGGTACGCCCGTACGTCGACCCCGTACGAAGAGCCCTGAAAGCACCATAGGGTGCGCATGTTAGATGCGGTGCAAAAAGCAGCAAGCCGCATGCGATGTACCAGCTTCGTCCCCATTTTAGGCCAAGGAACGGTATGGGAACATTGTAGGTGAAAGCTCAGCACATCGCAGCGGTTTACAGATAAGAAACTTGCAAAGATAGCAAGCACATTGACAGATGCAAAGTTAGGTTAAGTATGAACACGCTAGCATTTAATAACATAAGTAAACGTGATCACTTACAATATAAAACGGAGACACAATTCAATGCAGTAGAAACACATGCTCATTGCAATTTCCTTTGTCCCCAGGCGACCCTTAGCCACGCGTCCAACATGACAGTGCAAAACTGATATTAAATAGGTGATGGAATCGATATTGGTCGCCTGGCGCAAGGAATAAGGTACAATAATTAAACTAATGAGAAACTCACCCTAAATCGGGGCACCAGAATCGTGAGGATAGAAAATATGTAATTAGCTAAGCCACCGGAATCCAAATGACCGAGTGACAGTACTCCGGAAGGTTAGAGTTGTGCCGTGTTTTTAGAGATGTGACTATTGACCGACTAATTTTGATATTAGTATCATTCGACTATTTTCAGTTGAGATCTCACAACGCTACAAGTGAATGTCACTTCTATATATTTACATGTAAGAAAAGGAAATTGAATAAAAAAGATTTCTAAGACAATTTCAGTGGTTTTATCTGAAACAACTGGTCTTTCGAAGCTAGTCATCACAGCGGCGCATTCTCAAAGCTCGCGCCGCAAAAGAATTAGCCTTAATTGATTTGCGGAAGCTAGAAGGCGGCAAGGGGCAAGGGGCAAGGGGCAAGGGGCAAGGGGCAAGGGGCAAGGGACAAGGGGCAAGGGGCAAGGGGCAAGGGGCAAGGGGCAAGGGGCAAGGGGCAAGGGGCAAGGGGCAAGGGGCAAGGGGCAAGGGGCAAGGGGCAAGGGGCAAGGGGCAAGGGGCAAGGGGCAAGGGGCAAGGGGCAAGGGGCAAGGGGCAAGGGGCAAGGGGCAAGGGGCAAGGGGCAAGGGGCAAGGGGCAAGGGGCAAGGGGCAAGGGGCAAGTGGCAAGGGGCAAGAGGCAAGGGGCAAAGGGCAAAGGGCAAAGGGCAAAGGGCAAAGAGAAAAGGGCAAGGGGCAATGGGCAAAGGGCAAAGTGCAAATTGCAAAGGGCAAAGGTTAAAAGGCAAATGGCAAAGGGCAATGGGGGAAGGGCAAAGGGCAAAGAGCAAAGGGCAATACACCTATTCGCTTTTTCCCTGTACTCAGAATAATTGCCCCACGCAAAAGAAACACAGAGAAACACAGTCACAGAAATAATAAAAATAGCCTTAAAGGATAAACTGACATTAAAAGTGGTAATGGTGATGGATGTTTAGAATGAGTTATAAAGATAAGTGGGTCAAGAGCATTGCGTGGAGAATAATAGACGGTGTTTAGCTTTGATTAATCTGACCACTTTGTTGTAGAATATAAAGGTTTATTGACTTAGCTTTTAATATAAAATCGCGCTATTCTCGTATTACAAAACGTACGTAAGAAAAACACAAGTAACAGCAGGCACTAAATGGTGAACTAAATCTTTAAGACAACCCACTCTACCTTTACAACCCGCAGTAACCGGTAACACGATGTCCCTTGGACAACTACATAAATTGATTCTGAAATAAGCTAAGGAATTGAGTTCTTTAAGGTGTTAAATTGAGCTGGGTGTAAAGAGCGCTTTAGGTTAGATATTACACATTAACGCTTTTAGTTTACATCTAACTCAATTTCTTAAGAATCAGAAATTCCTACCGTTGCGTTTTGCATTGAGCTTTATAATCATCAAAGTACATTAGTCCACACAACTTCTTAAATATTCCATCTACGCTTTCCGTTTCTCTTTCCCCTTTTTTAATACAAAATTATGAAGACTCAATCCGTCCCTTTTATTGTAAGACACCGCTTTCCATTAATGAAATAGGGAAGTGGTCTAAATGGCCAAAATTTGTCAAGAAGTTAAGATGTAAGTTATGGTATCCATTGTTATAAGACCCGAGGGGCGTAAGGCACACTTATCAAAGAAGACTAACGAAGATTTATACTGTGACGTCTCGTATTTTCATCCCTATGATACTCGTATTTTTATGGAGACAAAAATGTTGAAATAGTTATTTATGCTACAAGTGCGGAAATCATCTTACGTACGTGTTTCATACAACATTATACTACGCATTGTGCGAGGAAATAAAAAATATATAAATTAATAAAATGGCGGGCTTATTCAAGCGCGCTCAGCATATCCTCAGATTAACTAATAGTTCCTCGGTCATATCTACTGCGCATGTGCAAATAGCTGTCACATCGTAACACAAAAAGGCACGAGCAAAATATACGTTCTGCCAAACATATTTAATGAATATTTAAAATTAATTATCATCATAATCTAAATCTAGAGTAATTAAAAACGCCTTTAATGAAGTATTTGTTTTATTTTACCTTTTATATGAATGATAATCTGTACATAACGAATTTGCAAAACTTTTCATAAATAATAAAAAATCAATGCGTCGGGCTGTCGTTAGAGTTAAACATTAAAAATATACAGGAAAGTAAAAAGCACTAGTGAATAAAAATTACACTTTCCGCACAGTTAAGCCGCTTAGAAAACGCTCTTTTCGAGGACATGCATTGTAAAATATTTTTTTATTCCCCGGAAATATGTGGTTGGATGAGTAATATGTTTGTTTTGCTTGCAGTTTCGTAAGAAATTTCCATATGATTGTTTGGGGAGAGTTAAAATATGTGTGCTGCTGAGTTTGTAAGTGTTTTGTTCTTTTATCTTGTTTGAGTGGTTTAACTGAGAAATGGGTAGTAAATTCTACTACTGTTACAAATTCAAAAGTTTGTGTGGATGGATATCCATCATTCCAGATGGATGTTTGTTACTCTTTAACGCTAAAACTACTTAACGAATTTTGATGAATGTTTATAGTGATATAGCTGATACGTCAGTATAACACATAAGCTATTTATGTATTGCTCGCGGCCATAGCCGTGGGTGGCAGCTAATCTTCTTATAATTATTAAACTATTAGATGTTCACGCAACGCCAGAATTAATTAACTACGTCCATTACAAAATGGCTTGAAATTCGTGTCAATTTCAATTTTTGAAAGAACGGTTCGTCTTTCAAAAACGAAATGTAACTTGAACTTGAAGGTAAAGCACAAACAAGTTTCAAGGACACCTTCAGACCTTCATCATTTACAGATTGATACACAAAAATCCACTTCCATTCCCAACAAAATTAGGTTCAGTATCACTTAAACTTAACTAAAGGAACATTTTAAAGGAAATTAGTGATGTCTTATAAATTTTCTACTTGACATAATTAAGTTTGTGCTTTCTATAGTGTCGGCATGAACTTTTAATGAGAAGCCTTCCGTTCGCAACTTGTGACATTATTCTTAGCTGGCTAAGTCATCGAGATAATAGGCCTTGAAAGTGTAGAACTTGTGTTGTGTTTTTTTGTTATACAATAACTTGTGAGTTTGTATAAGGTTGCCTTTGTTGAAAGCTAGAAGTGAGGAATTCTTTGTGGTATTTTTTAAATAATTCTCCATTAATTATTGCAAACAAAAGTATTTATATGTTATCATCATCATTCACAGTCCAATTTCGCCCACAGCTGGGTAATGTCTCTCACTTCTTGTGCCAATCTTCACTTATTTTGTTGAATGTTTCTTAAATCTTTGAATAAGATAAAGAAATATTTTTTTTAAGAAAATTCATTAAGAAAACTCAAAAACATACAGAAGAGATCACACAAAACTCGATCAAAACCGCAAATTAATAACTAATTGTATACTTAACTTAGCTGAATCACCAATGATGTGAACTTTCGACGGTTTACTTCCAGAAACAGAATTTAAACAGCTAATTAATTACGATTTAATGTTAATTTCTGTGGAAAAAGCAAAGATAAACGCTGGGGCGAGATTGAGTGGTTAATAAATGACGAAGTTTATAAAACTGTGCAATAATTGTAAAACCTTTTGCGTTAACTTGTGGTTAACATAGTTTTTTATGGATTAAAATGTGTATCATATTTTAATACAGCAAGTATATCTACACTAAAGGCGCTGGCCTGAGAGGCCGCTCATTTTGAACACTCATACTAACTATGCGTACAGACTAACTCGCTGCGCCCTGGGTTGATGTGGATAGGCCTTCAGGTACTAATTATGAAATAAAACGCCAAAACGTATTGTTGACATTGCATTTTGTTTACTGGCAGACTCAAAATTATTTCCTTAATATCAAATAACTTACCATTGACTTTTCGCTTATAACAACGTACCGAAAGATTTAGCGTTGGAAGGCCTCCCTCTAGTTGGATCGATAAGACCTGAGAGACAAAATTAACTTTGCCGTTGGAAAACTGTAAGTCCTATACATCGACATAAGTCGCAACGAACCCGAACTGCAAATAAGTTAATAATCTTTTTTTATGTAGGTACAAAGTTACGGTTTACGGATTTTTTCCTTTACTTGTGCTATAAGGTATTGCTTCTTGCTAAATTTCATGATTCTAGCTCAACGGGAAGTAACTGTAGATTTTGATTTCATTACGAGTTAAAAATATGCGTCATTAACGTCTTGATTGCGTTGATCTAGAAGTTTTACAACTGGAAGGGGTTGCAAACTTGTGTATACGATATTAATTTCAACTAGATACCTCCTCGCGTTCCCGAGATAAAGGGTGTTAACAAAAAAGACAGACAGATTGACAATAAAGTATAGGGGTTCTGTTTTTTCCTTTAGAGGTACGGGACCCTAAAACGATAAAAAGATGAAGACTTGAATACCACACGTTCGTAGCACATCGTCGCGAGCACGCCGATCAATGGCGTAGCTCATAGCAAAATGTGCATGCCGCGCAAACCGCTCCTAACGTTTTAACCACGCGGGCAAGTTTTATCTTACGTGATCATGACGTATTTATGGACAAAATTTTAAATCGTCAGCAATATTTAAAGGGCGTCGTTTAAAATTTTACTACGAAGTCAAATAACTGGTGAGGACATTTTAAAATCGGTAGGTCTCTCGTCATCGATATCTTTCAATTCTCGTCATCGGTAGGTCAACTCGTCTCCGCGTTGAATCGCAGTATGGGATTTAAAAAATTCAAGGCTTCCAGCCGGTGATGCAGACTCGATTAACACTTTCTACTCAGGGGATTACAGTTTGGAAACAGATGAATGGAAATTATAATTTCCTAGCTTCTGCCAGCGGCTTCGCCTGCGTTCTAAAGTTATGTAGGAACTGAGGCATAATACCACTGCTTGGTTGACTGGTAGAGAATGCCTAAGGCATTAAGTCCGCCTTTGTACCTTTGTGCATGAAGTCTAAATAAATAAATACTTAAGTGTTGTATGATCTGCTTTAGTTCCATAAAAAAGTACAATATTTGTTCGGTTTTAACTGAAAAAGTTTTGTAAAAATTAAAGCAAACTTTAGTTGTTAGAAAATAAACTTTATTAAAATAATACAATATTAATTTTGTTGCTAGTAAGTTATAAGTTCGAAAGACCCAGTTATTTTTACAGGATAAATATGTACCCTGTAAGATACTGGGATTAAAGAATCAAGTCACGCAACATCGTTAGGCAAGGTGTCCACATAATTATATGTATTACAATAATGAATCGAATAAATGTCATACAAGTACATAAAAATAACAACATGATTATGTTATTATACCACTTATTAAACCACTTGTTCAAAACTTCCTTACGAATAAATTTATATCAGAATTCCCAAATATTAATAGCCTTAACAAAGTTCACATAACTGGCGAGCTGTAAGTACTGAAGTCATTTAAATATTTCCCCACCGTCGCAAATAAGTCTCGGAATTTCACGTTGTTAAGTAAATGTTTAATGTCAACATAAAATTTAGGTAGCTAAGACTTGGTTCAGCGATTCATTAAACTACTGTAGTAGCCTTCTTAGAGGGTACCTGAGGCCCTGCGCAAGTGTCATTTGACGTCAGCGATGGCGATGGACGAAATGCCAATAATATGTAAGGCATTGATCACGTGGTATTTTGATAGCATTTGACATTCTAATACAACATCATCATCAGCCTTTTAATGTTCACACTGCTGGGACACAGGCCTCCTCTCTGTGAGAGAGAGAAAGGCCCTTAATCCACCACGTGGGCCCAGTATGGTTTGATGGATAAGGTTGATGTCACATGTCTTCGAATTCGTTGGTTCCCCTTCACATAATTTTTTGACGTTTTTCCCATCGTTATCGTCACGCTTTCGATGATAGAATGTCACTTTTCTAAGGCCTCTGTCTGCAACTGTCTCTATTTTAAGAAGAATTTATTTGAAACAAGCTTTTCCACAGGAAGCATGCGTTTTCTGGTAAAAAGCCTTTACACTGACCGCGCGAGAGTCATCATCTTCTTGCCTTGTCCCATGTTACTTGGGGTCAGAGCAAACGCATTTTCCTCTTCCATAATGTCCTGTCCCCCGTCACGCTATTATGGACTCCCTTTTCTTTCCGCCCATCCATCTTTTCTTTTGTCGTTCCCTCCCTCTCCATACATCCACATTTATATTCATAACTATTTCAGTAACATGCGTTTCTACCCGACTCATCACATGACCATACCAGGGAAAACAGTTTCGTTTCAACTTTTCTATTACCCTCCTCTGGGGAGTACCCCCCACCACCGGTGCACCAGAACGCATTGCACGCCTTGACCACCCCATATCTCCTAATAGTTTTGATAGCCAACCAAAGCTCAAAAAATAAAATTTATCTATCGCTGTATACTATTAGATAATGCAAACATGTGATACCTTATTTTTAAAACTAACGACGCTCGTAGGTACATCAAATTATAATCTTATACGTTAACCTATTTTAACCATAGTTTTGTTCGTTTGTAAGCATATAACTTGAGCACAGCAGGATCGATTCGGCTATGCTTATTCCGAATTAGGTTTTCAGGAATTCAAAAATTGGAAAAGTTGCCCGGAAAATTGGAAATTCTAAAAGACTTTTGTTGGTGAACATTTTCGTATGACCTTAGGGACAGGTTAACGTCTGTTGGTTCACCTGTTGATTACATAAATGGTAGAGCTGACTGATTGATAGTCCTAGACTGATAGATTGCAAACTGTTATGTTATTTTAAAACAGCTTTTTCCAAGAAATAAAATGAATTATACACACGTATTACACCATTTTAATAAAAGGTTAATACAGACACCTTAATACAAAACTCATGATTTATGTTATTAAAAAAGTTACAGAACATTGTGCCGCTTTACCGCAATGTTGCCTCATAAAAATAAATACGAGCTCAATTAAAATAAGCTTTTGTTTAATACTAAGTAAACGTTTAGATATTTTTTTATTTTTCCCTTTTTATTTACATAAATCAGAAAAGAGTATGAGTGTTTCTATATTTATAGAAACACGATCAATAAATACCTACTTACTGGGCTGATTTAGGCTGCCTGTCCAATTGAGCGGAGCGAGGTAGCTGAGCGGAGTTGCGGACTGTATCTGCCCGCTAATGCGGAGCAAGGCAGCGGAGCAGAGAGATAAATAAGCGCGGAGCGGAGTAGCGGAGCGGAGTAGTGGACTGAGTTTTGTCATACGCGGAGCTCGGTTGCACTCGTTTCTCCTCTTTGTTTCCCCGCTCTGCTGCCCCGCTCCACTACCCCTTTCCGCTCCGCCGCTCCACCTCACTGCTCTGTTTCTCATCTCCACGGCCCAGCTCCGCGTAAATATATATGAAATTTGAAATCAGTTTTCAAATTCCTGTCCACTATAGTGGAGTGGCGTTTTTAAGCAATTCGATTCGTTGGCTGGTGGACAGCAGCCTTAAATGTGGTTATTTCTAATTTCATCATGATCTTTAATACCCATTTATAAAAAGTGTCAACTAGATAAAGCCTGTGTTTTTATTTTTCTTGCAATGTTAGTTATCACCTTCACCTGCGTAAAAAAGTTTTTCATCCCACCATCTCGGAAAGAGTATTTTTAATCTTCAATATCTGAGTGGAAAAGCCGTTTTTATTCACTAGAGGATAAAGTAAATTGAATTTAGAACATCGTGTGCACTAAGTTTGTGAATTGAAAAAAACATTAAACCTATTTACTGCTACCTCTATGGTGCCGAATATATCATACAACTTGTTTTTAATTTGTTAAAAACTCAGACTCGGAACCTTCTTGGTGTTCTTTTTTCAATTTGCTTTGTACGCGGTTTTAACCATCTCCCTCTCTCTCCAACATTCACGCCAAGGGAATCCGATGAATCGGTACAACTATTAAGTATGACAGATAGTTTGCCGAAAAACAGTACACAAGTGACTAACACCAATATTACAGTACCAAACAAAAATATTACACTCAATTTAAATAACTGTAGCAACGTTACTTTAAAATTTTCTAAATTATACCTTAGTATTATTTTGTTATAATTTAAAGATTATTCTGTAATACTTACCTGTCATAATGTAGTAATTAATACCTAAACTGAAATAAAAGTGTACCTATCTTGTGATTGTAAACGTTTTTTTTTGCATTTAGTCATTTCCTCGCTGAGGTGGAATGAAAAGTTACGTGTTGCACTCGAGTGCAAAGATTTTTCACCTCGTGCTCTTTTGATTCCCTCGCTAACGCTCAGGATTCTAATTTTGAATCACTCGCTGCGCTCGTGATTCAATTTTAGAATCCTTCGCTTGCTCGGTCATCAAAATTGAACACGCGGTTAAAAAGCAACTTTGCACTCTTGTATAACAAATAACTATTTTAGCATCCCAAGGAAACACACTTCCTGGAAAAAAGTCTTATGTGGGTTTTAAACTATCTCCATATCTTTGCTCTTAACCGGTTTAGCCGTTTAGTCGTTAAAAGGCAACCAATAAGCTTTTTTTTTTTTTTTCCAATATGCTCGCGTTTGACCACTATCTCGCCTGATGGCAAGCGATGATACGGTCTTTGTTGAAGCACGCTTGCCTAGAAGTAAACAATTAACTCTTGACTTAAAGACCCCAAGGTTGTACGCCTACACTTAGACATAAACTATATTGTTTATTCATTTACTCTGTATTATTTTAATCACAAATACACAACACTACTTGTCACTTGGCAGAATAAGTGTAAAATGGCAACACTGAGCTAATGAAAGTTAATGAAAAATTAAAAAATTCAGTTTTTTTTTAAATAATAAATAAATTTAGAATGTTTTTTTTTATCAGTGGTGAATCAGTTAATGATATAGTTTGATAAAACGTAGACAATTAATGAAGTTAATTTCGAATATAACTCACTTTCAGATGCTCAAAATTTAAGTCAAATAAGATTTAGCCTTATTTTCTTTAAAGTCAATGGGAAGGATTTCTTTAAAGTCAATGGGAAGTTAAAAAAAATCTTCGGAACAATAATTTGTGGCAGACGACGGATAGAAAACTACGGACAGACAGACGGACACGTGAGTTACAATAGAACGTACCCTTCGGGTACGAACCCTAAAAAGTTAGTCAAAAGCCATAATGTATTGATAGGTAATTGCATTGTTTTTAGAATTAATATTTGTTTCAGGATATTAACCATGTATATTTTGTATTTGGTTGAGAGCTCGATATTTTGGCACCCATGATCACGAGATCACGATCATGTCTTTGCGGTGTTATTTACGAGCTCACATATCTTTCTTCCCATTTCCTCACTCGTTTTTCACGCACGATGCCACTACTACCAGAACCTGTCTCACCAGTTACTCGACATTGTTCACGACAGATGATACTCACTGTATCCACTTTTGACGCTTGTAACGGTGCCGAAATATCGAGCTTTTAGCCAAAAACAAAATATACATGGAAAATATCCCGAAAAAGATATAAATTCTAATAATTGTGACCATGTCAGCTTAAAAACTTTTTGGGTTGTAAAGGTTAAATAATAGCTGTGACCTCTTATAAAACATACTGATACTAGATTGTATCAAGTTAGACTGTAACCAAACCTCAAAATTAAAGCTTACTCACTTTTCAAAATCCTTTTCACAGTTTATTAATTGCGAAAATATTTCAGTTGTCAAAAAATCTTAGTTACAATAAATGAGTCGTATCAACAGTATAATGGGGTTAAAAGTTATGAAAAGAAGACTCGCTTTATTTCTTTTAAAATCTGATATTTTAAATCACCCTGCCATTTACAATTTCTTTGTAAGAATGGATGATGACGAAAAGAATCCTTCATTGCCTTTTCTAAGGTAATTTTATTAAATTAATTATTAAATAAACGCAATTTTAACTAACTTACAATTTTGTAATGGCAGGAGACGCCCTAGAAAGACATAAATAGCCTTATTGGTGATGTTCTTCAGAAAGGCCAGGTGCGCAGTACTTATAACCGGCGTGCATTTATGATTAGATGTATGAACGTGGGTGAAGCGAAAGTAGTAGGTATGTAAGGATCGTAGCAGGTGGTGTTCTGTAGTTTCTGCCTGGTGGAATGGCATGAGTGTATGTATTTTTGTTCGTCATCATCATCTTCCTGCCCTTGTCCCATGTTACTTGGGGCCGCGGCCGGCGCAACACGTTTTCTTCTTTCCCGTTATGCCATCACTGACTCTCTTTTCTTTCAAATCACTCCTCACAGGTCCATCCATCTTTTCGGTGGCCATCGCCTCCCTCTCAATTCACCCACATTTATATCTTTAACTCTTTCAGTAACATGCGTTTCATCCCTTCTCATCACATGAACATACCCAGGACAAACGGTTTCCTTTTAACTTTGTGTGAAAAAAGTATGTATTTTTTTATTCTTATTCCTATTTTCTCCACTTTAGTTGACATTTCGTCTTCTCCCAACTATGTTGGCATTGGCTTGCAGTTTCACCGGATGCAGCTAATACCATTAGTATAAATGAAGCGACTTCGTATTTAACCTCAACAACCCGGTTAGTGGGTAACACGATACTTCCTGTGATAAAGGCATTCAAATGATTGGGTTTAGTTGTAATACACGGTCAAAACATTTATTGCAGACTAATAACATGTCCATTGTGAGAAGATATGGAGAAGGAATTGAAGATTATGGGAACTACATCCTCCACTACAAAGGTGAGACGCCAGGTCTATATGGTGTAGGCTTTCTAATTAAAAAAAGACTTGCTCATAGAATCGAAGAAATAAAAGGAATATCGGAGAGAATAGCAATTTTAAACATTGTGTTACCATTATATAAAAACGATAAATGGACCATCATACAGGCATACTCACCAATAGAACCAAACAAAAAAAAGGGGAAAAAGAAATCGAAAAATTTTACGAAGACTTACAGACAACTATTCAAAACGCACATAAAAACATTATCGTAATGGGAGATTTTAATGGTCAGATAGGACAGTGTAACAGTTATGGAGAGAAACATACAGTGGGAAAATATGGATATGGTAAAAGAAGCAAAAATGGAGACAAACTGATCACTTTTGCTTTAGAAAACAAATTAATAAATGTGTGATTTTTTCTTATAAAAATAATATTCTCAATAGTTTTTATAAGAAAAAAGAAAAAAAGAAATGGACATGGATCTCGCCAGGTGGACTGTACAAAAATGAAATTGACTTTGTCATGACCAACTTCCAAGACGTATCGGTTATTCACAACTTAAATTTTGATTCCGACCACATAATGGTACGCGCCCAGCTAACAGGTGCACCTGTAAAGAATAATAGGAAATTTCATGACAAGAAAGCAGCCATAGTATGCACCGGAAACAGCGACCAACTCGTCACTAACCTACAAGCTGTAATAAAGAAAGAAGAAGAAAGTTCACAACCAATTCAGGCAAGGTATGACCAATTCATAAACTTGTTAGTAACAGAAACAAAGAAAATAAACTCAGAGAAGAATAAGATGATTTCTAATGAAACATATCAGCTGCTACAGGAAAGGAAATAACTAATACGAAGAAAAAAAAATAAAGACTACCGCTCCAAAATATCTGCTATTAGCAAAAAGATAAATGAAAATATGAAGAAAGATAAGAAAATAAAAAGACAAGAAACATTGAAAAAACACATTGAGAAAACCGGTGGAATCAAAAAGGCTTTAAAAGAATTAAACATTAAAAAGGATTGGATGCTACAAGTTAAGAATCAAGACGGAAAATATACAAACAAAAGACACGAGATAATAAAAGTAGCTACAGACTATTACCGAAACCTATACCAAAGCAAGAAAACCAAACTAAAGACTAGACAAAATATCGAAACAGAGGATAAGCTAATACCAAAAATACTACTGCAAGAAACATTAAGAGCAATCAATACTCAAAAAAGGGGTAAGACACCTGGTACCGATCAGATAACAAATGAAATACTAATAGCGACCGCACCGGTGATTGCGCCCATTTTAACAGACTTATTCAATGACATTTTAGAGACTGAAAGTATCCCGGCCGATTGGACTAAATTCACTATAATACTGTTACATAAAAAGGGAGATAAGGGTGAAACAAGTAATTATAGACCAATCAGTCTGATGTCCAATATTTATAAAGTTTTTTCTAAAATAATTCTGTCTCGAATCGCACCAACACTCGACTTCAACCAACCAAAAGAGCAGGCTGGCTTCCGTAGCAAGTATTCAACTACAGATCATATACATGTACTAAGGCAAGTTTTACAAAAATACAAAGAATACAATAAAATCTATTACCTAGGATTTGTTGATTACAATAAGGCTTTCGACTCTCTGGAACATGATTATATTTGGGAAGCACTACATATACAGGGAATACAAAGAAAGTATATACAAATACTCAAAAATATCTACTCAAACAGCAAAGCACAAGTCAGGCTAGAAGCAACAGGACAGGAGTTCCCAATTGAGAGAGGTGTCCGGCAAGGTGACCCCGTCCCACCGAAACTATTTTCTGCAACTCTGGAGATGGTATTTAGAAATCTGAAGTGGGACAAAAATGGAATCAATATAAATGGTGAAACTTTAAACCACCTCCGTTTCGCAGACGACCTGATTCTATTTTCTGAGCGCCCGGAAAGGCTAGAGCAAATGCTACAACAATTATCCGATGAAAGCGCGAAGGCAGGACTTTCGATGAACACAAACAAAACAAAAATTATGACTAACGGTTCAAAAACCTATAACATCAGGGTTAACATGGCGGTAATAGACTATGTAGAAGAATACATATACCTAGGACAGTTAATAGCGCCAAGTGATACTATGCAAAAGGAAATCGATAGAAGGATAGCCAATACTTGGAAAAGATACTGGTCGTTAAGCGAAATTATGAAGAATCAAGACATGCCAATAAAAGAGAAACGGAAAGTATATAATACGTGCATTTTGCCATGTTTAACATATGGATGCCAAACATGGGCATTAACGGAAAAACTAACAAGAAAAATAAATGTATGTCAAAACGGAATGGAGAGAAGTGTAATAGGGGTAAAAAGACAAGATGTTAGAAAATATCAAAAAAATAACTAAATTTAAAGATGCAGGAAAAATATGTAAAACATTAAAATGGCAATGGACAGGTCATATGTTAAGAGAGAGGAATGGGAAATGGACAAAAACAATATCAGAATGGTACCCCAGAGATGGGAAAAGGAACAAAGGGCGACAACCAAAACGCTGGGAAGACGACCTAAAGAGAACTGCTGGACCAGAATGGATGAGAATTGCGAGGGACAGAGATAAGTGGAAATCTTTGGAGGAGGCCTATGTCGAAGGACAAGCTGGGGAAAAAAGTACTGATCCATAATAAAATACTTAAGAATAATTGTAAACTCAGTAATAAAGGCTTATTTTATTTTATTTTGTTTTATTTTAATAACATGTCCATATTTATTAGTAACAAAGATTTTAAAACTATGTTAGTCAACTCATGGTAATAGTCATCTTGTCACGTGAAGCTGGATGACTCTCACCAGCACCTCAGTCTGGCTTTTCTGAAAACATCCTTAGGATTCCTTTATCGCTCCCCCGAATCCGACGCATAATCGTGGGCCGAACGAAGAATAAATTATCAGAGAAGCTGTTTAATGAACAAGTGACGTTCGACTCTTGCTACGAGTAGAATGCGGGGCGCCGCAAGGGTAGGGGGAGTGGGGTCGTTTAGCATTTCGGGTGCTCTGTTATTTTGACCGAGTAGTAACTTTTTTATGCCTAACGACGTCATATTCAAAAGTAGGGTTGTGATTATAGTAAAATTTAATCGAATAAAAATTTAAAGGCCAATATCTACTTTGGCAAATATTGCATGGACTATCCGATGCCCGTTAGAATTAGATTTGGTTTTATGCTTCCGTGTGCCGGTGATCAAAATTGGTACACAAAGTTTTTTTTTAATGTATTCATGTCAGTAATTTAACCCTTAAATATAAATTTTACAATTAAAAAGATATTAATCATACATAAAAAACATGAAGTAATATAAAAGTTATAAAGTGTCATGATGAAAAAAAATACTTCGGTACAAATTACTTTTATTCTTCTACACATCTCGTCAAATTGGTATTACTAATAATACTTACGTAGATAGATACTTATTTCTTTTGTTTCACAAATTTCTAATTGGCCCCTACAAAGTCTAGCAATAGAACAGACTTACTCAATCCTAAAAAAATCTTTAAACTTTGTATGCATTGAAGTTAATAATTTTAAGGCCATTAAATAGTGATCACTTGAAAAGCAACTTGTAGGTAATAGAGATAAGCAAAGATTAAAGAAAGCTAAAAATATAAAATACTAGCTGTTCCCCGCGGCTTCGCTCCCGTGGGCCACCCCACAGGACCCGTTTTCGGGATTAAAAAATAGCCTATGTCACTCAGGAATGATGTAGCTTTCTATTGGTGAAAGACTTTTTTAAATCGGTCCAGTAGTTTCGGAGCCTATTCGGTACAAACAAACAAACAAACAAAAAAATCTTTCCTCTTTATAATATTGGTATAGAGGTATAGATAAAGTATTTTGGTCAGTACTTACCGTGTTACGTTTTGATTAATTTTTTATCCAAATTAAAGTTAATTTGACTTCAATGGAAGATCGCCGGAGGCCTTGCTGAACTTAATTTTTAATCAGTTATCAGGGTGACAGTACGTTTTATATTCTTATAAGTAATAAGTAGGAAAAGGTTTACGGTTAATAAAGGACTTTTGGTCAAAACTGGCTACAATTTTTTCTGTCAGATTGTCTTTGTGACTTATATTTTTCAGTGAACAATTTCAAGGTAGTCAGGTATCATGGCGCTAAGTAATTTTACCTATTGGCTGAATTTTTAATACCGTTTGCAAAGCATAAAAAATTCTTGGACCAATTGAAATAAGATTTAGGATATATACTTTTATTGCAGGTAAAGACTGATAATGCCCTAATAAAATTACTCGACAGTTTGCTAGGAAATTGAATGAAAGAAGTAGAAAGTTATTTTATGATATTTAATAAAGTGAATTAGCTACTTACATTGGTAGTTTGAAAATAAGTCAATTGTTAAGACAAGTTTGGAAGTAGGTTAATGGATAAAGTTAATAGTTATTATTTGTTTTATTACGTTATGTATGTATATATTTTAATCCAACCACGCGAAGTCATGGCATGACTTTGCGTGGTTGGATTAAAATATTTCAATATTTTAAATGGCTTGGATATAGAAAACGGGGAAGGCCAAAGAAAAGACGGATGGACTGTGTGATGAGTGAATATACAAGAAAAGGTAGTCAGTGATAGTGACTGTGGACAGGATGGTATGGTAGAAGAAAACGTGTTGAGCTGAACACGAGTAACATGGGATGGCAAGTAGATTATGATTTGGTGTACAGTAACTTCTTCATGTTTTGTGAATATAAATAAATAAGACAAGTGCTCTTTAACCAAAGTATTTTTCATTGAAAAATAGAGAACTTACAAGCAGTAAAATCAAATAAAAAGGAATTATGAAAATATTTCGATACTTACTTTTAAATAACCTAATTTTCATTTTCTAAGTTCACAACTGTCATTTCTCTAGCTCTAACACTTTAAATTAGAATTAAACTTTCATTACGAAACTTTGTGTAATAAATAATGTTACATAATTATTAAACAAGTTTGAAAGTTCACAATCACTTTGCATTATTTATTAGTAAATTTAAGTCTTTTCAAGCATACTTAATTTTATAGTAAACCTACTATAAGTCTATTTTAAAATACTGAATGTTTTAGTCGTCAAAATTATGAAAACAGCTGTCTATATTAGATTTTATAAAATGGCATGATTTGATTGGAGATAGATATAAAACAAACTCGTTAGGTACTATGGTGAATACCCTAAAACCACTGCTCTCAAAACGATGCAGGAAAACATCGTGAAGAAACCGGAATATCCTAAAAAAAAAAACTAAGTCATGTGACATCCACCACCACGCACTGAGCCCAATTGGTGGATTACGGCCCATTTCCTCTCACAATGAGAAGGCTTGCACGCACAACGGCACAAATTGAGTCTAAGAGCGGAAATGAGGCCCATCTGTCCTATCCTATCCTACTCCAACACTTTGAATTATAAGTTTTAGTGTTTTAATATTATAATGAGATAGAATTTTTCGTTTATGTATTTGTAAAGGCCTCTGGAAGAAGGTACTATTTATTTACAGTTTATCTTCACACTGGAACGCCTTGCAACAGTTGCACCAATGGAGCATGCATGCATACAACGTGCTGAAAAGTTGCAATGTCAATGAAGTTTGACTACGAGAAAGAAGTGATAATAAACTAACTATAAATTTAGGTGTCCTCGCGTTTTTTTTCCTTCACAGTTATCAACAATGATACTGATCAAATTATCAAAGGTCACTGATGGAAAGCTAGCCCACACTGATTTTAATTGCCTTAGCCATAGATAGGACATGGGAGCAAAGTCACTGAAAACAGCTAGTTCATTAATAACACACAAACATCCTTTCCTTAGTTATAAATATTTAACAAATGAGTTTTTGCACATTGGAATAAATAATGGTCCCTTTAGTTTAAGCATCGTTAACGAACCCTGACCCATTTTAACGAAGAAACTTTCTTCTAGTTTAAATATGAATTATTTGAAATGTTCTTTAATAGTTCTATTAATAATTTTGAGTACTTAATATTAATTATCCTGTCTTCGTCTTCGAGATTTAAATCTTGACCATGTAGTAGCTAGCCTACGCTTCGAACACGTCGCACAAGTCTTTAGAGTATAAGAAAGAGAAAAAAACGTTGTCTCCCTCTAATGCACCTTGTGGTGCGCCGTCCAGGCGACACCTCATTGTTGTCCGTGCGCTCACGGCGTTAGCACAAGCAAAAAAAAAAAAAAAAGACCACGGTCTTACGGTTTGTTTCAAGAATGCCTAAACGTAATCGTGATGAAACAAAAGAAGATAGATGGAGGAGAAAGATGAAGAAGTACGAAGATAAAATTCAAGGGAATCGACGCAATGCTCGGAGGATTATATATTCGGACGACGAAGATGATGTCTACCCTCAAGGTGATTTTTGTGTACCCATTGCATTCTTTGGGATCACTATGTTCTTTATTTGAATCCGTTGAATTCTTCGGATGATTTATTATCAATACGTAATATAAGTACGACCGTTGCATTCATCGGCAATCGTACGTTTTGTATTTATCCGTTGTATTCTTCGGATACCTACCTAATAACGCTCATGCATTCATGGCTTACCTAAACCATGCTATTATATATGTTGTTGGCATGCCTTATTCAACAAATAAGTAAAATAAGCTATAGCAGTATAATTATTCGCTATTGCTATAATACTCATAAGTACATAATGGTTTCCAGAACATCTCAAGCTGGATACACCTGACATCTTGTCACTACCCGCCGAGTCTGAAGGCGTGCTTCAAAACTGGAACCACACAAATGAGATCGGAGATGGTGTCATTACAACTATTGACGCGGAGACTGCTGACCCTTGTTCGACGCACATAAGCCCTGCGACACCGCGGCTGGATGAAACAGCTGAGTCTGACAATTTTGACCCACAATTATTAAAAGCCCTTGGTGATTCCGATATTGACATCGATGAGTACGGTAATGATCTTCAAGCAGACTTAGCCACTCGATTTCAAAAAAATCTTTCATGTGGTTTAAAAAAAGAAACAAAAGAGGAGATGTTAAAGAAACATCTTTTTCCAAAAAATGTTCCTCTCGCTAAAGGTCCTGCTCTAAACCCGGCAATTGGTGCTATGCTAGTCGATACCTGTAAATTAAGGGACAAGCGACTGCTTGCCAAGCAAGATCAGCTCGGGAAAGCCCTATCAGCTTTAGGTTACGCTATGACATGTCTCTTAAAGAAAACTCCAGATATTCCAGATATCATCCGTACTCTGAACGATGCGGGACAACTCCTGGCTGATTCCCACTACACTGAGACTGATACTCGTCGGTCAGTTATTATTCCATTGATTAACAAATCTTTAACAGATCCCTTTAAAGATAGGAAAAGGGGTTCTCTTTTATTTGGAGAAAACCTAGGCGATCTAGTCAAAACCTCTAGAAACATAAAAAATACAAGCCAGTTAATTCAAGCATCGACTGTCAAGTTAAACCAAAAAGGCCCATCGACCCGAGTGCGGTTCCAACACCAGCGCAGCGGCCAGATGTACTTATCCAGAGCCGGTGGGCCGAAACAAACGATGTCGTATGCGCACTACGCATACCGGGGCCGCAAGCGAGCGCCGCCACCGCCACCAACCTCCATGCGTCGGGCGCCGCCGCAGACCGCGCGCACACCCCAGCCGGCACCTACGCCGACCCGAGCGCCGCGGTACACAGCGAACCTTTAAACTCAGAAAATCCGCTGCAAACCCAGGTACTCGCTGGTCAATTAAAATACTATTTTAGTGAATGGCAATCCTTCACCACTGATCAATTCATTTTAGATGCTGTGTCTGGTTACATGATACCGTTTATTAAAAAACCTAATCAAAAACAAAAAAATTACCCACGTCGTAGCTTTTCAAAATGTGAATCTGTAGCAATGGAAAAAGAAATAGAACATCTTTTAAAAATTAAGGCCATTAGGAAGTGTAAACCAGTCATCGGTCAATATGTTTCAGATATATTCCTAATCCCTAAGAGTGACGGTGGTAGTAGGTTTATTTTAAATCTCAAGAAATTAAATGAATATGTTCATAACGAACATTTTAAAATGGAAGATGTAAGAACGGCTACCAAACTCCTTACTAAAGACTGTCACATGATTAATATAGATCTTAAGGAGGCCTATTTCTTAGTTCCTATTCATGATAGCCATACAAAATTTTTACGTTTTTATTTTAGAGGAGATCTATTTGAATTCTTAGTTTTCCCTTTGGCGTATGTTCAGCGCCTTATATTTTCACAAAAATATTGCAACCGGTTATGACTCATCTAAGGTCTAAAGTTTTCCTTTCAGTACGGTATTTAGATGACATTTTGTGTATAGGAAAGTCCCCTAAGGATTGCCTAGAAAACGCAAATAATAGTATTAGTTGTCTGACAAAATTAGGGTTTATCATTAACTATAAAAAGAGCAATTTGATACCTAAAACGGCTTGTAAATTTCTAGGTTTTATTTTAGACTCTAATTCCATGACTTTACAATTACCAAATTCAAAGCGACACAAGATCCTTAAAGGAGTAAATTGGTTATCAGATTCAAGAAGATTTCGGATAAGAGAATTGGCTCGTTTCCTAGGCACTCTAACTGCAGCATGTCCAGCTATTCCATACAGCTGGTTATATACCAAGGCTCTAGAAAGAGTTAAATATTTGGCACTGCTTAAGAACAATGACAATTATGATGCATTCTTAAGTTTACCAGATAATTTACATGATGATTTAGCTTGGTGGAAGAATAATATTTTATTAAAAGTCAATCCACTTCGTCACCATAAATACGATATTGAGATTTTCACAGACGCATCCTTAACAGGTTGGGGTGCAGCCTGTGGTACTCAAAAAACGGGTGGGCATTGGAATACCACAGAGCGAAATAATCATATAAACTATCTGGAATTGTTGGCAATTTATTTTGGCCTCAGATCATTCGCGAAGGATAGAAGAAACTGCGAAATTCTTTTACGCGTTGATAACACTACCGCCATTTCGTACGTTAATAGAATGGGGGGAGTTCAATACCAGCACTTAAACGAGGTAGCAAACATGATTTGGAAGTGATGTGAAGAAAGAAATATATTCATTTCGAAGCTGATACCGAATCTAGAAAACTCAATATTGATACGGAGTGGGAATTAGGATCAAGAGAATTTAAACATATAACTTATACATTTGGTAAGCCAAACATAGATTTATTTGCTTCTCGCGTAAACACGAAGTGTTCTGTTTACGTATCGTGGAAACAAGATCCTTTCGCTTACAATATCGATGCTTTCACGTTAGATTGGTCTCAATTTTTCTTCTACGCTTTTCCACCGTTTTCATTAATTTTAAAAACCTTGAGGAAGATTGTACTTGATAAGGCGACCGGCATAGTAGTCGATCCATTATGGCCGTCTCAGCCGTGGTACCCACTTTTCAAATCACTCTGTGTTAAAGAGATGGTATTATTTTCCCCAAGTAAATATCTCTTTCTTTCTCCTTTCAGATCAATACACCCGCTGCATCGTCATCTTTCCCTGGCAGTTTGTGTGTTATCCGGGCAGTTTGTGTGTTATCCGGGAACGTGTTGTCTACGGAATAGACAACACGTTCCCGAATCAGCTTTAGACGTCATGCTTTCGTCCATCTCAAAGAATACTAATTCGCAATACAGTTCAAGTCTCAAACTGTGATTGAATTATTGTATACAAGGAAATATTGATTTCTACAATGTTAAAGTCCCTTCCGTAATAGATTTTTTGACCATTTGCTTTCAAAATGGATCATCTTATGGTACTTTGAATAGTCATAGATCAGCAATTTCTATGATATCTACACTTAAACTAGGCGACGACAGTAGGCTGAGGCGATTTTTTAAAGGCATTTTCAAATTAAAACCAGTATTTCCTCGTTATGATATTACATGGGATCCTATCATAGTTTTAAATTATTTAGAAAACATTCAGAATGAATCAGCTGGTTTAGAAACGCTAAGTAAAAAGTTAGTCACTCTGTTAGCACTTGCTACTGGGCAAAGATTGCAAACTTGGTCTTTGATAAAATTGACAGATATTAAAACGTTCCAAGATCGATATATAATAACTATTAGTAGTCTGATTAAAACTTCGAGAATTGGTAAATGTCAACCACTTTTAAATCTATCTTATTTCAATCAGAGACCTGGAGTTTGTCCAGCCTCCGTCTTACATAAGTATTTGGCAGTAACTTCACGAATTAGAGCAGAATCCGAGAAACATCTGATTTTAACGTTTAAGAAGCCACATAGGGCAGCGTCTTCTCAGACCCTTGGACGCTGGGTTAAGCAGTCATTATTGGAAAGTGGTATCGATACTTCTATTTTTACTGCTCACAGTACGAGGCATGCCTCGACTTCGGCAGCCGCTCGTGCGGGATTAAGTATAGACGCTATTAGGAAGACCGCTGGTTGGTCTGCTCAGTCAGCGGATTTTGCCAATTTCTATAATCGACCAATAGTCACTGAACAAACATCGCTAAGTACTAATCTGTTAGATTTTTTCACGTAGATTCAAAATAAGAACATAATATTAAGGAATTGTATAATATTTAAAAGTTTTTTGTTAATATTATTTGATTTTGTTAATTAATGTTATTTGTAGGATTCAGTGTAATGTTTATCATTTTATGGATAGTAAATAAATATTATTTTGTTTAAAATTTTTGTTGAAATTTTTGCAACATAAATCATGACCTCTAAACATCTACATGGTCAAGATTTAAATCTCGAAGACGAAGACAGGATAATTGGAAGATCAAACGAACTTACCTGAAGTGAAGTTCGATCTTAATTATCCTGTCTTCGTCGAAGAGATTTAAGGTCCCTCCCTAACCCAATAGATATACCCCTGTATGATCAATGTTGCTGCTGTTTTTTCTATTCTACTCTAAAGATAATGAGGTGTCGCCTGGACGGCGCACCACAAGGTGCATTAGAGGGAGACAACGTTTTTTTCTCTTTCTTATACTCTAAAGACTTGTGCGACGTGTTCGAAGCGTAGGCTAGCTACTACATGGTCAAGATTTAAATCTCTTCGACGAAGACAGGATAATTAAGATCGAACTTCACTTCAGGTAAGTTCGTTTGATCTTCCAATTATCTTGAATACCTATGACGCATTTGTAAAAATTACATGACTCATAAAATTGGATTTCAAATTAGTTTAAGAGTTTGTAGTTGTCTTAATCGTCATTGAAATCTGATTTTCTTTATAATTTACTTACCTCGTAAAAAATACAAATAAAACATTGGGTTCATCATGGTTTTTTAATATAAATAGGTAAAAAATTTAATAACAAATTTAAAATCCCCCCGATACAAAAGCCTCTAAAAAGCAAAAAACAACCTAGTACTCGCTTCGGGGAACCGCCAACGTTTAGAGCCAAGCGTTTATTTTTTGCTTTTTAGAGATTTTATGTCGGAGGTTTTTAAAACTTGTAATTTATTTTTTATTTCATGCTTTTTAAACTTCATATAATAATGTAGTAGACACGCTTCAATCGACAACCTATTGTAACACGTAATAATGACACGATATCTTGTGAATAAACCAGATTCAAAGAGTAAAATGCAGATAACTATGGAACGGCCAAACTGATTTTATTTAAACATAGCAAAGAACACTCTCGACGAATCACCTTTCAAACAAACGGTTCATCCGTTTAGGAGCTATGATTCCAAGCAACACACGTGAAACTTATCACACACTTCTCTTTTTCCGTCAGGGTTTAAAAAACCACCACCGCCGCTGCTGCCCGTTTTATGTATTTTTTTTGTTTTTTATCTGGTTGACAACAAAGGATATATAAATAAATGTAAATAGTAGATACCAAAACCATATACGAATGCCTTTCTTATAAACCTCTGCCAAAAAAAGTAGATTAACTCTTATTGTAGAGGAATAGAACATATATCCACCCCGCCTTCGACTAGAAGCTGGTAACAAAATCTAACAAAACAAACACTCGTATAAAAATAAATCAGTCCTCAGTGATCTCAGAGACGAGAATAAAACGAATGAAAGAGACAAGCTGACATTTGATAAATTGCAAGAAATAAATATTTCCTCGTGCAGTTTTCCTCAAAAGCCAACATTTAATCGTGGACATGCAATTTCCGACACCATACATTTTCCTAGCAATGCTGCATTTTTCTAAAGCGACAAATTTTTCCAACTTTTAAAATTAACACCACTGCGGCCAGTATAACATGTCGCAAAACTTACTTGCCCTGTATACACTTACCAAACGAAATTCCGTAAACTAAACCAAATGTTACACCTCTATCTCTAAGACGATAAAGTTTAGAATAGCTTGTGATTTTTTAAGAGTCGCTTTTGAAGTGGCTTTCTTTTTGCTGCCTTAATAATGAACTAAAATAATTTCAAAATTACGATTATTCGGCAATCGCGTTTAAAATTTGCAAATGCGATGCAGTTACATTTTTGCAAATTAAAGTAAAGGCGGAAACAATACAGTAATACTAGTAAAATTTTAGTATTACCAATAGCAATGCCTTTTAAATGACATATAAAAATCATTATTATTATTAATTTATTAAAAAATACAACCTTGTATTACCGACTTAAGTCGTTTTATGATTAAAATACAAGTTATTATTTAAAATGATATGCGACACAAAATATATTAGTGCAGTTTATTAATAACAAAATATCGCGGTGCGTTTTGTAAATCCTCTTTCCAGAAGCTATTCACAGCTTGAACTGATTTTTACAGGCTTGCTTAACAACAGGAATGAGATTAAAGATTTTTTTTTTTTTTGAGACCTTTATTATTATTATTAAAAATCATTATTATTATTAATTTATTAAAAAATACAACCTTGTATTACCGACTTAAGTCGTTTTATGATTAAAATACAAGTTATTATTTAAAATGATATGCGACACAAAATATATTAGTGCAGTTTATTAATAACAAAATATTGCGGTGCGTTTTGTAAATCCTCTTTCCAGAAGCTATTCACAGCTTGAACTGATTTTTACAGGCTTGCTTAACAACAGGAATGAGATTAAAGATTTTTTTTTTTTTTGTGACCTGGATACTCAAAAAAGGTTGGTATTTGCGTCAATATTCCATGTTCCTTCGTTATAAACATCCATGTAGTGAATTTAAATCGTGTTTTAAGCATCACATTTAAATTCTTTAGTAAAAAAGGGTTTCTGTAATATCTTGGTGACCTTGTTTTTACCCGACTGCCAAAAGAGGGTAATGTATTTATCAGTCTAAATATGTATGTATGTTTGTTTGTTCCTATGTGGCGTTCCAGAGACCAAACGCGTTGGCCGATTTTGATGATTCGTACGTCAATCGATTTGTTTTAACCTTGCAAGTGTCACTAGCAACATTAAATTTACAAAATTGTAAAATGCGGGTTTTTTTTTTCATCCAAACCCATCTTGTGGGGTATCAAATTTAAGGGTTTCAAAAATATAGAACACTTATATTACTTATTATTACTTATAGTACCTACCGAATTGGAATAAAATAAGGTTAACTAAAAAGTTATAAATAAAAAAAGTTAATAAAAAAATCAAAAAACCCCACTGCTTAAAAATCGAACTAAAAAGACGTAAACAAGAAGAAAATCATGCTTTGCAGTCGGAGGATACATCTGGTTTTGGTCAGCCAGCTCACGAATATGTATCCTCTGAATATACAGCATGATTTTCTTCTTGTGTACGTCTTATTAGTTCGCTTTTTAAGCAGTCGGGTTTTTGTTTTTTTAATTATCTTTTTTCATAAGCTTCTTGATTCTGTCTCTAGCCTTTGATATGGGATGTTAAGTACCTATGCGTGGTTAAACAATTATGATTATTTCTGTTCTTTTTTCGTATGTTTTGGTTTTGGTAAAGACTATCAAACGTCCCTACCCCCACTTTCAGTAGTATTTTCATTTTGTGATATTTTTAGGGTTCCTCGAAAGGAAAAAACGGAACCCTTATAGGATCACTTTGTTGTCCGTCCGTCTGTCTGTCAAGACCCTTTTTCTCAGGAATGCGTGGAGGTATCAAGCTGAAATTTATATAAAATACTCAAGTCTACTGACCCATAAAGCTGTGAAAAAATCAAAAGATACCGCCGTTTATGCCGCAAATTTCCGAAAAATTTCGACACTCGCAAGGGAATCAAAACCTACAGAGTACTTACCGTGAACACAGAATCTTTAAATTTGGTACGAAGCAACGTCTTATAGCACAGATAAAAGAAGTTTTTAGTTATAAAATATAAAAAAAAACTAAAAACCTGCCAACCACCGGCCGGCCGGCCAATTTTCCTTATATACCTACAGGTTTGTCCGAAACCCTCCGTGCGCGAGTCAGCTCGCACTTGGCCGGTCTTTTTCGTTTTAAAAAGTACGGGTAAGACAATGGTTGGAATTATTAATCCGGAAGAAAGTGATGCAAAATGAAAAAAGTGATCAAGTAGCCTTAATAAATAGCTATGATAACAAGGCTTAGACACTTTTTTATAGTGAAGACCTAGATTATAAAATATGAAATAAAAGAAAGTTGGACGGTTAACAACATGCTGTTTTCAAGGATATTTTTGATTACTTGAGTATTTTTATTATGATTCCTTTAACGAAACTCCTCATTTTGTATTCAAAGTACTTTACATTTTTAAAAGGCCCCGGTTTTCCTCATTATTTTGTACAAACGATAATACTTATGCTAAAAGAATACTGAGGTAAATTTGACTTGCTTAGACCGCTACTTGCTCGGTTTTACTTTGGAAACGTAACTACGGACAATTAATTATTTATCTGTTTATTTGAATTAAAAATTTCGTAATTGGAAAAATTATAATTTAAACAGTTTTGGTTTTGGTTTTGTTTTGTTTTGGTTTTGGTTTTATATATAAGCCTTCATCCAGAGACGACAATATTTTCCTTGTTGTTCATAAATATATCTTTTGTTCCATTTTTGTGTGTCCGTTTGCCAGTTGGCAAAGGCCTCCTCCAATCTTCTCCATTCCGGCCTTTCTATGGCCACTCTACTCCATGTTGTTCCAGCGACTTGTCTTATATCGGCGTTCCACCTTTTCTGTGGTCTACCTCTTTTTCTCTTCCCATCCCTTGGGTACCACTGTGTGATTACTTTACTCCATTTATCCTATACTCTGATCATGTTGCCCGCCCATTTCCACTTTTGTCTCCGTATTTTCCGAGTTACGTCCTGGACCTTAGTCTTGCTTCTGATGCTGCTATTCCTTACTTTTTCCTTAATTCTTAATTCTTTATTGTACACCAAAAAACAACATTACAAACATTTGATAATAAAGTACATGTACAAAGGCGAGCTTAACTCAATGCTGAGTTCTCTTACAGCAAACCCTAGAGTGACAGAGAAATTTTACAATTATAGAGGGCAGGCTTCCAGTGTACAATATTAAAATAACCTATGACGAATTTAATTAAAACATAAATATACTTACTACGTACGTACATAAATAAATAAATATATATATATATATAAATAATAATATTATGTCATTGTGTTAGGTAATGATCTTTAATCATCCTCTTAAAGACCTCCAGAGAAGGGCTGTCGCGTATGGAGTGTGGGAGAGAGTTCCAGAGACGCACTGCTGTAACAGAGAAAGAGCCATCATAGCGGCTGGAAGTGTGTCGCGGAGGACGAAGGAGAAGAGAAGTGGCAGTGCGACAGGGTTTACCTCTCGGCACGAGGTATTCAAAGCGTTCACGAAGGTATTGAGGGGAATTAGGATTGTGCAGGATAGTATAGAGAAGGGATAGGATATGGGTATCCCACGCCGAATTGGCAGCCACTTTAATCTGTTCCGAAACTCCGACACGTGGTCGTATTTGCGGAGACCAAAAATAAAGCGGATGCACAAGTTCTGCAGTCGCTCGAGTTTGTTAAGGAGTACCTCCGTAGCATCTAGAAAACAGACATCCGCATAGTCTATGAGCGGTATAAGAAGGGATTGCGCAAGAGTGACCTTAGTATGAAATGGTAAGAATTTTTGGAGACGTTTAAGGGACTGAAAGGAGTAAAAGACCCTCTTACTCACACTTGCAATATGAACCTCCCAAGAGAGGTTAGTGTCCATATGAACGCCTAAATTTTTTGCGGTTTTGGAGTAATCTATGGGCACTGAATCATACACTATCGGCGGGAGACACCGGTGATCCAATAGGTTGAGCATGTATCTACCACCAACAATGAGCGCTTGCGATTTGTTTGGGTTTAGTAATAGTCCGTAGGATTTAGCCCACTGGTTAATATTTTCAAGGTCACTGTTGATGGCAGCCACAGCCTCAACGAGGTCTGCTACTTTAAAATGACGATACAACTGCAAGTCGTCTGCATAGAGATGATAGTTAGAAGAAAGGACCTTAGTGATAGCATTTATAAAAATTGAGAAGAGAAGAGGAGAGAGGACGCCACCCTGAGGGACGCCCGCAGTCAATTCACACCATTTAGAGGAACATTCATCAGATTGAACAGACTGCGAGCGGCCCCGAAGATAAGATTTGAACCACTCAATTACTGGAGCAGAGACATTAAGGGTGGAAAGGATTCCTAGGAGAATGTCAAAGTCAACTGAGTTGAAGGCACTGCTGAAATCCAGTAAAACCAATACAGTTAGAGATTTATTCTCCATAGCCAGTCTTATGTCGTCTGTTATTTTAACAAGAGTTGTTACAGTACTATGGCCAGGTCTAAAACCAGATTGGTAAGGACTCAGCAGGCCATTAGAGGACAAATAACAAGACAGTTGCTTCTGAACAATACTCTCGAGGACTTTGGAGAGGATTGGGAGGATGGAAATTGGACGGAAGTGGGATGGTAAGGAGGGATATGAAACTTTGGGAAGCGGCAGGACGTGAGCCTTCTTCCAGGCCGTAGGAAAAGAGTTTGTGAAGAGTGAAAAATTTACAATGTGAGTTACAACAGGAACTATTTCAGTCAAAATAGACAAGAACATTTGGAGTTGAAGGCCATCATCTCCTACCGCCTTAGTGGAGATGGATAGATATATCCTTCCTTTTGATCCCTGTCATACTCCTTTCCATGGCATGTTGGCATATGGAGAGTTTGTTTGTTACGTTTTTTGTCAAAGCCCATGTTTCACTTCCATATGTCAATACAGGCAGGATACAAGTGTTAAAAAGTTTGCTTTTCATTGAAATGTGTAGACTCTTGTCTTTCATTATTTCTTTTAGACACCAGTATTTTTTCCAGTTATCACAACTCTTCTTTCAACTTCCTTGTTCTCGTTGTCTTTTGGAGACATCAGTTGACCGAGGTATAGGTATTCGTCGGCATAGGAGATTTGAGACTGCTCCACTGTTACAGGGTTTTTGTTGCCATTGGTCATGATTTTTGTTTTTTCTGGGTTTAACTTCAATCCAGCCTTAGCACTTTCTGATGCTAGTTCATTTATCATCCTGCTTAGATCCTGTGGTGTTTTTGCAAATAAAACTATATCGTCCGCGAATCGTAGGTGCGTTAGCGTGCGGCCATTGATAGTTATGCCCACGTCCGTCCAATCCAGATTCCTGAAAATCATCTCCAGTGCAGCCAGAAAAAGTGTTGGTGAAACTGTCACCCTGTCTCACGCCTTTTTGTATTTGGAACACATTCCCTTCCCTTTCCAGTCGGATACAAGCTGAACTGTGTCTATAAATATTTTTTATAATTCTTATGTACTTTTGGTCAGTACCCATTTCCTTTAAGGCTTCCCAGATTTTTGAGTGTATCAGAGAATCGAAAGCTTTGCTGTAGTCAATAAAAGCTATGTAGTATGTAAGCTGGTATTCAGCATACTTTTCAATAATCTGTCTTACTGTATGGATATGGTCCAATACCGAGAAGTCCTTGCGGAATCCTGCCTGTTCTATTGGTTGTTGCTCGTCTAGTTTCCTTCCTATTCTTTTCAAAATAATCTTTATAAAGATCTTATAAATATTAGACATAAGACTGATGGGCCGATAGTTTCCAATATCGCAGTGATTGGGTGAGTGGGTTATTAGGAAATCAAATCCAATAATGTATTGGGTTGACGATATCGTCGAAATCGCGGTAAAGTTCTGTAGTGCTATTTTGAACAAGAACACTGGCTGGAGTGAACTCTTTTCTCAATTCTTTATAGCGTACCATAAGAGTGAGTGAGTGCGTGAGTTGTTTATTCCTAACATCAGGTAGAATGCTAGCGGTAGCTTACTTTTCTTTTTTTTTAAATATTTTCAAGGGGAGACAGAATAGGCCGGTTTCAATTGCGCTTACATTAATCACTGCTGTAGGTTACACATTGAGCCCTGGTAATGTTGCCAAACTGCAACAAGTATTAAGTGCCTATTGGTTGCTTTTTTGAATAATTTGTTGTTTGAACAATTTCATAATTTATATTTAACTGTTTAATTGATTATTTAATGTGAATGAGTGTGTATGAATATTTAAGTTAATACTAATGAGTATGCGAAACTTGAAATAAAATGATTTTTATTAATCACTATAAATAACTAGACCTTTTACCGGGAAGCCTGATTTTTTGTAATCTAGGCATATGTAATCATTCCACGAAATACAAGCGTCTTCGTTGAAGTTCAGGCCAATGTTTGGCGCAGTGAGCAATCGGCTCCTACAGAATTGAAGCCGCAAACGTTTTTAGACTTGCCGGGATTGAGTGCTTGTATACCCAGATGGGCGATCTGTGACGATACTAGTGAAGTGCTAAGTGAAGACACGTTTCTTTGGGAAAACGGTGAACTGTCGTTACATACTGATTATGGAGGCGTGGTACGAAGTTAGTAAACGCAATGGTTCTTTTGTTTTTAGTGTGCTAGCATAATGAAACGGATTTTCGGTCCCGTGTTTTGGTATTGACTCTGACATTGATCATCAATTATGAGTAACTGTGTAAGTGTATCTTCTGTGTACGTGTTGTTGGGCGTTATGAGTCATGTAAATAAAACAACTGATTTCGGTGAGCACTAGTACACAACTGCTATTTATAATTATTTATTTGACCATTATAATATTTGCTGTGCATGCGACATGTAATGTGTCGATGCACCACATTATTTCCCCCTTTTAAAAACAAATAAAAAAATCGAGTACACTTACATAAAAATAATTAAAAAGTTTACATAAAAAATAAGACAAAAGAAGTATTCTTTCTACACAAAATATAGTCATACACGAACAAAAATAAAAACGAACTTAATACTACGCGGTTACACTTTTCTTCTGTTTTCCTTTTTCCCGATTGCTGCTGTCTTAAACGTTTTGTGGTCCCTGTCCTCCGTTTGGGTGCTGACAGCAACGCATGGAGACCGTTGGAATCTGAGCTGGTTGCGTTTGCCTGGCGTCGACGTGCCGTGTCACGTTCTTGTATAACCGCTTCCTACACTTTCTGTACATGCAGTACAGTAGCACTGCAACGGCGATGATAAAAATGCCCCCCATAGAGATTTCCGTCATTGAGATGCTGGATCCCCCTGACCCAGCGGCAGTTTGTGCCACCACGATCTCTTCCTTGGAGCCCCAGCTGCCCATGTTTCCGAATATTGCAATTGTCTTGATCTTGCTTTACCAGCGTGTTGCTGCTGCGGTAGTTTGGTGGTTTGTGTGGACGAAATTATGCTTTGCTTTTTTCCGTGTTTTTCTTTCGTTGATCTGGCGGTATTGTAAATCGTACCACCGGATGTATGACGCGGCCTGAGCGTGTTGTGTTTGGTGCGGTCTTATTAATTTCTGCTGGCTCAACATTTTTGTCGTCGTTCACTTCGCTACTGCTACTTTTCTGGTGTTCTAAAGGTTCATTTACCTTTCCGTCCATTAAAATGTATGCTGGTTTTAATCTGTCCACCGTTACTATTGATGTTTTCTTCGGCAATTGAATCTTGAAATGTTTCTCTTGCTTCTCTAACACTTTATATGGGCCTTCGTAGGCTGGGGTCAGTGGTTTCTTCACAGCATCCGTTCTGACGTATACGTATTCGCAGCTTTTCATGTCTGGATGTATGTACGATTTGTGACTGCTGGCGTGTTGGTTGTTGCTAAACGGGCTTAGCTTTGCCATTGTCCTCTGGAGTGTCTGTGCAAAAGTCTCTGGTGATGTTACTTGCGTTTTCGGCTCGATATACATTCCTGGCAAACGTATGTTAGTTCCGTATAACATCTGTGCTGGACTTGTATTCTCTTTCAGTCGTAGTGCTGCTCGTAATCCTAGTAGCACTATGGGTAGTTCGCTTGACCAGTTCGTTGTATTTCCGCGCGCGACTAGCGCGGTTTTCATTGATCTATGCCAGCGTTCAACCAAACCATTTGACTGTGGATGATAACTGGTGGTTCTGGTCTTCTTAATACCGAGTGACTTGGTCAGTGTGATAAATAAGTCTGACTCGAACTGTCGTCCCTGGTCCGTTGTTATGGTGTTTGGGCATCCGAATCTCGCTATCCAGGTGCTTATGAGAACTTCCGCTACAACTTTTGCTGTTATCTCTGCTACTGGTACAGCTTCCGGCCATCTCGTTTCTCTGTCGATCATTGTCACGATGTATCTGTTTCCGTTGGATTCTGGTAGTGGTCCGACAATGTCTACGTGCACGTGGTCTAATCGTGCTGTGGGTGGAAAAATTCCGATTGGGGCCGAGTTGTGCCTATGTGTCTTGCTTTTCTGGCATGCCTGGCATGTTTTCGCCCAAATGCCGACGTCAGTATTCATGCGGGGCCAGAAATAGTGCTCGGAGATCAATTTCTTCGATAATCTTATTCCGGGATGTGTTACGTTGTGCTTCGGTCGTGACTCTGTATCGAGAGGTTTCAAAATGTTCGGGAAATCTGCTAAAATGTCTGCGTAGTCTTCGGTTAATTTTACGGTCCGAAGTGTAGGCGTGCTTGACTTCATTAACTTTGCGTTACTCTGAAGTCCAGTTGTGCCATCAATCAAACGTTTATTCCGAACATCCACCAAAATGTTGTTTCTTTCTAGAAAATCGGCTCCAAGTATTGGTTGCGTAATGTCAGCTACGATGAAAGTCCAACGGTACGGGCGTCTCATATTCAGATTCAACGTCAGCGTTTTGTCGCCATATGTTTTTATTTGTGTACCGTTTGCAGCGTATATTTTATATGTGTCGTCAGCTTTTAAACGATTCCCTCTTCTAGGTATGGCTGAAATGTTAGCGCCTGTATCTACCAAAAAACGATACCCACTTTTTCGGTCGGTAACGCATAGGCGGTTTGACGGTATGATAGCGCTGACGACCGCCTCTGTCAACGCTGAATTTAGTTTTCCGACGGTTTCTTCCAATTGCATGGATTTTCACAGTTCCGAGCTCGATTCCTGTACCGATGATGATACCTACATAACCAGTTGGGACTGTCGGGTGTAATCCTCGTCCTGGAGTGTGATCTTGTGCGCGACTGGCTTCGGTTGCGCCTGTAACTACGGTGTCTACCATTATTTGCATTGGATTTCAAGGCTGCTATTTCTATGGTTAGCTTCTTCATTTGGTTGACCATCTCAACCATAAGCTGTGTTTGTCCGCTTGATATTTCCGACACTTCGCCTGATCGTCCTTCCAATATCTTGTCCGCTATGGCGGCGAGGTTGTCAAGTTTCTGATCTTGACTGACCGTTAACACTGCTCGAACGTGATCGGGGAGTCTTGATATCCACAAACCATGGAGGGTTTTTTCGGCCACCTGACTCTTACGTGCCAATTCCCTCATTCGTCTCAACAGTTGCGACGGTTTTTGGTCGCCTAATTCCACTTCACTGACCAGCTTTTGAAATTGCCGCTCCTCCGATTCTTCGTACACGGCTAGGAGTCTTTCTTTAATAGCACCATATTTATTAGTGGCGGGGGGTGACATTATTATGTCAGCCACTTGACTTACTGCGTCTTTGTGGAGCTTGGACAGTACGACTCCGTATTTTACTTCGTCACCCTGTTTTTGGGGAGCCATCATTGTCTCAAACTGCGCGAACCACACCCTGGGCATCTCTATCCAAAAATCCGGGCTCTTCGAGGATATTCCTAATGCTGCGACTTCGGCCTGACTGTTGTCCGTCGCTCCGCATGCTGGTAACACACCACAATTTCCACTTGTGCTCATGTCTTCGGTAACTATATGCCTCTTGAAAACCAAAACCAGTGAGATCCGCTTGTGGAAGGCTGGTAAGGTTGTGCAGTGCAGTTACCACGACACGAGGAAATCACTTTAAATCGCGGCGCGTGTTAATTCAAATCGGGGTCACCAGATGTAAGTGTATCTTCTGTGTACGTGTTGTTGGGCGTTATGAGTCATGTAAATAAAACAACTGATTTCGGTGAGCACTAGTACACAACTGCTATTTATAATTATTTATTTGACCATTATAATATTTGCTGTGCATGCGACATGTAATGTGTCGATGCACCACAACTGGTTAAATGCCGTTATTACCGAAACAATTAAAATGCCATTGTGTCTCCCGTGGATCCACGTTTTGGGCACTCAAGGAAGTAATTTAAATATAGAACGATTATCGGTTAATTACGTAGCGTCAACGTTTAAGGACTTAAGACAAAGTGACATTATATCTGCAAACCTTGCATCGATTCTCCAATGCTGCACATTGTGATTTTAAAACTTTTATTTTGATGACGTTTTTTGCTCCTATTCTCAGCAACATGGCTTCTGAGGCTTCTGTCAGCTTCTTCTATCAGCAATCACTAACGTTGAATGTCACTAAGTCCCTTCAACATGAACACACCTCAATCAAGGTGATACTGAATTATTTTAGGCATCGAGTGCGTTTAGTAAGGCTGTAGACGGACGGACTACATTTCAACAACTGCACATTTGCCGTTTATGTGCAGTTGACATACGTAATACATCTGAACTAGTGCATCGAAACTGCTAGCCGACTACGTAGTCAACTCAAGTGCAGTGCGTTTATCTAGAACCTAAGGCAGACACCTAACAAACATCATTGTACCTTATCTTTTAAACAATACCGAAAGTATTTTTCACATTATAAGAAAACTCAACACATTTACTCAATAAATAAGGACCTTAAGGCCTGCCTTAAGGGACTTTAAAAGTTGGTACTTTTTGCGAAAAACACCTGGGATTGGAAGTGGGCTTAATAAATAAATAAAATGTGGCAAGTAACTTAAACCTGAAAATGTGTCTCTAACCTTTCAAGAGTACTTTGATACCTTTGAACTAATAAGTACTAGAATTTCAATACGATTTTTCTACATATCTATATTTTTTCTGGGACAGGGCGATCCGTTGAGAAAGTACTTAAAAAAATAGCGAACTAGGTATATCGTAGATAATTCTAAATATTAATAAAACTGCCATAAAATAAAAATAAACCACACCAGTTTTTTTATTGTTTATGACGTGTGCCAGGCATAATTTTTATGGAGAGGTCCGTTACAAACATTATTTTATTGGAAAGAGTTTACGTCAAAGATGGTCCCAATTAAATTTCAAAAATAATATCCAACCATAAAGGTAGAACAAAAGGATTTACTGATAATTTTCTTTGTCTTGTCTTTGATATGCTTGTGAGTTTGGCGCCAACTCAAAATACTGCACTAAAAGATTTATTTTATTTTTGCTATTGCGTTCTTTATTGTTAAAAGTAATTTTTAAGACAAACTGATTTGGCCCAGAAAATGCTGAATTGGTTTCTTTTTCGGTATGGATATGGTCAGCTCAATGTTATTTATCATGTTTTGTTTTATATTTTTACCTGCTACCTTTATATTTTGATTCGAGTAAATGTACTCCATTCTTAAAAATAAACGTCTATTTATTACTTTACCACAATTGACTTGCCTTCTCATAGGAAGATTAAAAAAAGAAAAAAGAATATTTTCAGAAGAAGTTCAAGCAAATGAAATGTACATCTGTAGATTCATAAATATTTTATCGTATTTAAGAGCTAACGTTTTTATGATTGAAAAAGTTTTTTTTTACTTTTTCTACTTTGTGCTTTTTAATCACTGATGCTCTCACCTACGCTCTCAAACTTAAATGTAGATGGGCAGGACACGTGGCAAGAATGAGTGACGACCGTTGGACGATTCGCATGACGTCTTGGGTAACGAGGTAGACCGATAACTAGATGGGCTGACGACATCACACGAGTCGCAGGGAAAAACTTGATGTCAGAAGCCTCAGACCGTGACCGCTGGTCATCCCTGGAGGAGGCCTTCACTCTCACCATGTGAGAGGTTCATGCATGCAAATCATGATAGGTTTTTAAATTAGTTTTATTAATTATGCAATCGTTTGTTATTTTACTTTTTTATATTATGCAATTAATCAATTTTATTTATTCTTGTAACATATCATATTTACTAACACTTACGCCATCTGTGTATAAAGCTGTAAACTATTACCAACAAGTAAGAGTAGCCAACTAACGGTGTTACTAACATTGATTGTATTGTAAATTGTTCGCAAGACTGTTACTAGATGTCACTGTTCGCTCACCTCTGTTTTCTAGATCGCGGTGTTAAAAATCTCCGCGAGTTAATGACCCTCGCTACGAATATTATTTTATTGAAGAATTCTGCTAACCAATTGCACCTACCGCTTCATCCTACTTGGAAAAGTGCGTAAGACTCTCTGGCTAGCTAGTTTTCGTTACATATTTTATATTTTTTGGGTGAGAGGTCATCTACCGCCTCATTCGTCCAAGCGGGCGTAGTGAAGTTGGTGGAAACCTATTATATTTACTGTTGTGTTTGTCTTCAATATTGTTCTGTAATCATCCATACTTTGGAAATTACTGAAATAAAAACGTTTCTGCAAAACCCGGAGTTTTCCTGTCTGCCGGAACGAGTGACGTCCACGACTTCCAGTCAACGCAACCCCCTTACATTCTTTAATTTATATATCAATGTTATTTTAATAATTCAATTAATTCAATTAAATAATATTCTCACATAATGAAAATAATCAATGTATGAAATGAATCAATTTTGTTTACAATTCTTGTAAACTTTTAACTCTCATTTATTTTTATTTTTAATATTGTTTCAAGACCAATCTATGCGACCTAGATAATATCTAAAAAAAATTAATGTTTATTAACTTTTTACTTGAAGGATTTAAAACTGTAAATGTAATGCATGAAATAAAAGGCTTTTTTATTTATATTTTATTTTATTATGTACGTATGTTCCTCCGTAGGGCCTAAACTATTCTTCCGATTTCGATGAAGAAGACTCTATCGATTCGTTATGGCCTAAATAACACAGGCTAAAAAAAAAAACCGTCGTCAGGTTACAGTTTTTAAACTTTTTGCTTGTTAAGCAGCGATCTTACGTATATCGGAAAGGTAGGGACTTATTTTTTTTACTTTCTAACTTAAATTAATTTATGGCAAACCGTTTGAAGATACCAATAGAATTAACGATAAGTATACCAAATATTGAAAATATGATTTAGATATACATAAATAAAGTCTCGTAATTTATAGTAATTTATATTTAATTAACTATATTATTATTTTTTGTAAGTAATTGATTAATAATTTGATTATGGATGCCGAGATTTTACATAAGCATATACAGCATATTAGAAGAAACCAAAACAGCATAAATAAATAAAAAAAATCTATGATAAGTTTTTGCTTTATGCTTTGATAAAATAAAAGCATGCAAATTACAAATTTGAATTTTCAAACATTGTAAATTTATGTTCAAAAGATTTCTGAATATTATAGAAATTATTTTCATTCAGCAATTAATATAATTTAATTTTGAATAACCTACAATTTAATATTTTCAATTTATTCGGTAATTTATTATAAACACGTACACAAATAGCCAGACAGCTTTTATGATATTATGAGACCATTTTAGACCATTTCAGAAATCAGTCTACACATGATCTTACCAAGATTTTGTCAGGACTTTAAAAGAGACTGTGACCTCTGAGTTTGTTTCGCCCTTTCTTCTCAGAGTAGTCAGATAGGAAACGCCGACCTCATCTAGTTTAAAAAAATATGTTAGACATGTAAAAGTGTTTGGACAAACCAACTTACAGAAATAATATCATTTATCATTTATGTTAACCTAGGGCGCTCATCTATTACAAGTCTGTATTGATCACGGCAACTTCGAGAACATATTTCCTCTGCTGTTTTGAACAATTCTTTATATTTATTAACAAACATACATGCTTCATATAAATATAATAAAGGTAACGGTAGCAAACCAAGCTTCTTAAATATTGATTGACATGATTAATCAGATGGAATCCCGTATATGGCTCGTGTACATTTTTTTGGACGACAAATGCTCTATTATGGTCAGTGCATTTTCCCACACAATTAATCCATACCGTATTGAGGACTCAACATATTATTATGCACGGTATGACATCACAGCCGTTTTTATATTTGTTACTTTATTGATCTGTCTGAGGGCGTATACAAATTTATTTATTATATTGCATACATTATCGTCCTGAGATTGCTAGTCTAAATGTTCGTCAATTACTACTCCTAAAAACTTAGTTTATGTCACTTGTGTAATTTGTGGTATGTCCATTCTAAAATTAAATCGAATTTGATAAGCTTGATTAAATTGTATATTTACAGATTTTTTAAGATTAATAGATAAATAATTATTATTTAACCAATTAATTAGATTGTCTATTGTATTATTTATGTCCGCTTCATAATCAATAAATGATTTTTATTTTTTATCGGTAGTAACAATTGGAAATGTCATCAGCAAAAAGTAAACATTTATGATTGGTCACATTTACTATGTCGTTTATGTAGAGCAGAAATAAGATAGGGCCCAGTATGCTACCCTGGAGGACGCTGCTTTTTTATATTCGGACATACAGTGTGTCTTGTCCCTATTTTCATCAAGCTTAGTGACAATGACACTCTGCTGTCTGTCAGTTAGATATGAAGATATCCGCTGAAGTGGCAGTCCTCTAATTCCGACAGCCTCAATTTTTTTTATTAATATGTCATGTGAAACAAGATCAAATACTCTTGATAGATCAATAAATAACCCTGTTGTCAGCTGATTGTTGTTGACATTAGTCAGTATTGCTTTTTAAAGTGAAAAGATGGCTAAGGACGTTGACTTATGTTTTTGAAAGTCGAAATGCTCCTTTCTGATAATATTAAATTTCTCACAATAATTAATTAGCCTTATCACCCATTATTAATATCGGTTTACCAATAGATATTTTTAATGCTTTAGGAAACACTCCTTGTCAAAAGGACAGGTTAATTAGATAAGTCAACACTCCACTTATTTCATCAACACATGACTTAAATATTCTGGTGTTAAGTTCATCGTAGCCTTCAGAGTTGGTATTGTTCAACGATAGTATCTGTTGTCTCACCTCATTTTCGGACATGGGGATGGGAACATCGAGTTAGCAGTTAGAGTTTCACTACGACAACTATTTTTACAATTTGATGTAGGGATGGAATTTATAAAGTGATTGTTAAATGCGGAGGCTGTTTCTGCTGTTTTAGTGAGTATTCTGTTGTCAATTTTAATATGATCAATGGTGTCTTTGGGGTTCGAATTGTGTATTTGTCTTGAATAACTGTCCATGTGGCTTTACAGCTCGTTGTCATTATTATTCATAAAATTTATGTTTTCATTTCGTTTAGCATTGTAGAAACCTTTTTGTAATATATAACAATATGTAGTATATATAGTCCTGTTTTTTAAATTTTTATTCTTGTAGTAATTGTATCGTAGAAAGCGCTTTGTTTTTAAGACCCTTACTTATCCACTTTCGTTTAATTTTATTGTTTAGATTAATCTTTATCCTCATTTTTGCGGACATAATAATTCATGGAAACAAGTAAATGCTATATTTGCATTTTATTTTCCACGTAGATATCTGTCCAATATAGTTTTTTAAGCCTTCTCTAAAGTTATGGGTATAATCTAGACTATAATTTCTTTTGTAAATATTAGGTCCTTACCAGGTCCTTACCTATGAAATTTGGTGTTTGTCGTACTGGCCAATTTGATCTCAAATATCTCCTCTTTGGTTTGGAATTCCAATTTTAAATTTATACAGCTATTTGCTTATGTTTTTGTGTTTGGAAAACCGTAATTCATTTGTTTTTTCCTCTTTTGGATTTTTCTTTGCGCCCGTCAGTTTACAAAATGGAAAACTTTGATTATCTTGTTATATAAGAGTACTCCCACAATGTCGCCACATTGACCGGTATTCAGCGGATCCCCGCAAACTTCACCAGGTCATCGGTAAACCAAGTGGGAGGCCTTCCAACGCAACGTCTTCTGATTCGCGGTCACCACTACAGAACTTTTCTGCTGGGACCGTCCAAAAGTAATAACTGACATAACGATCCGTTAAAACAATAGAGAGAGTAGGGACAACTGTCAAATTGTGTTCTCATTCATTCTTGGTTCGAGCTCCAAATGAATCATCCGTCCATAGGAGATACGGAGTAGGAAACGCCCATAACTAAGACCGAAACTACGGACGTCATGCTTAGGGAGTAGAACCCCAACCAGGAGATGGAACTAAGAATGTATGACAACACAATTTGTCAGTGGTACCTATTCCCGAAATGTTTTTACACGTCCAAAAAATTTAATCATTACGAACTTCGATGAAGAATACACCTAGATATAGGATCCCATACAAAATAGATCTTTAAAACCTGACGCCAATTGTGTTTAGATAATTCTAAGAATTCTACTTGGAATAAATATACATTAATGCAAATTCAAATTTAAACGCAATGTTTAAAGTTGCATTCACAAAACGAGGTACAAAAATCAATAAAAAATTATGAGCTCAAACGGCTGGATCGATTTAAATAATATTTTTTTCGTTTTGTTCGCTCGAATAAACAGACAGTTTAAAATATATATATATATATTCGTGGGCAGGTACTTTCCGTTATTTAATTTTTTTCCGTTACGTCTTGTCACTTTCCTGCCGCGTACAATTATGCTAGAAAATGTTTCAATAAAGTTTTTCCACATGTAAGAAGAACATTACGCAGATGGTATGTTAGTATAGATCACAGCCTGGTTTTACTAACGAGTCGTTGTGTGCGTTGAAATTCAAAATAATTAAAACGGGAAAGGAATTAATGTATTCTTTAGTAATTGACGAGATTTCTATTAGACGTCAAAAAACACGGAACACTAAAAAAAAAAGCTTTACAAACTACTCCATGCATTCTCTGTTCCAAAACAGTCAATGTTTGTTACAATAGTTGGCGCGTTCGCTTTTTCGACGCAAACGTTGGTCAAAAAATCTTAATATTTGGTAATTGATTCATATTTTCTATTTAATTCGGTTTTTACTTTATGAAAAACTCTTAATGATATAAACTTACCGAAAAAAGATATTCCTTCCAAAATCAAGGCGTTATTGCGGCATTTTTAAGGTGTTAATGTTGGCTATGATTGGAACATACTAATTTTGAAATAGGGCCACAAACGTATATGTGGCCCAAATTTTCAGCCCGTTTTTGAAGCGCTGACCGGGAATCTAGGTGTATTCTTCATCGAAGATTACTCACGAAGTTCACTCCGAAGTTTCGGAGTACTTTCAGACGGGCCCGTAACTTCGTTGCCAGAGTTAGGGAGAAGAACCCTAGACACAACACCCATACAGGTACTGGGTTCTATCCCGGATCAAAGTGTTATGAGGTTTTACATTTGGGACTTCTCATATAGCTGCCGAGGTTTTGATATTTGCCCGTTTGACATGGCAATAGGCTTAACCTATAAACATGACATAAGTAAACACAACTGGCAAAATTTGGGGTAAGTGCTATAGATAGATATACCTCTGAATAACTTTTCGGGGAATACGTGATGAGCTGTTAGGTGTATCGATATATTTCTGTCCAATGGGAATAATTTGGTTAATGTAGTAAGTTCGTATAATAAAAACCATTTCTCGTAAAATATTTATGCCCGATAAATGCTCACACATTGCTATCCTATCTAAGATCACTTTGGTTATTTTATAAACACTTACTTTTATAGAGCTTTTTTATCGAGGAGAAAATACGAGTAAATTTTATCCAAGCACTTAGGAGCGACATTTTCTTAAAGATTTTTTATAGTTTAATGTTGAACTTAATAGAAAAGTTTCAAGAAGAAGCTTTGCTAATGCTTTAAGTGTATTTTATGTTCAACATCATCTGCTTCCTATTTTCTCTACTTTGTTGGGATAAGCTTCCAAATGTATTTTGTACTTTCAAAGTTAGTGTCACCGGGTCTACAATCCATTACAAATTCTGAGGCTTCTTGTCCTAACAAATGGCTTGCATAGTCATTTAAAAAAATGTGAGTGATATCTGCCAATAGATGTCAACTGCTGGACATAGGTACATAGTTCTCCCCCATGTGTCACCACATCGATCAGACTTATGCGTCTCGCATCCTTCAGATTCATGCAGCCTTTACCAGGTCATCGGTTCATGTAGACTAATCTAGAGGGCCCTCACACGCTGCGTCTGCCGGTACGCGGTCGCCACTCCAAAATGTATTGCTTTAATCGTCATGAGCTCAAGTCATATGAGTTATGGGGTAAAAATAAGCACTCATTCAATCAAAATCGAAGCACTCCAGAAGCAGGTGACAGACCAAGATGAATATAGAAGAATGAACTTAACACCTATCATAAAGACTGCAAAAGCAAAGAACAAGATGCGTTTAGAAAAGGAAGGAGGAAACCATTGCTTAACAGTGGAATATAACAGACATCATTAAATTACTTAAATTATAGACAAGTATACAAATAACGAGGAACATCAAACTTAAAATCGACAAAAAATCATTAATTTATTTTATTTAATTAAGTCCGCCTATGTATCACCATTGTACATGAAGTTTAAATAAATAAATAAATAAATTTAATCAATTAATTTCTACTATCTAAGTAAGTAATTCGTTTTCGGTCATAGTAAGATCGGGTTGCGACTCCTCGGCCTTCTGCCATCTGACGTTTACTTAGTACCTCTACCTACTATTACTACTATTACTATTATCGAAGCGTAGTTTCCTGATAACGACCATTTCATCCTTAGTTACAATTTACGCACAGTTTGGAAATACGGTCATTGATAATTAGGTACTGCCATCAGCAAAAGTATCTATGTAGGAAAACCAATGAATTTATAGCGAATAGTTGTTTATAATATTCACTATCGAAAATATCTATCGCGCCTCTAGGAAAGTTCACAGGTTTCAGAAAAAGTGATATTCTACAAACGATATTGAGTGTCAAAATATTCAAAAACTTTTTAATAAAAATAACAAACCGACTTCCAAAACAAAACAAAGCGAAAAATTACTTTCTTTTCCGAAGTCGTTGTCGAAAACCGGAAAACAATAGGTACCAAAGACACCGACTTGAATGCTGCGCTCGCTGGGAAGCATTTGTTGCTTGCCTACGATTGCTTGTTTACAAATGCTCACAAAAAAATGCTCCTAGTGAGGACGCTCCTTTATTGAAATGTCACATGGTCTATCCCAAATAAGGACTTTGTCATTTTGACAGCGTTCAAATACGTGAAAAGTAAGTGTAACGCGTATTCGGTCAGAGCATAATCTTATTTGTGCACAAGGACAAGGAGTGACTGAAAAACATTCCTCAACCATATATGTCCATGGCCCGGACAGAATCATGCCTATTTTGGAAACATGGTTAATAAGTTTGAAAAGTACCTCAAGTGATGGGATTCTTAACTCTACCTGCCTGGTAGTATGGTGTGTTAAAAGTAATGGTAATTGAAGAATGTGCTGCCTGCTGCGCATGAGAAAATTCAGATTTACCAAATATCTGATTATGGAAAGTATCTACGGTAACTGGTAAGGAAAAACATTACCACCCTTTTTGTGGTCCACTGCAGTCGGTTAAAAAAATTACATTGTAAAGCAGTTGAACTTCTACTACACTACAATACACAAAGTTTTTGTCTGTTAAAAGAAAATAAGAAAAAATAAGGTATTGATTGCACACAAGGTTGTTTCAAATTGTAGATTATTATGGTTTTTACAAAAGTCTAACTTTTGTGCTTTAGAAACATAGTATGAAAATCTTTGCTGTTACTCATTGAAGGTGTATTCATTTTACAAGTTTACTAGTGATGATTGTTTTTTTTATTTGCTGCGTGTAATTGATACCTATTTGTTTGACTACCTTGTTAGTCTGGTAATTACTGGTGCACCTGCTGTACATGGAGCCGAGGGTTCAATCTCTGGACAACATGTAGTGGTATCCTTGTGCTTGAAGCTTGAACTTGGTTGGTAAGTTAAGGGTGCGCTATACACATCTGCTTGCAGACATCGATTGGTGAGTTTTGACATGTTATTTTGTGTTATAAAATTGTCTTTATGTAAAGATATTCAAATGTGTCATAATAATGGTTAGTGATTTAGTGACAGTACTTATTACAGAAATCTTGTATTTTCTTTATATTGGTAGTGTTTCTTCATGTGGTTATGTCGTTCATTAATTTTTATTGTTTTTTGATGGCACAGTGGCTGGGCCACTGAATGCCGCTCTGTGCGTTCCGGGTTCCGTTCTCATGTGGAGTAGATGTTTGCGTGGCTTGAAAATGATTGTTCTGGGTCTGACTGTTCGTGAGTGTTGAATTGATGTTTGAGGGTAAGGAGAATCAATATTGTAATAGTACCAGTGAGAGTACTTGTTATAGTGGAAGTTAATGGATTGACATTATGAGTTGTAGAAAGGTACTTCACTACTGAAAGCAGTAAAGTCGTAGAGCTGCAGCCCCGTTGCTGTCCAGCCAAATGGTGTACGGTTGCTTATGTGGTGGCATCTGGGTGGGAGCCTGATGCCTCCGGTGCTTTGGTGACCTGTTGTTTGGAATATGTGACATAGTATGGTGTGTTAAGCACCTAGAAGGTATCTGGCATCATTGGTGCTTCGAGACTGACCTGCTGTCTTATGGGAAGTGGGAGCCTGGTGCCTCCGGTGCTTTGGTGACCTGTTGTTTGATGTAAGTGACATAATGTGGTTTGTTAAGCAACTGGAAGGTATCTGGCACCCTTGGTGCTTCGAGACTGACCTGCTGCCTGATGGGAGGTGGAAGCCTGGTGCCTCCGGTGCTTTGGTGACGTGTTGTTTGGTTAATGTGACATAGTGTGGTGTGTTAAGCAACTGGAAGGTATCTGGCACCCTTGGTGCTTCGAGACCGACCTAACGTTTGTTGCCAGCCAGGTACAAAAATTGTAGATCATAAAATTATCTATAAAAAATGTATCAATACTTTTTTTTCTACAAGCCACCCTTTCTGAGATATAACGATTCAAAAAGTTATAAAAGTTGTTATCGTCATAATATGCATGAGTGCGCCACGTATATACATACGTGGCGCACTCATGCATATTATGACGATCTCTAGAGTTAGACCACGTATATATATATATATTATATGTTGAAATATTTTTCTATCGGTCATTGAAACTTATACTTAAAATATACATAAGTTATAACTATAAGAATATCAGGTAAAATTAAACCCAGTCCCTTAATTTTTAAGTCAGTGTAACTTCGAGACATCTGTCTCTTGTTCTATTGTGTGCGTGGCTAGGGTCTTATACAGACCTGCTATAATAAATGAAATACCGTTAGTCTTGAGCGTCACTCTGTAGGTAAAATACGTGTTTATCCTAACCTATATTATGCTGTTTTGAGTTTTATAACAAAAATGTCAGAATATTGTTTTATTTGTGCTAAACTTTTAACTGAAAGTGAAGTTGAAAGTTGAAAGAGCTGATGAATTTTCGGAATATCTCAAAAATCAGAAATCTGTGACAGTACATAAAAATTGTCGTAAAAATTATACTCGAAAGTCTTCTATTGCTGCAGCTAATAAAAGACAACGTGAAGAACAAGAAGCCAGTACATCCACAGCAAGTCCTCCTCGTACTAGATCACGTATCAGTGAATCAGCCTTTTGTTTTAAAGAACTATGCTTATTTTGTGGCCAGAAATTTAATGAAGAGTATGTAAGAAGAACATTCTCAGATTTTCTAGAATTAGCCAAGTAAAGTACACTTCAATTTAAAGATTCAATTCTGGAAATAGCTCGGACTCGTGACGATGCTATAGCTAAAGCTCAACATCAATTAGATATTTAATCATCAAAAAGTTTACCTACTTTTGTAAAGTGTCAAAATCAAGTACTAATTTTACACGCAATAACTGGCTGTGATACGACATCTGCATTTTACAGGAGACGTAAAACAGCAGTTTTCAAAATGTTTGAAAAACAAGATTTAGTTCAATGTGCTGAAGTTTTTAAAAATAATAATTCATCTCAACAAGAAGTTATCACCAACGGTTTCCGCTTTCTTCTTTCTATGTACGGAGCACCTTAAAAAAACTACCTGTTTAGATAAGCATCGATATGCATGTTTCGTTAAAAATACTAATAATAAAAACCGGCCAAGTGCGAGTCGGACTCGCGCACGCAGGGTTCCGTACCATTATCGTACAAAACGGCAAAAAAATCACGTTTGTTGTATGGTAGCCCCCTTAAATATTTATTTTATTTTGTTTTTACCCGACTGCCGAAGGAGGGTAATGTGTTTATCAGTCTATGTATGTATGTATGTATGTATGTATGTATGTATGTTTGTTCCTATGTGGCGTTCCAGAGACCAAACGCGTTGGCCGATTTTGATGATTCATACGTCAATCGATTCGTCTTAACCCTGCGAGTGTCATAGGCTACGTTAAAATTGGATAATAGAAAAATGGCGGATTTTGGGTGCCATATTGAGGGGGCCCAAATTTTTTTTTTCTTCCAAACCCAGTGTATGGGGTATCAAAATAAAGGGTTTTAAGAGGTGATTTCAAAAATATATAACACTTATATGTTTAAATGTATCTAATTCGAAAAAAACGTAACTAAAAACTTATAAATAAAAAAAGTTAAATCAAAAAATCAAAAAACCCGACTGCTTCAAAAGCGAACTAAAAAGACGTAAACAAGGAAAAAATCATGCTGTGCAGGCGGAGGATACACCAGATTTTGGTCAGCCAGCCCGCGACTATGTATCCTCCGACTGCACAGCATGATTTTTTCCTTGTTTACGTCTTTTTAGTTCGCTTTTGAAGCAGTCGGGTTTTTTGATTTTTTGATTTAACTTTTTTTTTAGTATTTGTTGTTGTAGCGGCAACAGATATACATCACCTGTGAAAATTTCAACTGTCTAGCTATCATGGTTCATGAGATACAGCCTGGTGACAGACAGACAGACAGACAGACAGACGGACCGCGGAGTCTCAGTAATAGGGTTCCGTTTTTACCCTTTGGGTACGGAACCCTAAAAAACAAGTTCAATTAGCTTGTCTTCCTCCAAACTCAGTTGCTGCACATAAACATCTTTTTCGGGTGTATTACCAAGTTCAAGTGTGGCTTGGTTATCAGCTAGACCCTACAGACTGGGGTTGGAAGTTGGTCAACAATATATTGGAGCCAGTTCAAACTTTACTCCCACCTGCACCGGAACACAATTTTTTGCAACTGCAAAAAGGGATGCAGTGCTAAATGTGGTTGCAAAAAAGTCGGACTGTTTTGTTCTATGGCATGCACAAATTAACAAGGCCGGTAGTGCTCTAATGTTGAATCACAATCAATGGAGGATTCGTTTGATTCCGACGAAGTGTCATGCGATACATCACTATTGACGCAATTTACTTGCATCCAAAATGAAGATGAAGAAGAAGCAGGAGAAGAAGAAGAAGAACAAGAAGAAGATCAAGAAGAAGAACAAAAAGAATTTGAAACTTATGAATCAAGCGTATGAACTTCACCACATTTTTTTAATTTACATTGCTTTTATCTATTCCAATCTATGAAAATTTCCGTTATTTTGCAATAGTTTCACATTAAATCTTGTTTAATGTGAAACTATTGCAAAATAACGGAAATTCCCCAGTAGGCCTCTCCACGGGTCAGTTGTGATCTTCACAACTGACCCGTGGAGAGGCCTACTGGGGAAACCACTTTAAAAAAAACGCGCTAAGTACACTACCTCATAGGTGGCGTGGAAACGTGTACATATTATGACGATAACAACTTTTATAACTTTTTGAATCGTTATATCTCAGAAGCGGTGGCTCGTAGGAAAAAAAGTATTGACACATTTTTTAGAGATAAGTTTATCATCTACAATTTTGGTCAAAGGTACTTTTATAGTCAAACTTACCGTTTTGCTGAAAATCGCGAAAAACTCTTTTTCTTGACCTTTGACCTTCAGTGGGAATGATGGGGAACTTTTAAATATTATTTATAATTATGTTTTGAACAATTTTACTGATTTTCAGGTTGTTGTGATTTTATGCACCTTCGAATGTCTAAATTGACCGGACTAAACCTTACCTGACAATTACACGGTCTTCCCTACATGCGTTTTAGTTTTGCTTGTGATCTTACAATAGCACTCTAGGACGCTAACGCGACGATGTGAAAGGAAACTAGATACAACACACGCCTGACATAAAATTATTGATTAAGAGAAGAGCAAAAGGATTACATGTGATAAAAGATTTTCTAGGAAGCCTCAAGAGTCTTGTGAGAGGCGGCTAGAAAATGAGGACAACATATAATACCTATTTCGGAACTTCCTTTTTTGCCGATGCTCCTTTTGTTATTTTTTTTTAAGTAGGTTCAATGAACAAGATAATACAAATTGTCATCACGATTTGCAACAAGGCGAGCAATTAACTGGTAAAATATAACCCTGTTTAAAGAACTATCAACGTCTAAAATTACAGCCGACAATAACGCCTGCCTCAGTTATGTATTCCCCATAAAGGGAAAACAACGGGCATAATGACGAAGCAAGCTTGCCAAATATATTCAGACCGCCAGATTATAAGTTATATATAATTATCAGGAAACACTGACTCCGATAGTCGAAATCAGAATCAGAAATCCACGCCTTATTGTACCCGCAATGAAATTATTTCCAATACGTTTAGTGCGTATGGGTGGGATATCGATGGTCATCGGTACATGGTGTACCGCATTCGCGTAGCCGCACATCGCCATTGGTCTTGTAGTTTGATGACGGAACGAGTTAGGTTTATCCCACATATATTTGTGCAATTCCATCGCACACTCTCCGAATTATAACCGATAAAATTGTTACAGAGGCAAGCATTGTTCAACATCTACTTCTGGACGGTCATAATCCTTACCAAAGCTTCTATAAGTGTCTATCCTATAACTCTAACCTTACCATTACCTTAGACTCGAAGCTGGTTGTTCCCTCCAAGCTACAAAATTAGTGGATTGTTTAATTAAGGCAGTACCCCGAGCAAAACGCCGCGCATACCGTTTTTTGTGCTGTTTTGAGGCGCTATCTACTCGTTATTTAAAAAGAAATATCAATTAATAAAAATACATTAAATTTCTACATAATATTTATTTTAAAATGAAAGATTTAGTTTTTTTTTAAATGTTGCATATATTACACTAATCTCCTTCCAAAAAAACATAAAATGAGAAATAATTATTGATATTATGCATCTCCTCGTAAAGTGTCCATTAATTATTTTTTGTTCTAACACTAATGGATAGACAATTTAATAACGAACATTTTTGTAGATATTTTTTTTTCAAAAGTTTTTCAAAAATATTCGATTTTATAAAGATTTTATTCTGAAATCTGGGCGTATTCACTACTGTAATTCATGCGCCACCAGTGCCGCTAGACCAATAGGAATGCTCATATCTCATGCCGATTTTTTGGTCAGGGTACCGTCTTAAGGGATAAATAAGAAGTTAGATACTTATTCTAATCTTCATGATAAATCATGATCTTTAATTTTTTACCGACCTCATTATTATTATAAAAATTACACATCTCTTTTATAAGGAAAACTTTATTATACGGGTACAAAGGTTGCCTTATCGCTGACAGCGATATCTACCAGCTTTTTTTATTAGTAAGTAGGATTACTTCGAAACAAGAGTCTTAACTAATTACGTGCACGTCTGTACGGAAAAGTTCAATCCACTGCCGTCGCCGGTCTCTGGGCCGCAACAATAGATAGAATAATTCCCATTGTATAAGTTTGACCACGAAGTTTGTGTACCACTTGTGTTTACACGAAATGCTAACAAATTGACTTGTAAGTTTACGCCACGCTCTGTTGTGTCTGATTTTCTTGTAACACACGAGTAATTAGGAAGCAAATTTTGGGAAACAGTTTCTTTGTAAGAAAATAAGTTAAGGTCAGCAATCTAATAATGATTCCTTAAATATGAATTTATGGTTTTTGAAACAGGTCACTTTGAACTGTGTTAACTCCGCTTTGACTTAGAATTTTGTTTTCAATTAAACTTTATTTTATAGACATGTTATTCCATATATTATTTTTTTTATTCATTTGTTTCCTAATAATATAAATTGGTCAACTTGTTTGTGTATTTATAGGAACTATTATTATTATTTCAAAAATTGTTTTACTTATAAAAAGCTATACTATTGCTGAGTATTATCATAGGGCTATCTTGTATATACGGCAAAATCACAATTCCTTTGAGATAGACCTGCAGCCTAATTGTGGAAATCCACATCGTGTCATACATCTCGCATGTGGTTGGTCGATTGATGGCGTCAAAACGCTTTGCCTTGCCGAATTCACTTACGCAATTAGGCTTCAGGGAAGTAATATTGCGGAAAAAGCAAGTACTATTATGTAATTAAATAGGAGTAGGAAAACTGGCTCATTAAAAAGAGCGGTATTAGCTTTTATAACTAAAACAATGCTTTGGTTTATTCATATATTTGTAGTTTAGTACTAAAATAGAGAGCACGGTTGTAACTTTTACTGTCGTAATCACTTCCCAGAACTTTCATATAAAGCTTAGCATGGAAGAATTGTAACAGGAAATCACACAGAATATTTCACAACGAAAAATTGCACCGAAAATTATTTTAACAGCTGCTGCTATCAATACAATCGGACGGTAACACAAGGGCCTGAAAACAGGAAGCATTACAATGAGAAATACTCCAGCTTATCTAAAAATTCTGGACCGCCATGCAAATGAATCACCTTGCTCAGATTGTAGCACTTTGTCACTGAAGAAAAAGAACATTTCGTTTTTCACAGCTTTTTTGTATCAAGTGTCACCTAAGAATGTCGACTAAGATAAAAAAGAAGAGAGAAAGTCAGGAGAAGTAAGTAAAGTAAAAAAGACGCGTGATGGATGTCGCTGACAACACTAAAAGGTAGAGGTTTTCTTGTTTTAGATTCGAAACTTTATTGGCGATCTTGTGAGCCAGGTCCTAGACTAAATAAAATACGTTCTAGATTTCAGACTTTGTTAAATGGACGTAAGATTTGTATGGCACTATTTTTGCAAGAAATACTTTAGGTTCTTTTTGTTCAAGATTACGATTTGTATTTTATTCTCGCTACTAATGTGTGATAAAGGGCCTACAGGATTTGCCCGATTTAAAAAGATAGTTTTTGTCACTTGATATGCTGTTTTTTGACCGTAGATGATCGAGTGCAGAGGTCACCAAAAGGCGGACCACGGTCCGGATCCGGACCGTGACCAATTTCGTGTGGACCTTAACCGAACAGTACAAACTTCCACCTTCCACCTTCGACCACATCATCACTTACCATCAGGCGAGATATTGGTCAAACGCAAGCTTATAACAAATAAAAATAAAAAAATATTGGCCAATAAAATATGTTCTTTAAGGATCTTAAATCGGCATTTGAAAACAGATTTGCAGATTGTATGAAACTTGAGAATGTAATCGAAATCCTAAGAAACATTTACTCTCTGTATTCTGATGGTGAATGAAGCTTCAAACACGGAATTTTCCTTAAAGTTGTCTTGAAACCTTATGTACCTCGACGGTCATATTATTTTAAGACACGGACCCCAAATGATTTTAATTGGTAACCCCTGGTCTATGGTGTTTGAGTGAATAAGATCGCCCCAAGCATTGCCAAAAATAATTTTAATTTTAATAAAGAAATGATACCTAACTAACGTAAACAGCATTCCTTCATTAATTCATTCATTGGCATTCCTCAGCCAACTTAGAACTCAAAGTAATAAGCTATGAACAAATATTTTTTAAATCTAAACCTACAAAACGTTGTCCTAAGCATCGAATCAGACGACAAGTCACGGGGTTCATACCTTAGACAGGGACTAGAAATTAAATGGAGTATCATTCAATTATTTTAACATCTGTCTTTAAATGTTTCATCCACTGGTAATAAGTGGTTAAATTCTGGAACAATTCTGTAGGGTACAAGACAGGTGTTTTCTTCATTGATAAACTCTACTTGTTTGGGAACTGGATGCTTCCACGGCTCGGCTCCAGGATATGGCGGGGCATCAGCCGCCTATGCCCCTGGGCGGCAGTTGAGTATGTTCGGTAGTATCTTGCCCGTATCTTGTGAGAATGAAACGCCGACTTATAGAAGGATGATGTATAATTAAACTGTGGAGTATGTAGAAATAAAGAATTCACATTTCACACAACCAGCTCAGCTTGGTTGGTAGAAAAACGTTAAAAAAAACCAACACACCCCCCCTGGTATACTAGTGGTTTAATAAAATATTAAAAGAAAAACACAAATCCGATTACTACTCTTTTTCACTGTTGCGTAACCGAGCTAAGGAATTGGAGACTATTTGTTTTGATGCTTATATGGAAAAAATTGAATCCTCAATCGCAAAAAATCCTAAATGTTTCTGGTCGTAAATCAAGGGCAAAAGAAGTGGTAATACATTACCTAACGTTCTCGTTCTAAAGTTCTTTCAGACCATCCAAAGGTTGTCTGGTAGATATCGCTTTCGCGATAAGACCGCCTTTGTACCTGTATAATTAAGTTTTTCTTATAAAATAGATGTGTAATTTTATGGTGTACAATAAAGTATATTCTATTCTATTCTATTCTACTGGTGAGGGTATCACTGAGCTTTTATCTTCTTACTGCCAGTCTACCTTCCAAGAACCTGACTCAGAATCTAACGACGTTAATATGGACACTCATTCTGCTAGTTCGGTGAACCTGAGTACAGTCAGCGTGTGTCCGGAGACGGTACTCAAGCTACTTAAAGGTTTAGACCCATCTAAATCTGGTAGGCCCGATTTGATACCCCCCATTTTAATAATTAACTGTGCGAATAGCCTGGTGGCGCCAGTCTGTGTGCTGTTCGAGCGGTCGTTGTGAGAGGGAATCGTCCAGAGGATGTGGAAATCGGCATTTATTACACCAATTTTTAAAAAGGGGAATTAATCTAAAGTAGAAAACTACCGTCCCATATCTAAATTATGTCTTTTTTCGAAAGTTCTTGAACGAATAGTACACATTGAAGTTTTCTCAGCTACGCAATGCCATTTCGGCGACGAACAGCATGGTTTCGTCAGAAAAAGGTCAACCGCCTCCAACCTGATACTGTCCAATGAAATTATAACCGCTGGGATGGAAGAACGATGCCAGGTTGACACGATGGGTCTACCTTTTATAGCAGAACTTTTTATGTCATAATATTATTATGCATAATAACGGATAGCATAAACATCATTTCGCAGAAAATCGTTTGGCATACACTCATTTATCATACATTCAAACTCATAATTTTGTAAGTCAGAATCATCTTTAGGCATAAATTTCAAATCGATAGTCATTAAAAGGCAGAACCATCACATCGCAGTAAGTTCACAGTCAGAATCGTCTTTAGGCATACATTTCATATCCATATTAATTGAAATACTCATCTATCACATTACAGATAATGCATAGTTAGTGATTTTGTAGTTTTTACCATAATAAAAGATTAATATGGAATTTAAAATGAACATAAGATTTTTTGTGTTTTAATTCGCTTTATGAAGCATGCAAACCTGCATACAAGCATACACCATGCATGCAGCAAGCATGCAGTATTCAAACAAGCATACGCCATGCATGCAGCAAGCATGCAGCATGCAAACAAGCATACACCATGCATGCAGGAAGCATGCAGCATTCAAACAAGTATACACCATGCATTCAGCAAGCATGCAATATCCAAGCAAGCATGCAAGTGAGCATGCAGCAACATGCAAGCAAGAATGCAAGTGAGCATGCAGAATGCAGCAGGCATGGTTCCTGTCACGGCTCCGGCGCTGCGGGGCTACGGCGGTCCCACGCGAGCTTATCGTCGCAGATGGTTTTAACGCTCACTACCGCAGCTTCGGCTTGCTGGCCGGTTTCACCGGCCAGCCTCAGCCGCGGCGGCGACCGTTATTAAACCACCTGCTCCTCAGCAGCAGGCCGCTTCGCCCCTACGCGCCTACATGGACTTAAATTACACTCTAGGGGTAGGGCAGACAAGACTACGTGGAGTCGGTTTTGCAGCGATTCGTTTCTGTCATTATTTTTTGTAACACAACATAATGACTTTTAAAGACAGTATATCAATTTCAATTAAAGGTTAAAAATGCTATTTTATAGAAATGCCTAACAAAATTATTCCAAATGAATTTCTGCCATCTTCATAATATGCCAAGTGAAATTATGCCAAATAAAAATCTGCCATCTTAAAAGTAAGCCATTGTAAATTCGGACATAGAAACATTCGGCCAAACAATAATTATACAAAAAAAAAATATGCCTTAAGAATATTCGTTTAAAGAAGATTATGCCAAGTGTGTTATGCCAAATAAATTTCGGAGTATCAAGATTCTGCCAGATAGAGGGAACCCCGACACGATATATACGGACTACAGCACATTTTTTGACCGTATAGATCATCGGGTGCTTCTTCGTAAACTATTTTCCGCGGACATACACGGTGATCTGTTCCGGTGGTTTTCATCATACATAGATAATCGAACACAGGCTGTGGTTTTGCGTGGAAACATGTCTGGATGGAAATCTGTCCCATCAGGAGTGCCCTAAGGCTCAATTCATGGGACCATTGTTATTTACAATATTTACTTTGGACATAAAAGACTGCTTTAGAAACTCACATGTCCTACTATATGCTGATGACATGAAGGTCCTAAAGTCCATACGCACATTATCTGATACTGAGCTACTTCACTCAGACCTTGACAGATTCGTACAATATTGCAAAAACAACAAACTACATCAAATCAAATCAAATCAAATCATATTTATTTGCGTAAAACATGGTATAAAAAGGTCTTACAGTACAAAAATAGAGCAGACATGTTTTGCCAAGATTGAACACAGCATGCAAATATTTGGGATAACAATTTCCATAACAAAATTATTATTATATTATAACAACGCTATTTTCGCTCTAGGAATTGTTTTAGACTATAGAAGTTGTTATCAATTAACCATTCAGACAATTTATTCTTAAAAGCATATCTCGATTGTAACATTTTCAGATTACCAGGTAATTTGTTATAAATTCGTACACACATAGTTAAGCAGCTTTTATTGTACTTAGCAAGCCTGGGAGTACTGTTAAGTACGAGTCTGTGAGGATCTCGTCGGCTTCGAGGATTAATATCGTTTGCTAATTTAAATAACTCCTTATGTTTCCAAACAAACATGAATATTTCATTAATATACAGACAAGGTAGCGGTAACAAGCCAAGTTTCTTAAATACTGGCTGACATGATTCCTCTGGATGAAGTCCATAAAGAGCCCTAATGTATTTTTTTTGAGCAACAAATGTTCTATTCTGGTCGGTACTATTACCCCATATTATAAGTCCATAACGTAATATGGATTCCACATACGCTTGGTAAGCTAATATAGCTGTTTTCAGATTTGTGCTTTTTTTTACTTGTTTAAGAGCATACATAAATTTATTAATTTTGCTTGAAACATTGTCTACATGCACTTTCCAATGTAGGTTTTCATCAATAGTAACTCCTAGGAACTTGGTATGTGTTACTGATTTAATTTTGGGTATATTTAATTTGAAGTTAAATTTATAATTATTCGATTTATTAAATTGTATATAAACAGATTTGTCAAGGTTTATTTTCAAGTTATGTACATAAAACCAGTTAAATAAAATGTCAATTGTATTGTTAATGTCAGTTTCGTGTTCGTGAATTGTATTTTTCTTTTTATTGGATGTCACAATAATAGAGATGTCATCAGCAAACAATATGCACTTATGTTTCGTTATTTTAATGATGTCATTTATATATATCAAGAATAAAATCGGCCCCAGTATGCTTCCCTGTGGAACACCAAACCTATTACATCTATATTTCGATGAGTGTAGCGTTACTTCTTTATCTTCGTTAATATTTGTTAAGGTAACGCATTGTTGCCTGTTATCAAGGTATGATTTTATCCACTGTAAGGTTGGCCCTCTAATCCCGATTGCTTCTAACTTTTGCAGTAGTAGATCATGTGAAACTAGGTTGAAGGCTTTCGACAAATCAAAGAATAATCCTGTGGTTAGATTGTTGTCATTGATGTTAGTTAATATAAAATTTATGAAAGCATAGATTGCTAATGTTGTAGACTTCCCCTTTTGAAAGCCATGCTGTTCCTTTTTTATAATATTAAACTTTGTACAGTAATTCGCAATTCTTGTGTACATACATTTTTCGTATATTTTAGATAAGATGGGTATTAGGGTGATAGGGTGGTAATTGTTCAAGTCATGTCTGTCTCCTTTTTTGTAAAGTGGTCTAACAACGGAAAGCTTTAAAGCTTCTGGAAAAATGCCCTCATAGAATGACAAATTGATCAAGTGTGTTAGCACTTCAACAATTTCGTCGACACTAATTTTAATGATTTTTGTGCTGATTTCGTCGTGCCCTTCAGAATTTGTATTATTTAAATGCAGTATTTCCTGCTTAACTTCAGTTATTGACATCGGTTTGAGGAACATAGAGCCAACAGTTACATTATTGCTAGAGTTACCAGTGACGTTCGGCGGCATTGATTTGTTTGTTGAATCGATATAATGATCATTAAAGGCAGACGCTATTTCTACTGGATTGGTAATAAGTGTGTTGTTATATTTGATACTGTCTATATTATGTCTGGAGTTTGCATTATTTAGCTCTTCTTTTATAACATTCCACGTAGCTTTGCATTTGTTATCGTTTTTAGCTATGTATTTGATATTTGCGTTTTTCTTGGAATTAAAGATGCATTTTTTAAGGAGATTAGCATATCTAACGTATTTAGTCTTATTAATCGTAGTTTTGTTTTTATAAAATTGATGGCGCAGTGACCGTTTTGTTTTACAACTTTTTTTTAAGCCCTTGCTTATCCAACTTTATTTCTTTTTGTTATTTAAATTCACTTTTAATTTAGGGAAACAAAGATTGTAAAGTAGGCAAAACGTTTCATGAAAATGATTGAATGCTGAGTTTGCGTTGTTAGCCGTGTGTATTTCAGACCAAGAAAGATTACTTAAGCATTCCTTAAACTTGTGGATATTATTTAAACTATAATCTCTTTTGTATGTATAATATATTGTTTGATTTTGGGCTTTAAGTTTTAAAGGAATAGTTAACATTTGTGCTGTATCGTGGTCAGACAAGTGAAGTGGCAAAACCGCAGCAGTAGCGTCGTGAATGTTACTCAGAATGTGATCTATACATGATGACTTACGTGTTGGTACATCAATGTGAAATTTTAGATTGTAATTATATGCTAGTTCCTGCAATTGAGTATTGTTGAAGTAAATTATGCATTAGGCTATTTAATTTGATTAAAAATTGGTTCGGGTCTGATTGAGGTGTTCTGTAGACACAAATTATAATTATTTTTTGATGTGTTAGTTCAATTCCGCAAACCTCAAAAGTATTTTGCGTGGCGTAGATTTTTATAAATGGCAAGTCTTTGAATAATAGGTTTTTTTTTAGCAAAAATACAGGTACCACCTCTTTGTTTTTCTCTACAGAAGTTAGAAGCCATCTCATAACCGTGAATTTTAATGTAGCTTTCGCAGTCTCTTTTGATAAAGGTTTTGGAAAGGCATATTATGTCTGGTTCGTTATGTTCTTCTTGTAGTTCTTGTAAAGTTAATTCTAGAATATTTTTTTTTGATGTGATACTGGCAATATTTTGGTGGAGTACTTTAAGGTTATTGGTTACTGGAGGTGATATTTTGAGCACGAAAAAACGTGCTATTTCGTTTTATCTTCGGAAAATAGTATGGAATAGTTCCTCTTTGAGATTTTTCTACGGGATGTATAAAGTTTAGTGTTTGTGGTGTTGAATTTTTGCGTTGAAAATAGAAGGGAATTGTTCCTTTCTTGGGTTCACTTTTATGGGCTTTTAATTTAAGGCTTGATTTGTTACTCGCTATCCTCTTAATAAGTTCTCTTGGGTTTAGATAGTTCTCGCTGTAGTCATTTTAGTCTATAAGGTAATTAATTTTTATCACGTACATTAGTTTTGCTAGTAAGTGGACTGGAAGGTGTAGAGAAAGTCTGTTGTAGTAGGGACTGTTTTCTTCCTCTAGTGATATCTGCGTTGTTTTCAATGGTGGGAGAATTGCAAAGTGTTTTTAACATTTTTATTTCCGTATTTAGCTTATTTAATTGTTGACGAAGATTGTTATTTTCTAATATCGTATTTTCTAGCTCATTCTCGGTGGTATCGAGCTTATTTGTAAGTTCATTTATTGTGTCTTTCATTTCTAAAATTGTTAAACTTTCAGATATTGTCCCGTCTACGCTTTTAGACAGTTAATTAGGAGTGCTGTACGATTCCGTTGATGTTTCGTATTCGGACAGTATATGGGAGTCTAGTACTTCAGACATATTAAGCGTTGTTGGTTGTACAGCTTCAGACTGTTGGATTTTCTCAGCAGATTTGCATATCTGTTCCGGGGAAGAGCGGCTTGCTTGAAGTTTCTTCCTTGATGTAATGTTCGATACGTAGCTTGTATTAGACACATTTTTATTTTTAATGCATGTCTTACATCTCCATTTTTTCCTAGACTCTTGGTCCTTAAGTCGGTATGTTTGTTCCGGATATCCAATGCAATCTAATTCATAGCGGTTGTTACATGTTGAACATAAGGCTGTTTTTTCATATCAACAGTTTTCTTGCATTTAAAGCAAGTCACTTTCTCTGGCATCTTGCGGTCATTTCTCGTACTCATTTTAGCTGACACTGTATTTTGTATGTTTTCTCCCTAATTTAGATTGTTTTTTTATGATTGGTAATAACTAAGGACGGGGAACTGGAGTTGAATAATGGCAACACATCTATGCACGACGATTTTTTTTTTTTTTTGATGTGCCTATATGCTATGTTCCAAGTCGGTATAAAGAATGAATGATATGAACGTAATACATATGTCAACCGTGTTCAGCTACTCGCTGATAGATGTCACTATTTCGCTATACTGCACTTATCGACTTGAATTTTAAATAAAAATAACGAACAGCTGTTGTGCGAAATTTTTATCACTTTTCCTAGACGAGTTTGATAACCACACACCATAAATTGTTTATAATTATGATTGTTTTTGTAAGCTATTGTCCTAAAATTGGGATTTTTACACTGGTATAACTTAAAGCACTGAGTTTATTGAGTTTTTAGTCAATGTTTACATTTTTGAAAATCAATATCTATAGGATAACCCGGTATTTTTTTACTATAATAACACTGTTACTGCTTGTTCATGAATTTATCTTCACTTTTATGTATAATACACTGCTTAAATACTGTTTTTTTTTCTATTATAAATAATTATTTAATTACGAGCACAATCATATCTAGTGTTTACATGTCAGCTGTCATCATCTCTCTCATCTAAACGTATCCAAATGTTTTCACGTTATATTCACTCGCCTGAAGTCTATCATTGGTCCAGGATATACTCTGGATGGTGCTTACATAAGTAAAGAAACTAGTATTAGGGATCTTGGTGTGTTACACGACAGCAAGCTGCTTTTTAATGATCATGTAGAAACGGTTTTCAACAAGGCGTTCAAAGCCATGGGCTTCATTATTAGAGCTTGCTCTAGCTTTCGTTCCCTAAAACCACTAAAATTTATTTACTGTTCTCTATTGCGTAGCCACCTTGAGTATGTTTCTCAAGTATGGAACCCACAATATGAGATCTACAAGTCTCGTATTGAGTCTGTTCAAAGGAAATTCTTGCGGTACTTGGACTTCAAGGCTAGGCAATTATCGGTCGACTATGAACACCGTTGTAAGCGGTATAATTTCTTACCGTTAGAAGTGAGATGTAATATAATTGATATCTGTTTTTTGGTTAGCATCGCAAACGGCTCCGTCGATTGTCCCGAACAACTCAGCAAAATACTACTTCGCACTAATACAACCAACTTAAGAAAACGGCCGCTACTCAATGTACCATCTATATCGACTAAGTACAGGCGCATCGCCTTCTGCATACGAAGTGTTATAGCTTTCAATAGTTTACCATCACACCTGGAAATCGATTTATTTGGAACCAGCGCACATAAAACTAGAAAGATTCTAAACAAGGAGTAATTTGGTGACAACCATAAATAGCTTTTCTGATTCTGATTTTGAGGTTGCACGACTTGACATACCTAAATAATAATAACATAATAATAAAATGTTGCATATAGTATGTTGTCTCGACACGCCTAATATGTTTATATAGTGACCTTACCTTACTGTTTGTTTGGTCAAATCGCTGTAACTGGTCAACGCAAATAACGCGTAATTATGCAGATATTTACATGTGGAAACTTGTAATTAGCAAATGTCCTTACTTACGCGTGATATTCAAGATTGTTATTGGTCTTTAAGCTTTTTTAAATTCAAATAATAAATAAATAAAATAAAAATCTGGCGAGACTGACGCTGTTTCCGCATTGTTTCTTAATTATTAAAAATCACTGTGCAGCCAGTTGGGCAACGGTGTTGCCACACTTGCTTTAGCTTTATCCACAAGTGGCAATACTATAATCTAATCTTGTTACAGATACACACTTTTTCTTTGTTTGTGATAGATTATTGTAGTTGATTACTGTAATTTTAACTCTCGTCGCATTATCATAAGACAACGATTTATTTATATGTCAAAATTTAAATTTCATATACGTGAACTGTATCATGTTCTTTTGAAAATTAAAGATTCTTTAAACCTTAGATACTCCTTGTACCGGGGCATGGGGCAGTCAGATCGGTTTTTACATTGCTAATTGGCTACTATATTACAATTTCATGAGAATTTATTCTCATTTATTCATAATTTGCAACGAGAAGAAGTTAGGTCATTTGATGGGATTAAAAGAATCTGAGGTTTAAAAGTAAGGGGATATACGATATGCACTCCACTTGCTGTCTACTCCGTGGCCTGATTCAATGCCAAGATCTTGTCCCAACAAAATCGTTGACAATACATACTCCGAGATATCTTAGCTTTCTAGTTATTTTATTAGGGTTCCGTACCCAAAGGGTAAAAACGGGACCCTATTACTAAGACTCCGCGGTCCGTCTGTCTGTCTGTCACCAGGCTGTATCTCATGAACCGTGATAGCTAGACAGTTGACATTTTCACAGATGATGTATTTCTGATGCCGCTATAACAAAAAATAAAAACAGAATAAAATTAATATTTAAGGGGGGCTCCTATGGGAGCCCCCCTTAAATATTAATTTTATTCTGTATGCAACAAACGTGATATTTTTGCCGTTTTTTGTGATAATGGTACGGAACCCTTCGTGCGCGAGTCCGACTCGCACTTGGCTGGTTTTTACTTTAAGCTGCATATTGGAGTTGGAAAAGAAAATACAAGAGATGTCTTTTATTTACGATTTTAGTTACTTAGACAGTGTGTGCCTTTTTCGTCGCAAAAAATACAACTAATCTACGTTGTTGTCATACTTTATTATATTTGCCCCCATGCAATGCATTCTTGCATTCACAATGAGAAGATTCTTGACTTCTTCAATCACGCCTGCACGAAAGCGATAGATGGGGACGTACTTAGCAAATAGAAGTTTCAGTGGCCATCTGTGGTCTTCTTTATCAGTTCTACTTCACCAAATGATAATTTCTAAATGCACATGTTGATGTGATGAAAATACCAAAATAGCTATGTGTATAAAACTTGAGTAGTTCCCTCGATTTCCATAGGGTACCCCTAATTAAATTCTGACTTGGTGACAATGCGCAATGGGACCACCTTGAATTGGAAAATGGGCCCTTTCGAATAAAAGAAAAATTTTCAAAATCTGTAATTTTGACGGAGTAATCGGAGAAAATACCTACCTAAAAAACTGACGAATATTAAAGCTCCTTCTTTTTAGAAAATCGGTTTAAAATATGGGAATTACCCTTTTAGTATTTTACGTTTGTAAGATTAATCTTATTTTAGTATATTGTGTTTACAATAATGAGCAAGCTAATGTTTTTAAATCGATTATTTTTATCAATAGGTACCTACAAATATTTTGCCAGTGGGGCTTTCCTACTGAGGATAAAATTGCCTAAACAAAAATATCAACTCCTAGAAACTATACTTTGATGCCTATGCATAAACATAACATCACGCTCGTATTCCCGAAATGCTAGGCAGAGGTACACCTTACCTACAAGCCTATGAGTATTTATTGGCGTTGTAGAACCGCTAAGTAAACAAAATGTTCCCAGTGGTTTAACACGTTTATTAAATTTAACAACAAATATCACCTGGCAAAAAAACATTTTCAGAAAAATATTTGTTAATTCCTAAAATTACTTCCAGCTTTGCGACTGCTTAGTAATTCTTCAGTACCAGGTACAAGAGTGGCATTGTTCGGGGCACATCTCTCGCAGATAGTACGGCAATCAGGTTTTGCCGGAATCTGGCCGTAGCAACTCCTCAACTAGAAAAGGTTCTGCCGGCATCTGGCCGTAGCAACTCCTCAACTAGAAAAGATAGCACCATTGTGTTTGGGCTCATTGGATGTTCATTAACAAGAGTTATTACATTTAGTACCTTTCAACTTATGAATCTTGTTTAAAAAAAGTTTTTACTTAAAGTTTATTCTTTATTTCTTGATTTTTACCATGACTTCGCTCCCGTGGCTTATTCTACAGAAACTGTGCAATTCTCTGACTAAATAGTATCTTATGGCCTTCGCTATTGTGCTGCTGTGGAAGAATTTTCATAACAGGTTCAGTACTCGCAGATATTATTACTTCCTACTTGCCATCAATTTTACCTCTGAGGTTTAATAAGGTTTTTAATTGTTATATACTTCTGTAAGCTTTTTTTTAATCCCGGTATTATTCAAAGAGATGTTATAAGTTTGGGAGCTCTGTCATTCTGTAAGTTCTTGAGTTTTTCAACGGCTTTTGTAGCGGCTCCCAAACCAATGGACCTTCATCGAAAGTGTCATTGCCAATGTTTTATGAAAATAATGCTAAGGAACCCAAAGCTTTCATCCGTTCATTCCATCGTAGCCGCAAAATCAAGTATACAATCATATAAGAATTCTTATAGCTGTTACATAAAGGTTCAGTCAAGACTCTAGCACTTATAGAAGCCATGTGACTTACCATTTTGCATTATCTTTAAAACTGCATTCTGATAGTCTATATAAGGATATAGCTTTATAATAGCCATATTATAAATGCCAAGATAAATTTATACGACAGATTTACCATTAGCAAACAACATTTTATCGTCTATTATAAGGAGAGTTGCAAAACTAATGCTATTACAAAACATGTACAAGAGTTCATCATCATCATTTCAGCCGAAAGAAGTCCACTGCTGAACATAAGCCTCACACAAGCGCCGCCACATTGACGAGTCCCGTGGGTCTTGCATCCGAAACTATAACTAACATCGAAAAATACTCAAAGGAGTCACTAGGCCGATTTTGATGCAAACAAAAACTGCATCATTGGACTTAAGAAAAATCACCATTCCTAGCCAGGAAGCGAACCCGTTAATTTAAAAAAAAACACGTACTGTATTATTAAACCATTTGATAGTTTCGCTAATAAGGATAAAATTCGGTGAAATAATGTTCTACAGCAAACTTGAGGAATGGCCTCATTTTTAACAAAATACTTTTTTTTTGTAATAAATTTACCAAGGCGCGTATCCATGCAATTGAAGTCATGAAAAAATCATTGGAGAATATTCTAATTGGAATCAAAATTATTGTAATCCTGAATGTAGTACAATGCTTGAGTTGTGAAAGCCGCGTATATTATGAAAAAAAAAATGTCATTACTTCATCATTAATGGTTTAATAACATACATAAGTACATCCCACTTAACGCGGGAACAAAATATTTTGTTCAAAATGAGCCCTTTTCGTAATTTTACCGTCATTCATTGCTTTATAGAATTTGATATTTGAGCCTTTTTAGCTACACTATCGAATGGTGTAATACAGCATGTGTATTATTTTTCTAAATCATCGGGTTTTATTAGTGGCTAGGAATATAGATATTTTTAAATCCAATAATTCAGATTTGGGTTTCATCAAAGTCAAAATCATTTAGTTTATTTCAAATAAACCTCAAAGGTACTTTCGAATTGTCAAAAAAAAATGTATCTACCTACATATTCGCAAGCGTCAGGAGGTCTCTAAATCTGAATCGGCTGCGTGACTCCATTGAGTGTTTTTATGTATTTCTTGAAGTTCAGGATTTGGCCATCAACTTACTTGTGAAACTCAACCTGTGTAGCAATTTTGCTACATGGGAACTAGGAAGTAATGTTCGGTATTTTCAAGAACAATTTATTTTTCAATTTATGAGCCCAAAATTGCGTTTTTTTTTGCACACCATTTTTTTAATTGAATTGGCTAGCGTTCGCGTACGAAATACAAATAGGTCATTACATATGAAATTGGCGTTTTGTAAGGGAGGAACATAAAGTCGTGTTTTTATATAATATATTTATTTAATCAAAGTATGTACCATTGCTGTTTGCCTCATCGGAGTTGATTTTTTTTCCTTGCAAGAAGTTATACAAATTTTGAAAAAAATGGTAATCTGTTGGAGCAAGGTCCGGAGAGTACGGTGGATGTCTTAGACATTCCAATTGAAGCTCCTCTAATTTGGTAGCCGTCTGTTGTGCAGTGTGTGGTTTAGCGTTGTCCTGAAGCAGCAGTGGCCTAGAGCGCTTGACCAGCCTCGGCTGTTTAGCAGCTAGCTTTTCCATCATGGTTTGTAGTTGCTGACAACAAAGATCCGCCGTAATCGTCTGGCCAGATTTAAGAAAGCTGTAGTGAACGACACCTGCACTAGTCCAACAAACGCACACAAAATTTTTTTTTGAGAATTTTTTGCTTGGGGCAGGATTTGGCTGGTTCGCCAGGGTTCAGCCATTGCGATGAGCGTTTCCGATTATTGTACAGGATCCACTTTTCATCACAGGTAATGATTCGATTTAAAATCCCTTCATTATTGTGCCGGTTGAGTAATGTAACGCAGCAGTCGACGCGTGTTTGTCGGTTAGCTGCACTCAATTTATGAGATTCCCACTTTTCAAGCTTTTTTACCTTCCCGATTTGCTTCAAGTGGATTTAAACAGTTTTATCATTAACACCACAGCCCGCAGCTAACTCGGACGTGGACTGCGATGGATCCGCTTCCACAATAGCCTTCAATTCTTCATTATCAACTTTAGTCTCCGGCCGTCCACGGGGCTTGTTCTGCAGGTCGAAATTTCCAGAACGAAAACGTTGGAACCAAAAACGCATTGTGTTTTCTTTTGCGACACCGTCGCCATAAACATAATTAATCCTTCGAGCCGTTTCTGCAGCACTGGTGCCACGATGGAACTCGTACTCGTAAATAACGCGATATTTCAAGTTTTTCATTTTGTAAACTGACTGGCTAAATGAAAAAACCAAAAGAGGAAAAAACAAATGAATTACGGTTTTCCAAACACAAAAACATGTGTAAATAGCTGTATAAATTTAAAATTGGAATTCCAAACCAAAGGAGATATTTGAGATCAAAGTGGCCAGTACGACAAAACGGCAATTTAATAGGAAAGGACCTAATATTTTGGTGCAATTATTTTTTATATCCAGCAGTCCAGCAGTAATTAAAATAATACCTTTGTTTAAATCATAGTACATCAGACCCTACAAATTATAGACCTATTTCAGTACTACCTACTTTTAGTAAAATATTTGAGAAATTAATTTAAGAGCAATTGCAAAGATTTTTTAATAAACATAAATTATTACATAGCAAACAGTTTGGTTTTACAAGGGGTCGTTCAACTACAGATCGTGTTGAGGTTGACGTGTTGAGCTTTTAGGACATATTTATAATGCATGGGAGGATAAGTCAAGTCGTGAAACCCTAATCAGGAAACTCCGCCACTACGGGATCCGGAACAGCGATCTGGATCTTCACACTCCATACTTGAGTAATAGGATTTAGAGCGTTGACGTTAATGGAAAAAAGATCTCCCGGATCTATAGTAACAATGGGAGTCTCGCAGAACTCAATTCTTGGTCCTTTCTTGTTTCTTATTTATATTAATGATTTGCCTTACCTCATAAATTATAACCATGGTATAGTGTTGTTTGCGGATGATACTTCACTTTTGTTCTAACTTAAACGTCAGCAGCTGGTTACTGGCGATTTTAAAAGCGCGATCTCAAGAGTAGTTCACTGGTTCAATGTTAACAATTTACTTCTTAATGAAAAAAAAACCAAATGCATTAAGTTTACCCTACCTCACGTTAGGCAGGTGAAAACTGATGTGCTGATAAGGGGCGAAGAATTGAATCTTAAAAATAGCACAGTATTCTTAGGTTTAACGTTGGATGATAAGCTTCAGTGATGCCCACATATAGATAAATTGTCAAAGAAGCTAAGCTCCGCAGCATATGCTGTTACAAAAATTCGTAATTTAACTGTCATAGAGACATCCCGTTTAGAATACTTTAGCTAGTTTCATAGTGTAATGTCGTACGGTATTCTGTTGTGGGGAAATGCCGCCGACATCCAGACTATCTTTGTTTTGCTGAAAAGAGCTGTTCGATCAATGTATAAATTAAGCCCGATACACTCTCTGAGAGAGAAATTTAAGGAGATTAATGTAATGACTGTGCATTCTCAGTATATTTATGAAAATCTTTTATATGCTTTTATAAAAATATAAAATTGCTAAAAAAATACAGTGATATACATAATATAAATACTAGGAACAAAAACAAATTTGTAGTACCTACAACAAGGCTCATGAAAATAGGTGGCTCGTTTAGATGTCAATGTCTCTTAATAAATTCAAATCATTCATTAAACGTAAGTTGTGCGTTTTATAGCGTTTTATAAGAGCGTTTTATAGCATTAAAGATTACGTTGAGGATAAAACGGCTTGGGAGTGAGCTGCTCCAATTAATTTAGTTTTTTTTTAAATATATTTTGCACCATGAATTTTGTTATATTTTATACATTTTTTTTTTGTTTTCTTGCTATGACAGGAATGTTTATTTTTTAAAGTATTATAGTATTTTATTTTAATTATTTTGAATGTGAAGACTATGCGGATCATTATTTTGTTTTTAATTTTAATTTATCTTAGTTTTTAATCATGGTCTGGCAGTTTGAGTAGTTTATGCGGCCTACCCGAATGTCCTTTCTTTGGTATTTTTCGTCGAATCGTTGAGCTCCTTAAATTCTGAATTGAGCTGCTCGGTTATTACATTACATATTACAGGTCCACTCAATCTGGCTGGTTCTTTCCTCATAAGACCATTGTAGACACATGGTCTTCACATGATCTAACCAAGATTTTGTCAGGACTTTAAAAGGGACTGTGACCTCTGAGTTTGTTTCGGCCTTTCTTCTCAGAGTAGTCAGATAGGAAACGCTGACCTCATCTAGTTTAAAAACAATATGTTAGACATGTAATAGTGTTTGTACAAACCAACTTACAGAAATAAAATCATTTATCAATTGTGCCTATAGTGGTGACGGCCAATGGAATAATAGCCAAGAACCTCTACGAACACCTGAAGAGGCTCTCGTTGGGCATTTGGATCAAGAGCTTGATCCATAAAGCGACACTCCTGGACACGAAGCGTATAGATAGGAAGTTCCTCTCTCAGGAGCCCGGACCATCGGTAGCTTGGTCTCGGTGCGCTACAGTTTACAAATTTACACCTTTTAACAAAAAGATTTAATTCTTATTATTTACAGCTATATTTCTTGACGGTGTGCCCCCAATATTTTGGAAGAATTGTGCAAAATCTTTGGCACCCCCAATTAGTACTATTTTTAATATTTCTTTTAAAGACGGCACCTTCCCAAATTAATGGAGAAAGCTTTTATTGTTCCAATTCATAAAAAGGGTCCGCGGATAATGATAGGAAATTATTGGGGTATTTCTATACTAAATACAATTGGTAAAGTATTTGAGAAACTGGTATACAACGCTATCTATCCATATATCCTCAGAGGAACCGTTTTTTTTAGGAAACGCTCGACTGTCTCTAACTTAGCCAATTTCTCAAACTTTGTTCTTGAGAATACAGAAAGCGGGGGCCAGGTTGTAGTCGGATTTCGAAAAACCTTTTGATCGTGTGGATCACGTCATCTTGCTCAGTATGCTGTACAGACTGGATATACGCGGGGATCTTTTACGATGGGTGCAGTCGTATTTATTTAAACGCTCACAAGCTGTCGTACTAGGAGGTGATCGTTCCAACTTAATTGAAAAGATCTCATTTAGGACCTCTTTTTTACAAGGCATATCTATTTGATATCACTGATACTTTTGAACACACTGATCACTTAATGTACGCCGATGACAAAAAAATATTTTATAAAATAAGAATAGCCCATGATTGTAAGGCCCTTCAAGAGGATCTTAATCACTTAAATAATTATTAAACAAAAAACAAGATCACTGTCAACGTTGCAAAGTGTCAATGTATCAGTTACACGCGTAATAGGAACCCGATTGTTTACTCATTTAATTTTAATGGAATTGTCATAATTAAAGTCCAGATGGTTTGGGATTTAGGAGTTATGTTTGACAGTAAATTAATGTTCTCCGATCAAATAGACCTCATTAGCACAAAAGCTTATAAGAACCTAGGATTTGTTCTTACGAGTAGGTCATGTAAAGTATTTAAAAACATTGGGACTCTTAAATCTGTTTATTTTGCATATGTGCGCAGCGTTTTAGAGAAGAAAGGCGTAAAGTGATGGAAATGTGTCTGCTCTATGACATACTCAATGGACGCCTTGATGGCCCGGAGTTGGTCGTACAAATAACTTTAAAGGTAGGTGTAGGGGAGTGCCCTACGGCGCACTCGTCACACGCCAATGCAAATGTTACACGTTCTTCAGCACTCAACTAACTATGCCAAGAACTGTGTACTGACTCGCATTGCTCAAATTTATAACTCGGAATTCTCAGAAGCTGATATATTTAACTGTAATAAACCTACATTTAAAAAACGAATAGTAAAGGCTTTAGATGGGGACGAGTGCCAGTCAACCGATCTTCTATCTTATCCTGTCTGCGGTAATTCAACCTTTTTTATTTAAACATTTCAAAATTGTGATTTAACTTAACCGTATGTAAATTTGGATTGTATTGCATCTTTTAATTTAAATTTGAAGCATTATTTTGTTCGCATATTTTATACATTTATCCCAATAACACAGGAAAACCTATAATTGGGGTAATATTTTTAAGTATCGCTGTTGGTTACCTAAATAATTAAAATAAAATGAATAAATATAGGTATACAGTTTTTAGGCTTACTCACCTTTACAAACATGTGACACTGAGATTAATGTACACTTTTAATGTAATATATAATATGTTTGCAAAAACACGACACTATTTCACTAGCACAAAAGTCTAAGGATTAAATTTAACGCATAACGCCAATATTTGCCAACTACAGGCACTGCACTTTGCCAAATCATAAAGTCCTTTTATAGTGCAGTATGGAACTTTTTAACAGTTTTACATAACAGTTTAACAGGAAATAAAAATAATAAAGAACAAAGAAATAATAATCACATAAACCATAACTGTGGGTAGTTATACCCAAAAAAGATTGTTATTGAGGCCGGTGGGGGCAGCACTGCCGATCTAGTGGTGAGTAGATATCGTCTATCTTATATATTCTATCTACGTATAGTATTATCCAATCAAAAAATAGTGTTGTGGTAAGCGATATCGATTGTATGTTAACGAATATGATAAATTATATAATTTACTGTTTTAGATAAGATACTAAGGGGTTTAAATTTTGGGATTTATAAGTAAATAAAATTTACGGGAGGATTTTAAAATAAAGTTTTTAATTAACGGAAATTTAATTTGCTCGTGAACTCTTTTTAAGTTTGTTCGAAAGGCAGTGTTGTATGCAATTTTGTTTGCCTCATTCTGAACAAATTACAACTTATTATAATTGTTGTCGGACATGCTGATCCAGGCTGGCGCCGCATATGTCAGACATGGGCGAACGAGAGTGGCATAAATGCGTAGCTTAGTGACTGCGCTTGGTTTGGATTTTCTATTAAGAATGGTTTTTGACGCATTCATAGCTTTCAGACCCTTTTCACGTAGCGTATCAGTGTTTTCACTCCAGTTAATTTTGCCATCAAGGACTACACCGAGATATTTAACTAAGCGGCTCCAGGGTATGGAATAGTTGTTTAATTTAATGCACCTGCGCGGTAGTGATCTTTTACGAGTGAAAAGAATGACTTCCGTTTGACTAAAGTTAAATTTTAGCTTCTCAAGAAGATTTATTGCAAGCTGAAGCTGCCCAATCATTAAGTCGTTATGCTCTGAGAAAGTATACGACGCAGTGGCATCAGCATATATTGAAAGATTAGTTCTACGTTGCTTGGGTATGTCGTTAAGGTACAGGATGAAAAGAAATGGTCCCAAATTTGAACCTTGTGGCACGCCAGATACTATAGATTTAGCCATAGAATGATATTCGTCTATGAAATCTTTAAAGTTGCGACCAAATAGATAGTTTTGTACAATTTTGACTAGTGAGAGAAAAACGTTGTAGACCAAAAGCTTGTGAAGAAGTTCCTCATGCCAGACAGTGTCAAAGACCTTTTCAACGTCTAACATCACCATTCTCGTGGTTTTTACTTCATTCAGGTTGTGTGCAATGTGCTCCGCTACCTTGGCCAACTGCTGAGTGGTGGAATGGGGCGTATGGAATCCAAATTGCTCCGGTATCAATACATTTTCAGAAACTTTTAGCAGTCGGGTAAGAATAATGGATTCAATAATTTGCCCAGGCTTGGAGTAGGCTTATGGGACGATAATTTGTTGGAATACTACCATCTTTGCCCGGTTTTTAAAGCGCAATTATTTTGCCGGTTTTCCAGGATGCGGGGAAGTAGCACACTCTCAGACAACCATTAAATATTTTAGTGAGGTATGCGTTTTGTGAAAGGTTTTTGAGAAGTCGGTTACTGAGGCCGTCTAGATCCGGAGCTTTGCGGAGTTTTAATTTACGAATCACTTTTAGCACTTCCTTGGGTCTAATCAGAGGGACGTGGTTCCTAGTATCATTGGCATTTAATGCCGCCATAGATACCTAACTACATATACTAAATTAATTGGGAATTTAATGCGTTTGTAAACGGTTATTTCCCAAAATATAACTGCAAGATAAGATACGGTAGGTATAGGTACAATTCTGATAGCAGTGCGTCGCGTGGACGCGGATAAACTAACAACATAATGTGAAAGAAGATATAAATGTTTTTAAAATTGAAGTTTTCATGTTTTGGTAATTATAATGATAAGTTTAGCCCCTTGACCTCACGTTGGGTATATAACTGCAGTGCTCCATTATTGAATTAGTCGAACATTGTTATTCGTGACGCGTCCGCTTCGTACCTGCCTAACAAAATGAAGCTTCTTCTACCAGTTGTGTTGACGTTCATATTCGTGTTGCAATTACGTCATAGTGAGTGCAACCAATGGGATGAAGACCCCATTACCCGCATGAGCAGTATGACCTCGGTGCAGCTGATCGCTTTCCACGGCTACCCAGTGGAGTCCCACAGGGTTGTGACAGACGACGGATACATATTGACAATCCATAGGATACCCTACTCAAAAAAATCCAATAATAAAGAAAGTCCTAGAAAGACAGTACTGTTGCATCACGGCCTCTTCGGGAGCTCTGTGCATTGGTTGATCGCGGGACCAACAAAAAGTCTGGGTTATATCTTATCCGATGCCGGTTACGACGTGTGGTTGGCCAACGTGCGAGGAAATGCTTACTCCCGAGCTCATGTTTCAAGAAATGTTGACTCGCGTGAATTTTGGAACTTTTCATTCCATGAAGTTAGCCAACACGATCTCCCGGCGGTTATCGACCACATAATGGCAGTTAAAGGATCGGACGTGAAAATTAATTACATCGGCCATTCTATGGGAACCACGGTACTGTTCGCATTGCTGTCCACGAAGACTCAATACAACGAGGTGTTGAGAGCAGGATTCGCGTTAGCTCCAGTAGCCTACATGACCCATATTAAGAGTCCGATAAAAAAGCTAGCTAAGTATAGCAATAAAATAGAATTTGTATTTAAACTACTTGGCGGTGGTAATGAGTTGCGTGTTCCAAAATCAACCCTTCGGTGGTTGTCAAAAAATTCTCGTGGGCTGATGAGTCTTGATAAAGAAGGAAAATTTGAAAACATGTTATCGGTTTTCTTTGGGCACGATGCACAACAATTCAATAAGACATTGTTACCATTAATCCTGGGACAAGGTTGCTCGAGTGCTTCCACCAAGACATTAGTTCACTATGCTCAAGAGATCAAGCATGGTGGCAAGTTCCAAATGTTTAGCTACGGGCTATTTCGTAACCTCAAGAATTATGGGACCTTTACACCTCCTGAATATCCTTTACATAAAATCACTCTGCCTATCGCTTTGTTCAGTGGTGAGAACGATTGGTTGTCCAGTGTTATTGATGTGAAATGCTTGCATAAACAACTTGTGAATCCTATAGAACACTACATAGTGCCCTTGCAGGAATTTAATCACGGGGACTTTTTGTGGGCGATTGACGCGCCCACCCTAGTTTATGAAAGGGTACTAACCTTGTTAGGAGATGGTATTAGTAAGGTAGGTGCTTCTGTTAATACACTTTAGATAGTTATCTCTCAAATTAGTGGTTAGAAGATGATGCTAATTAGCCAAATAAGTCCTTTTGTAATATTTTAGATAATCATCTAGTTAGAAGATGATGTCAGTAGTTTTAGATAATCATCTCACAGATACGTTGTTTAAAGATGGTTTTAGTAAGCAACATGCATCTGTTAATTATTTTTTTGATATTTTAGATGACTTGGGTGATTAATAATTTTGAAGAAAATTCCAAACAAAACATTTTTGATCTTTTACAAAATTGGTAGTTACAGGTTAAATTATTTATTGTTTTTTAGATTAAACGTATTTTTCGTGACAATTCATACTTTAGTTAATATTTTTTTTGTACCGGAACTCACATGTCAATTTGCATTTCAGATGAGTTTGTCACTATTTATTTTATTATTTATTTTTCAAAAATATAAGTACAAGACAAACATTTATAAAAGCAAGTGTACAATCTTGTGGTGTGTTGTGGTATTATCGCACAGGGCAATCTCTTACACACAACCTCTATCATCTAATTTACAGTAGAGTCCGTTTATTATGACATCGAAAGGAATTGACAAACACGTCATAATATGCGGACGTCATACAAAGCGTTTTGTGAAAAAGACACTTTTTTAAGTAAATATGTACTTAAGTATTTACAAATTTTCCCGCCACAATGTTTTGTCGAACTTTAAAACGACTGATCCAGCTTGCAGAACAATTGAAGTCGAGAATAACAAAACGCGCGGCAAAAACATTTGCCTTTTCATGTAGCATAGGGCCGCTGACAGGTATTCCTTTGTTTCTTATGATAAAATGGGTCATAATAAGCGACATATCCTGTACGGGAAGTCATTGTATCCGACTTTTTTATAAAGAATTTTATATGAAAACCAAACTTCGTAGTGTAATTACGTCATAATAATCGGTTGGTCAATATAAGCGGAGTCATAATAAACGGATTCTACTGTATATTAGTATTGCTTAATAATTTTATTGTTTATATCTGTTAAGTTATTTGAGGCTGGGTAAAATTACTTTTATTTAGTGTAAAGAGTTTGTAATTTTGTGTTTAATAATTTTATTGCTTTCAATTAAATGAGTTTGATTTTGCTTTTGACTTTGAATTTTGACTTTTCGTCGCTAATGCCTACCTTTTGACCTGAGGAAGAATATCACTAGAGGGTCCTAGGCTCTAGACAAGTGACATTCTATCATCGAAAGTGTTGCCATAGAGATTGGAAAGTTGAACATATGTGGGCATTCTAACCGCTATCGAATTGTTATGTGATCTATACCTTACATTTTGGAATTTCGACCGTCACCATAAATTACTGATAGAATGACACTTTATCTAGAGCCTCCGGTAAAATAGTAATGAGTCGATTTATACAATATATCAAATAAAATACAGAGTGAGATACTTTCAGCTCTGTCTTGTAGCCAAAAGGAAAGTTTCAGTACTTGAATATTAGTTTTCCAGCACTGCTGATGGTGATAGCAGAGGAGCCATCTCACTCATTAAAATAATAGCCTACTGTTTTTACAAGCGAGGTAGGTTACAACCATTTTTCGTACGTCAGCGACAGAACTTAGTGACACATCAGCCTTACTACCACAGACGTCATTTTAAAACTTTCAGTGTCACCGTTTACGTACAGAAAACCACATTATACATGACATGACACACACCCCTGTAATCCCCGAAGAGGTATACCCCTTCCTTACCCCATATTTCGCCAGTAATGTTTAAGTTTTTTATGATAAGCGGAGAGCCTATTGCCTTCTATCGGGCATAAATCTAGACTCCAAGTTGCTACTGAGAGGCCGCGATATCGTATATGCGGCATCGCAGCTGAGGGTTGGCGTGCCGGTATTGCAGTGCGCCGGTCTTCCTACATTCCGCGGCCTCCTACCCCTCCTGCTGCAGCTGGAGCGAACTGCCTTGTCCTTCACGAGTTTTAAAAGTGACCCCAGGATAAAAAGTTGTCGTACGCGTAATACCCCGGCTTCCTTGTAGACCAGGGTAGAAGCCTTTAAAAATAATAAAAAGTGAAAAAAAAAAATAGTAGGTTGAAACCCATTGGGAAAGAAGAAGAATATTATAAAAATGAAAAGAAAAATAATTTACGGGCGATCTGAGGTCGGGAAGGGGAAGGGGGTGAGTTTTTAAGGGTGAAAACGGTTTATCTCGATTTCCGGAAAAACTACAAGTCCTATGGAAAAAAGTTTTTTTTTTTTTTTTTTTTTATATGTAATAGGCTTGCGTTTGACCACTATCTCACCTGATGGTAAGCGATGATGTGGTCGACGATGGAGCACGCTTGCCTAGAAGTAACCTATTCACTCTTGACTTAAAGACTCCCAGGTTGTAGCTATCGGGAAACACAGACTCAGGCAGGGAATTCCACTCTTTTGCTGTTCGTATAATAAAAGTGTTCCCAAAACGTTTGGTGCGTATGGGTGGGATGTCCACCATGTATCGATGACGCATCGCCGTACGTCTTGTAGTCCGATGATGGAACGGGCTAGGAGGAATCAGTTCATGCAATTCCAACGCACACTCCCCGAAATGTAACCGATAAAAAACCGACAGGCTGGCAACTCGGCGCCGATGTTCAAGGCTCTGGAGCCTAGACTCGACCAGTATCTCATTGCCGATAAGCCTCTTGGCTCGTTTTTCGATCGACTCGAGTGCATCCAGCTGGTATTTGGCAGATCCGTCCCAGAGATGACAACAGTACTCCATGCATGATCTGACTTGCGCTTGATACAAGTTAAGCAACTGCTCTGGGGTGAAGTACCGTCTCACCTTCGCAAGAATCCCCAACTTTTTGGCAGCCAGCTGAGCTTTTGCCTCAATGAATGGACCAAAATTGAGGGTCGATGTCAACGTAACGCCAAGAAGCTCAAGTCGGTCCGTTATCGGCACGGTCACATCTCGGAAAGAAGGAGCCGGGTGGAACTGGCTCCTTTTAGCGGAAAAAAGACACGCCTGGGTCTTAGCAGCATTGAAACTGACCAGGTTGGCATCGCCCCATTCGGAGACTGCCTTCAAGGAAAGATTCAAGCGCCCAACCATGGCCTCTCGCAGAGACCGGACTTGAGGCCCAGTAGCGCGCGAATTAAGTAAGCGACAACGGAAGTAATTAAAAATAACTTTATTCCGACAGAGTTACAGCTAAACAGTAATTAAAATTAATCTAATAAAATATTGATCTTATATACTAACTTTATTGCTAACGTAGTACATGCATGGCGTGATCAGATATGACGGTTGTCCTAGATAATCATGAACGCTGATCAAGCAATGGAATACATCTAATAAATACTTATTAGCGGACAAAGCTAATATTGGTAGTTTGGGGTTCCTTAACTCCTCCCTCCCCTAGAGAGAAATTATCCGAAGGTGTCGCAGACGGTTTCGGAGAATTTCGACAAAAGTTTATAAACTGAAATTTATACATTATAAAGATAACTATTGCTATTACAATAATCACGTACTCGAAAATAGTCCATATACTAATTTCTATTGTCATTGTTTGGGTTGTATCGTCTATTTCACTAAATTTTGCACTTTGTAACACTTCTTTCACATCACTTAAGTCCACATTTCTTAGATCCACTGTCTTTGATCTTCTCTGGATGTCCTGTTGTAGCTCTGGCATTTGGATCAATGGCAGCTGGAGACTAGAAGCTGTAGTGTTTGTGGTAGCGGCAACGATGACTTCTCCTATTTGTGTCTCGCATTGTTGACCAGGCGTCACGATGTAGGTCCCAAGAACAGTGTATTTCATAATTTCTGTATTGCAATTCTCGGTGATGATGAGTTTTTCTTCTGAGTAAACCAACCATTGGTTGTCGGTTTCTTTTTGTATCTTGATTTTCTCTATTTCAATTTGGTTCTGTATGCAGCTTTTGTAGTTGTTCTTCATCAACATAATTTGTTCAATGCAGGTCTCAGTTGGGTACTGGGCTAATTTAGTTTCGGCGCAAAGAAATTTGTCTTTTTCAATCTCAGCACATGGGCTTACCACGGGCATGTATTTCAATCTATTCACCATCAGGTAAGGGTATTTGGGTATAATAGTAAAAGTGTTTGAAGAATGGAATATGGGAATGGGTATAACCTTGTAATAATTATATGTTTCGTTATCTATTAGGGGGACTTCTAAAACAAAAACTAACATGTTATTATTTATATATGATTTAAGTATGATATTTCGTTCCAATTTTATTAAATTACGTTTGCTTACTGGGTATATTGTTCTTGCATGTTTAGCAATAACTTGTAACGTATTATATAATTCTGTACTATTTATAATGGATTGGTGCAATGTATTTAATTTGCTAAAAGCTATTGCCGTCTCAATCTCTTGTATGTTTTCGTAACAAGTTCGAAAGTTATTTAAAATTTGGTACATAGTATTCAATATTTGGAAAAGTTGGTTAAACCTGAACTACAATTAATTTTCCCATTTCATTAGTATGTAAACCCAAGTTTTTAATATTTGAATTTATTATTTCAGAGTTATTTACTAATTTATCAAAAGCCTTTTGCATTGATGATACTTTACGTTCGACTACATGCTCTTTGTTCTGAATCATCTGAATTTCTCTATCATATTTAATTGCATCATCTTCATCTAAATTTCCAGAAATAGCTTTTACAAGTGAGCCTAATGGATTGAACAAAGCTCGTTTATTTCTATAATGAAAAGGTAAGATTTGAAAAAATCTATCCTTAGTTAGTTTAATTAGGTATTCTATTTGACTTTCTATTCCTACGGTTTCGTTACTAACTCTACTTTCCTTAATTTTTATTTTTAAATTACAAAAATCCCGATTGTTATTATCTATTTGTAAGCCTAATGATTCTAAATCTACAGTTTTATATATTGTCCAATAACTATTCCTCTTCACTGCTACTCCCTGCTTTATCGCTGCTATCCCCGGATTCTGACCGAGGTTTTGGAGATCCAGCGTGAGTGTTGACACCACTAGTACCAGAAGTACTAGGCACGATCTGTGGAGGACGTTTTACATTTTTTAACGCTACTCTAGTTTTCCTTTTCTTTACTTCTACCGGTACTATATTCCTTTCAAGTTCACCAATTACTTTCGCTTTTTCGTATCGCGGTTTTTCTTTAGCTTTTCTAGTCCTAGTATCTTTCATATAAATATTATCGTCTGGCTCAAGTACCGGTGTCGTTTCCCCACCTTTTTTATTTATCACTTTAATTTTGTCGGATTCTACTTTTTCCGTTATGAATTCATAAAGTATTTTAAGGCGTTTTCTATGATCTAACAATAGTTTCTGAGTTAAATTCTTTTCTCTATCTATGTTAAATACATTATCTGAATAAGTGTGACCAAATACTAATTCAAAAGGCGTAAAATCTGTCGCTGAATGAATGGTGTTGTTATAAGCCATGATGGCATATGTCATAACAGATGCTGCATCTAAATCGCTTTTATCGTATTTTGCTAAACGGTAAATCTCAATAATGGTAGAATGAAACCTTTCTACTATTGCCATTGAACTGGGATTGTTTGGGGTCCCAATATGTAGTTCAATTTTGTACAAACTTAACATTTCTTTAATCAAAGCATTATTGAATTCTGTACCGGAATCACAACTAATTTTCCTAGGCAGACCATATATGCTAAAATACTTAATCAATGCCCTAACTATCTCTGGTGTACTCCTATTTGGTACCTCTATGGCTTGCGCTATCTTACTAAATGCATCTACTATAGTTAAATAATATTTCCCCTCTATATATAATAAATCCATAAAAGCTTCCTGAAAAGGGCTATCTTGCGTTTGTGTTAACTGAATGTGAGGTTTGATCGGCTTTCTGTCATATTTCATGCGTTTACATGTTTCGCAAGCGTTTATGATTGCCGTAACTGTCTCTTTCATGTTTGCCCACCAATAATGTCTTTTAAGTTTGGTTAAAGTTTCTTTAATGCCTCTATGACACGTTTTCCCCTCGTGGTATTTCAAAATAGTTTCTTTTTGATCTTCTTCAGATTCTGTTAGATTTATAACTCTTTCTGTACATTCTGTTAACTTAACTGAATCCTTTTTAAATAACTTAATTACCATGTTTGAAAAACTTTTTCTAAAAGATGGATGTTCAAAGTATATAAAGTACTTCTGTTTTGGGTCTATATACTCTTTCAAAAAGTCTTTAACTAATTTATCGTCATTTGTCGGTAAGTGAATTTCAAGAATTTTTTGTCTATTATTAGAAATATCTTTTACGACTAATTTATTTTTGAACCATGAATGAACTAAAATCTGTTTTGGTTTAGTATCGACGGCTTCGTTTAAAATTGGGATGCCTTCGTTTTCTCTATTTGAAACTGAATTGGCAGTGACCCCATCCTCAGAATCCGAAAGTTCTATCGTTTCTATTGGAGTTTCGAGGTCTTGTAATTCGTTTTCTATAATTCTTTGTATTCGTTCTTGCCTATCTCCTACATTTACAAATATTGAATCTAAATCGTCGTCAATTGCATTAATCTTAATCCTAGATAAAGCATCTGCATTCGTGTTTTGAGTTCCTTTCTTATATTTTATTTCGAAATCGTATTCCTCTAACCTTAATCGCCATCGCGTGAGTTTACTGTTGGGCTCTTTCAATGAATACAGCCATGCTAATGGTCTATGGTCTGTAAATATGGTAAACTTATTACCATACAAATACGGTCGAAAGTGTTTAACTGCCCATATTATGGCTACTAGTTCTTTCTCGATAGTGCTATATTTTACTTCTGTGTCACTTAAAGTTCTACTAGCATATGCTACGGGCTTATCCGAACCTATTGTTCCTTGTGACAATACAGCCCCGATTGCAAAATTGGATGCATCAGTGGTTAAGATAAAAGTTTTACTGAAGTCAGGAAACTGTAACAGAGGTGCATTTGTTAAAAGCTTTTTGCATGTCTCAAAGCATTCTTTATATTCTTCATTAATAACAATTTTGCGACCTTTTTTTAAACAAGCTGTTAAGGGTCTAGTTATTTTAGCAAAATCTTTGATAAATTTCCTATAATATCCGATAAGTCCTAAAAAGCTTTTAATCTGTGTAACCGTTTCTGGTATGGGATACCTAAGAATAGCATCTATTTTATCATTATTTGGCTTCAAACCTTCATTCGTAATAGTATGCCCTAAGTAGAGTACTTCCTTTCTAAGAAAATGTGACTTATCTAATTGAACTTTTAAATTTGTTTGACGGAAGCGATCAAAAACTGCCCTAAGTTTTTCTGCGTGTTCAGGCAAACTTTTTGAAAAAATGATGACGTCATCGAGGTATACTAGGCAATGTAAGCCTTGAAGGCCTCGTAAGACGTTATCCATTGCTCGCTGGAAGGTGGCAGGTGCTGTCTTTAACCCAAACGGCATTCTGTTAAATTCGTAATGCCCTGAAGGTGTGCTAAATGCGGTTTTAGCCCTATCCAACTCCTGGACCTGCCTGACCAATTGATGGTACCCACTAGCTAAATCGAGGGTTGTAAAGTAGGTACTTTTACCTAGCATGTCAAATAAGTCGTTAATGTGGGGCAAGGGGTATTTGTCATCAATTGTAATTTCATTGAGCCGTCTATAGTCAACTACCATCCTCCATTTTTGTTGTCCTGATGAGTCTAACTTTTTTGGCACCAAATGTACGGGAGCACTCCAGGGAGAATGCGATTCCTGGATAATGTTATCCCTTAACATCTTCTCAACTTGACACTTAATTTCTTTTGTTTGAATAGGGGGTAACCTATGTGCCTTAATGTTTATTGGGTCTTCATTCTTTGTTCTTATTCTATGTTTAACCTGATTTGTGAAGGTTAATGGAATATTTTCACAATAAAATATATCTTTGTATTCTCTACAAATTCCCTCAATAACCGTACGTTCTTCTGAGTTCATATGATCTAACTGTAATTTTTCTAAGTTCTTTGTTAGCAATCTGTCCACTTCTATATTATTATCCAAGAAATTAACATTAACAGATGGGTTCTGTATGTATGGATCTACTTGAAAAGGTCCTGTAACTACTAAAGTTCTATTTTGATGACTATAATTCTGAATAACAGTTGTTGCATAACCTTTAACACACTTAACTAATGCGGCGGGCATTCGAATCCCTTCCGCAAACTGTTTAAAATCTAACACAGCTTCCCCGTCCAATAAGTTGACCGGGAGTCTTACTCTAAGTTCACTACGAGATGGTAGATTATATACCTCTCTCATAGGTGGTGAATATACGATGGGAATGTCAGTATTTTTTAAATGTAATATCTGACTTTCCATATTAATCTTTGCCTGTAATTGCTTCAGCAAATTTCTACCTATTAATCCATCATACCTATCGTCAACACTGTAGACATAAAACTTATGGAACTCCTTATTCCCAAACGTAACCGGTAATGGAATAACTGCCGTTTCACTATGAACGCTCGATGCGTGAGTGCTAACAACTTCGAAGGGTTCATACTGTAAATAATTTTTAAAATATTTATTCGCTATATAAGGGCTTATAAACGACCTAACACTCCCTGTATCTATCATAAAAACTGCTTTTAATTCTGGTATAACTATATGTGGTAAATTTAAGCGTTTATTGCAATTTATTTTTATTCGTTCTCTAGGGTAGAGGCCATTATGCAAAAATTTCCCGCCCCGGGATCTTCAGGAGAGAATTCCTGACACTCGTTATACGAATTACTTGAACTCTGTTCATTATTACTAGAATTATTTATGTAATTAACACGTCGCGAACTCGCAGTACGCATGGTGACATCAGTATTCGTAGATGCTTGCGCTGCAAAATTCGACGTGCCCGGTGCATGTGCCGCGAACTGTTGGCTCTGTTGCGCAACCGGAAAAGATGACCTACTTGACTGCGGTGACGAATTATTGTTGTTTGTACGATTAAAACTATTTTGATTCTTTTGAATATTGTTATGCTGCTTATAATGCCTGGACTGATACGAATTGTTCGGAGTAGATGTGCTGTTTGTAGCATTATTCGGTACATGTGTACTTGATATGCTTTGCGAATCTTTCGTTTGATTATTAGATTCAGATGCATTTTGGTAATTAGGCAAATTGGGTCTGTTAGTTCTACTAGAATTACGCCTATCGTTTGTTTTAGAATCATAGACTGTCTGGAAGTTTTGTTCTTCTAAGACTATTTTTAACGCATCCTCTAACGTTGTAATGTCGCGCAAACGAACTAATCTAACTAGGAATGGCGGTAAATTAAACAAAAAAACATTCATCGCTCTGTTACTATAAATTATTTGTTTTGCCCTACGTAGAGAGTCATCAATGACGGTTTCTGATATTTTAGCGAATAAAACACTTCTCATCCGCTGTATTCTATGGCAAAAATCTAAATAACTTTCGCCCTTATTTATTCTACAAGATTCTAACTCCATTGCTAAACAATCCTCTGTGCGTGGATCACCGAAGTGTTGGTTTAACAATTTCTTCAGCGCATCCCACGTATCTATAGAGTCCCTTTCGCCTACCAAACTGGCTGCTTCGCCTGATAACCTACTTGTTACCACATGAAATAAATATTCGTTTTGGGCTACGGTTCCTTGGAACGTAGACAAAATGTATTCACATTTTTTTATATATAACGGTAACGTTCTAGCGTCGCCACTGAATATTGGTATGATGTTAACCAATTCCTGTGGGACACGGGTCACGTTTTCCATTGTGAAAAAGTTATGAAATTAAAAAAAAGGCAATGGGAGAAAAAAAAACTAATGTACTACTAAAATATCACTACTCTAAAATATTAATACAAAAATCTATGCAAATATTATTACGGCGTTGTCCAATCCCTGATAATACACACACATAGACTTATTACAAGGTTGGGATGTAAATGGAAGAGCTGAGAGGTGAAAAGATTTACTCACAATTCCGCAGCTAGCTTCATGCTCCCTGAACTACTGCTGTGGCTGGTCCTCTTCCGTAACTCGAAGTGGCTTCTCAATTAATTTATTTGTTCGGCGATCTCTGCTAAACCGTAGACACGGAAGTCGGCTGCTCCACGTAGAATTGTATACAGGGTAGACTGACTACAGAGATCCTACCGGCTGCGCCAATTAAGTAAGCGACAACGGAAGTAATTAAAAATAACTTTATTCCGACAGAGTTACAGCTAAACAGTAATTAAAATTAATCTAATAAAATATTGATCTTATATACTAACTTTATTGCTAACGTAGTACATGCATGGCGTGATCAGATATGACGCTTGTCCTAGATAATCATGAACGCTGATCAAGCAATGGAATACATCTAATAAATACTTATTAGCGGACAAAGCTAATATTGGGATTTTTTGGGGTTCCTTAACTCGCGCGTCGGAGACGTATCTCTCAGCAACAGTGCTGTCGTCCGCATACCCAAAGGTGCCGGGTTTTAGCAGATCGTTTATGTGAAGCAAGAACAATGTTGCTGAGAGCACCGATCCCTGAGGAACCCCGGCATTAATATCCAGTTGGTCAGACGAGCGGCCATCAATAACCACTCGGATGGACCGGTCCCTCAGGAAATCTGCAATCCAATCGCACAGACCACTGGGCAGACCGAATGAAGGAAGCTTACCAATAAGGCTTTCATGCCAGATCCTGTCAAAAGCCTTCGAGATGTCCAGGGACACGGCAAGCGCTTCCCCATGCCTCTCGATGGCCTCACTCCAGATGTGAATGGCATACGCTAGAAGATCCCCAGTTGACCGATTTTGGCGGATAAATGACAAAGTTGTAGATAATAAAAAGATCTACTACTTTTGAATTGACACTTTTTTCACATAACCTCAAAATGTATGTGAAACATTCAAATAACCAAGTTTTTGGACTTTTTTAAAAAAGCTGATATTTTGACGTCAGAATTTTCGATTGAAAATTAGGGTAGTTTTTTCGATATTAAGTCAAAATAAGGTGAAAGAATAAATATTTTAAATAAAAAAAATTACAGTGTGTTTGGGACATAAAAAGGTAAGTTTTTACCAAAATATGTGAAAATCAATAAAAAATTGTAAAAGATAAAAATTAAAAACCAAAAACTTGGTTATTTGAATTTTTCACATACATTTTGAGGTTATGTGAAAAAAGTGTCAATTCAAAAGTAATAGATCTTTTTATTATCTACAACTTTGCCATTTAATTTTTTCCATAGGACTTGTAGTTTTGCCGGAAATCAAGATAAACCATTTTTTACCCTTAAAAACTCACCCCCTCCCACTTCCCGAACTCGGATCGACCGTAATTTATTTTTCCTTTCATTTTAATCATATTCCCCTCCTTTTCTAATGGGTTTCATCCTACTTTAATTTTTTTTGGTTTCAAAAATTATCGACCCTGGTCTATTGTACAGATCATCAGTGGAAAAACGCCGCGATTTTCCCAGGAGGACCTTGAGGACAGCGCGCTGAGCCCGCTCTAGCCCCAGCATGCACGTTTTGGCGGCGCTGCCCCAGACACCAACACAGTATTGCAGAACAGATTGGCACAGGGAGATGTACACCTGGATACAGATATTCTTCGGCGCACTGGCTCGTAGGAGTTTCGCAACGTAGATAAATTTGCGAGTCTTTTTGGCGAGTGTTTGAATTTGTGCTTTGAAGGACAGGTTCTCATCAATTATGACGCCTAGGTATATAGTGGTGTTTGCTCTGAAGATGGCATTACAGTAACAGTTGGAGTCTGAGACGGGTACCACCGTCGAAGCATTGCATTTGCATCAAGGGCGGTAAAATCTATTTCAAAAGGCAAATCACCAGGCCATGACGGCTTATGTGTGGAACATGTGCAGCACGCTGGGCCTCATATGTGCAGAGTGCTGGCCATGTTGTACAACCTTTGTATATCTCACTCATACCTACCTAAAGACATGATGAGGACTTTCGTGGTACCGGTAGTAAAAAACAGGGCGGGAGATTTGTCAGACATATCTAACTACAGACCTATTTCCTTGGCAACAGTATGTGCGAAAGTGTTTGATAGCATTCTGCATACACAATTGAACAAATACATAAAATTGCATGATAATCAGTTCGGATTTCGACCGGGACTGTCCACGGAAACTGCGATATTGTGTCTGAAGAGTGCTGTCAAATATTACACTGAGAGAAAAACATCTGTGTACGCCTGCTTCCTCGACCTTTCCAAGGCTTTTAACCTGGTCTGTTATGATGTACTGTGGGATAAAATGAAAGCAGCTCGTATACCGAATCAACTTATTACCATCTTTAAGTATTGGTACGGGAACCAGGTGAACCATGTCAAGTGGGCGGGCACGTTGTCGGAGCCGTATAGGTTGGAATGTGGGGTGAGACAGGGGGGTTTGAGCTCGCCTTCCATTTTTAATTTGTACATTGATAGGCTTATCGAGGCGCTCAGCGAGCAGCATATTGGTTGTCATATAGATGGCGTATGTTTCAATAACATCAGTTACGCGGACGATTTGGTGCTGCTGAGTGCCTCGTTCTGCGGACTCAGAAAGCTGATTAGTATCTGTGAGCGTTATGCAACTGATCACGGACTGTTGTATAATGTAAAAAAGAGTCAGTGTATGGTCTTTCAGGGAGGGCAGAGAAAAGTTATTGAAATGCCAGCTATAAAGCTGAATGGCACACCCTTAGAAATAGTAGATATTTTTAAGTACTTAGGTCACTTAGTTACTCCCGACTTGAAAGATGATGCAGACATTGAACGGGAGCGAAGGGCGCTGTCGGTCAGAGCGAATATGGTGATCCGTAGTGTAACGGCTAGGTCTGCGCTAGGTAAGCTGTGCAGGCCGCTAACTGATAGTGAGGAGGTAGTTAGAAAAACAGCTTGTTAATTTAATACATATATTTAGGTTTATATAAAACAGCTAGGTCGTGGGTTCTAGCGCCACTTAGTTCTGAACAAATTCCCTCACGCGGATAAAATAGTAAGAGGGTACCGTCCCTTGGCAGCACGTGGTAGACGCGGGGACCGGTCAGCACCGGCACAGCGACAGGTCATAGGTCGCCGGAACTGTAGCAGCTAGGGTGCGCAGGGTAGGCTGCGCTGGCACCGGCTCGCGCGATGGCAGGCCGCAGGTAGGCAGGCAAGACCGGGCCACGTGCGTAGGCTGGCACGGCGGTAAGCCGCAGGTGTCAGATAAAAGGACCTGGCGGTGGGCGTAGGCAGCGTGCAGGTAGTTGGCAGCGTGCAAGTAGTAGGAGAACGTCAGGCCTCAGCCCGTACAATGAGGCAGCAGCACGTGGCAGACGTGGGGCAGTAGACCGCGGCCGGCTTAGCGGTAGGCCGCAGGGACTGTAGCGGTTAGGGGTGCGCAGGGTAGGCTGCGCACGCCGCTACGTCCTTGGGTAGCGCATAGCCGGACGGTACGCCCGTACGTCGACCCCGTACGAAGAGCCCCTAAATCGGGGCACACAGAATCGTGAGGATCGAAAGTATGTAGTCAGCTAAGCCACCGGAATCGAAATGACCGAGTGACAGTAGTCCGGCAAGTTAGAGTTGTGCCGTGTCTTTAGAGATGTGACTATTAACCGACTAATTCTGATATTAGTATCATTCGACTATTTCCAGTTGAGATCTCACAACGCTACAGTAGGTTTGCACGATGCTCAGCCGAAGTCAAAATTACTCTCTTTAGAGCTTACTGCACTACATTATACACATGCAGCTTATGGACTAACTACACGCAGAGATCGTACAGCGCCCTTCGAGTCCAGTTTAACAATGCGTTCAGGATGTTGTTGAGTTTCCCCCGTTACTGCAGCGCCTCGACAATGTTTGCGGAGGCGCGTGTAGATTGTTTTCATGCAACAATGCGCAAGAGAGGCACCTCGCTGGTGCGGCGAGTGCGGGCGAGCTCCAACAGCATGTTGGCCGCGCTCGCGGAAAGGGTCGTTTGCGCCTACATTAATCACTGCTGTAGGTTGCATGTTGAGCGCAGGTAATTAGGCAATAGTGATACCCATTGATTGCTTATATGAATAATTTGTTGTTTTAATTATTTCTTAATTTCTATTTATATTATAATGAATTTGTATTAGATTATTTAATGTGACTATGTGTGTATGAATGTTTTAATTTAATTAGTCTGTGTAACTTGAGAATAAATGATTATTATTATTATTTCCTTTATTCAATCATTGTACATAGTTTTTACATTTTTAAATATTAGCTTATAAAAATAAAATAAAAAAACATTTAAAAATATAAAAATTAGTAGCCCACCGGTATCGGGAACAAGGTCCAAGCTACCGGTGGTTAGGGCTGCTGAGAGAGGAACCTCCTAACGATACGCGCCGTGTCCAGGAGTACCGCTTTCTGGATCACGCCCTTGATCCAGCTGCCCAACGAGAGCCTCCTCAGATGTTCATCGAGACTCTTAGCTATTATGCCATTGGCCGTCACGACTATCGGCACAATGACTGCTGTATTCACGTCCCACATGTCGACAACCTCGCGAGCTAGATCAAGATACTTACTTTTCTTATCTCTCTCAGCCTTCACGAGGTTCTCGTCATGGGGGACCGCTATATCAACAATCATTGCGCGACGCTCTAATCGGTCTATCACTACTATGTCAGGCTTATTGGCAACAATAGTCCTGTCAGTGATGATAGACCGATCCCAATACAACGTGACATTGCCATTTTCGAGAACTGGGTCGGGCACATACTTATAGTAAGGCACTTCCGATTCCACAAGATTGTATTTAAGAGCAAGTTGCTGGTGGATAATCCTGGCTACAAGGTTGTGTCTATGCAAATAGTCTCCGTTAGCCAGACTAGAACAACCGGAAATAATGTGTCGGATTGATTCTCCCGGCCGGTGACATGCCCGACAGATGTCAACCGTGCCGTCCTTCACAATGTATTTCCGGTAGTTGTTCGTCATCATAACTTCGTCCATAATCGCAAAGACAAAACCTTCGGTTTCCCCGAAAAGGTCACCAAATCGCAGCCAGGCCACGGACGCTAAAAGATCTACATCGGGCCCATATAGGACCCGGTAGAAGCGTCCGTGAAGTTCCTTGCTCTGCCATACCTCCCTGCGGTCATTAGTATCTAATACTATAGGTTTGCGCCAGTTCTCGTTAGCCAAGGAGAGCGGGGTAAGGCCCTTGTCCACCGTTACCACATCTCGATGCATACCCACGTCAGCAGCCTGGAAATATTCCCTAAGACTGCATACCTCGCGGTTGTGCAGGGTTTTAGCATTTAAAAAGCCACGACCTCCGCACTTCCGCGGGATATACAGTCTCATAACCGATGATCGTGGGTGATGCATACGATTTGCGGTAAGCAATGTGCGGACTCTCCTATCCAAGGCGTCAAGTTCTGTCTGAGTCCATTTGATTATGCCGAAAGAGTACATCAAGACCGGCATGACCCAGCCGTTGAAGGCGCGCACCTTGTTCCCACCTGATAAAAGACTATTTAGTACTTTTTTCAGGCGGCCAAAGAAGCGCTCCTTCAACGATTGTTTCACTTCAGTAGCATTGATGCCTAGTGCTTCCGACATACCCAAATACTTGTAAGTTTCGGTTGAGGAAAGGGATCGAAGGTGTATGGAATCCGAGAGTTGTATTCCCACGGATTGCATAATCTGCCCTCGCTTTACATGCATGGCTGCACATTTGTCCACACCAAATTCCATTCTGATGGCGTCACTGAAGGTTTCTGTTACCTTCAGTAGCTTCATCAGTTGCAAGTTGTTGGGGGCAAAGAGTTTCAGATCATCCATGTAAAGGAGGTGTGATAGAACCTGACCACCTCTTCTCAACCGATAGCCCAGGCCCGAACCCTCCAGCAGTGTACTGAGAGGGTTCAGGGCTAAACAAAACCACAGAGGACTCAGACTGTCGCCCTGAAATAAGCCGCGCTCGATCCTTATAGGTTCGCTGTTTTCCTGAATCTGTCGACATCCTGGATAGTGAAGGACCGTCCTCCACTGCCCCATACATGACGTCAGGAAGGCGCACAGAGTTGCATCAATTTTATACAACTCCAGCACCCTCATGAGCCATGTATGTGGCACTGAGTCATAGGCCTTCTTGTAATCTATCCAACATGTCGCCAGATCCTTGCGGGAACGGCGAACCTGTTGGCTAATGGCAATGTCTATGAGGAGCAGCTCCTTAGTACCGCGGGACCCGTTCCTACATCCATTCTGAGAAGCAGACATGATGGAGTTATTCTCAATATGCTGATTAATTTTAGCTCTCAGAATGGATGTAAAAACTTTATAGACCGTCGGTAAACATGTTATCGGTCTATAATTTTTGGGTTCCGCAGTACTACCTGATTTGTGGAGCAGGTGGGTTATTCCTGTCGTTAGGAACTGGGGCAGCGATCCTGACTCTAAGGCAGACTGGAACTGAGTTGCCAAACGAGCGTGCGACCTTTGGAACCATTTAATCCAAAAGTTGTGCAGTCCGTCCGGCCCCGGAGATTTCCAGTTAGGCAACGGACGGACTGCACGAGCTACATCTTGGGGGCTGATGGTAACTACCCCCATTTGTGGTATCAAATCGCACGCTCGTTCGACCTTCCGAGTCCAGTCACCCTCGGTGTGACTGACAGGCACCGACCAGATATTGCGCCAGAACGAATACATGGCGTCATCATCTGGTAGGCGAGTATCAGTCACACCTTGGTCAGGTCGCTCCCAAGCCCTATAAACCCACCTTTCGTTGCTCTGGAATGTGCGATTCTGAGTGTATCGCTCCACTCGCTGCTTGTACCGACGAATACGGCTTGCTCATGCATAGATCTTCTGCTTCAGGAAGATCTTCTGCTTCAGGAAGATCTTCTTCTTTATTATTATTATTATTTGGTGTTGTGAATTTTTAGCTTGTCAATGTTTGGTCTACTTGTTCGAGTGAGGTGAAAAGTCAAGAAATTCGTTTTTTTTTAGATTCAGTGTCAGTAGGTTCTGCTCAAGCCACATTGCTATGACACTCATTCCTTTCTCAGCTGCGTCGAGAGCCTCCACCCAATTTGCTCGATGGAAAATTATGGCAGTGTCATCAGCGTAGCAGATGACATCCGATTGTGCAATGTTAAGTCTTAAGATGCCATCTATGTACATTATGAAGAGGGTGGGTCCCAATATACTTCCCTGGGGCACCCCAAAGGCAATTGGCAGGCTTCTACTGACATTTTCCCCGATCTTGACGAGCTGATTGCGACCAGATAAGTAGTTCCTGAACCAATCTAAGGGCAGGCCTCTGATACCGAAGGTTTCAAGTTTTTTCAGAAGTGTGGGAATGGAGACTGTGTCAAAGGCCTTGGCGAGATCAAGGAAGACTCCAGCTGATCGATGACCCCTGTCAATGTTTGAGAATATAATGGCAGTCAGCAGACTGACCGCTTGCGAGGTTGACTTTCCTCGGCGAAAGCCAAACTGCCGCTCTGAGAGAAGTGAATTTTCCTCTAAAAACCTTACGAGGCGGTTGTTTATTAGTTTTTCGAGGATTTTAGAGGTCACACAAAGCAATGAAATTGGCCTGTAATTGTCAGGGGTATTCTTGGGACCACTCTTATGAATAGGCGTGATGACAACAGTTTTCCAGCAGTCATGGACGATACCAGTTTCCATGCTCAGATTGCATATGTATTTGATAGGTTCCAGAATGTATTTTTTTATGTGTTTCAGGAGCAGAGGCCGGAAGCCATCGAGACCGGGAGCGCTATCGTCTTTGAGATCATGTATGATGTTACTAATCTCTTGCACATCCGTAGGGTGTAGAAACAGTGAATTTTGTGGTGGGTTTTTATCTTCTACTCCCATACATTGTTTGTCCACCGGTCTTAATTGCTCATTCAGGATGTCTGTTGCCAGCTTCTGACCAACCGAAACAAAGTGCTCGTTACACGCGTCAATGGAAATGTTGCAGTTTTCTTTGTACTTTAGCAGTTCTTGGTTATCATTAGTTCGTTTAGGTACCTGACATATCTCTTTTATAGTCCGCCAGAGCATTTTGGGTTCTTTGCTGTTTCTTTCCAGTTTCTTCCTTTCATAATCGGCTTTGCGCTGGCGCAAAATGTTGTTGCAGTAGTTTCTGTATCTTGAGTATACAATCTTCAAAACATCATTTTTCGGCTGCTGTTTTGCCTGTGCGTGAAGAGAGTCTCGATGATGGATACATCTAAGAAGGCCAGGCGTTATCCATGGTGTTATGTTAAATTTGGCACGACTAATTTTTGTTTTTAAGGTGTGTGTGGTCACGATATCGGTCAGGGTCTTGTTAAAAAGAAGAACTGCGTCGTGAATGTTCGTTGTGGAATAAAAGTCAACCCAGTCGAGCCGGCTCACTTCTTCAATCACCTTAGAGTAGTCTGTGATGAGTCTGAATCGGTTCTTGGTTTGAGCTTTGGTATTAGAGTAGTTAATGCCGAGAAACACAAGATGATGATCCGTTATTGAAGCCTCACAGACGACTCCCTGTGCAGTAGTCCCTTAAGTTTAACGTAGGCATGGTCCAGACAAGCTTGCCCTCGAGTTGCATGCGTGATAGCTGGTAGCAGCCCATGTTCGGTCATCAAGCATTGATAAGTTGTATGGACCGCATTAGGTGAGTCATTCAGTAAGTCTATGTTGATGTCTCCCGTCACAACTACGGATGATTTGTTTTTAAGTCTGTCTAAGCAATCGTCCAAGGAGTTAAGAAACTGATCGGTGTTGGTAAATGAAGGTGAGCGGTAAATAGCGAGGAGTGTAATCTTACTTTGCAGCTCAACTTGTAGGCAGTTAGCATCGTCGAATTCTGGTTCAGTAACTGACGCGATCCAGATGTCGCTAAAGTAAACAGTAACTCCGCCACTCTTATTTATTATATTGGAGGTATTGTAGCTTTTGTATCCGGGCAGTTGGTAAATTAGGGAGTTCACGTTTAACCAGCATTCTGACAGGACAATGACATCAGGTTGGAAATCATGCCGGCACAAGGAAGCTTGAAGGCTGAGGATTTTTTTTTGCAGACTCCTGATATTTAGAGTCAGTACCCTGAAATTATGTTTCCCAACTAATTTCCCGCACAGCTCTAGTTTATCGACGGTGCGGCAAGATATGCACAGTGTTTCATCAATTTCGGTCAATAGGTCAGTGTTATCCATAGTCAGAAATTATTATGGGAGTAAGAAAAGTCAGGACAACAATTAAAGCCGCAATTTTGACTGTAATTGATTTTCCAGCACACCGATGCGAGAAGTTCAAGTATGCAATGCAATGGGGTTCAGTAGAGATGCGTATTTCGTAAATGTGTGTGTGTGTGATGTTGAAGTCACAGATGTGTATTTGATTGAGTGTGCAGTGAAAGAAGTATTTTCAAACGATAGTATGTTGTGTTGTGGTGTTATCGGTGTGTTAACTGTTATTTTGCATATGAAACAAAGTATAAGACCAATAACATTACAGGATGACACATTATACAGTAAATAATACAAATATATTTCATTTGAGTATTTAAACACGCGGACACAAGTATTACGGACATAAACCAAGAAACAAAAAATAAATGAAAAACAAATATAAAACATTTCGTGTAAGCATAAAATAATCATTGACCATACATTGAAAAATTTTACGAGGTACATTAGGATATTATAATAGCATTCAGTGGTCTTTGAGTGTGCAAAAAATAGAACATTTTTAGCTTGAGGTGTCTGGTTTGAGACTAGTTTCAGTATGAGTGCCGAGAAAAAAATCGAGATCTTTAAAGCTCTTGATAGTAATAGCAGGTTGCCCCTCAGTCTTGCGGACGAGTATACGCCCGTTGTTAGTCCAGCAGTACCTGTGACCCGTGCTTTGTGCGCGGGCCCGCGCCTCACGAAACAAGATGCGGTTGTCCTTTGTTAAATGTTCGTTGACACAGATTTTGCGGACAGGCCCCTGGATGTCAATGTCCTTGGAAGAGAGATTGTGCCTTGTTTTGGAACACTTTATTAACTCATCTCTTTTCGACCTTCTAATTAACCTAACGATGATTGGCCTGGGAAACTTTGTGTTTGCGTCGGCCATAGGGGTTTTCCTTTGCCCTGCCCGAGCTGTCCAGTCGACATCATCCAAAGTCAACTGAACACCAAGCTTAGACGCAATCAACAAGACAATGTGATGAAGGTTTTCTGAGGGAGACTCTTCAATGCCCATAATCTCAACCTCATTTCGCATGTTTGACTGCACCTGATGGTTAAATTGATCCTTTAGATTGCAGATAGAATCGTTTAAAAATAACTACCTGTGAATAGCTTTGCTCGAGAGATTGAATTCTCTTTTCACAGCTGTCAAGACGCGCATTGCAATTGTCAACACCATCGAGCAATGATTTCAGAGATTTGTTGACCACATCCATGTCCGATCGCATTTCTGAGACAAGATCAGCAAACGTCACAGAGTCCTTAGGAATATCTCTGGCGGGTGATCGAATAGCCACACGCTTGTAACCGCGTGATTGAGTATTCACGTTCACGGCGTCCACATCGAGCTCTGCTGTCGCAAGCGTTGGACGAAGGGGAGCGTTGCTGTTATCTTTACGAGGTGTCTTAGCCCGACAAGAGAAACAGAACCAGGTATTAGTGTCGACTAGGGTTGCGTTAACACATGTTTTGTGATACTTAGCGTCGCAGTCAGAACATATGATTATTCCATCGGCCGTTATGTTTTGTTTACAAGATTTGCACAGCGCATTCATTTTAATGTGGGTAGTTTTGAAAAAAAAAAACTTGAAAACTATGCGAGCGGGTGCGAGTTAGGAGCGTGATAATTGTGTGAGGAGGGTAGCGGCAGATCGTGTAGTTGTGGAGTGACTGCGCGCTCGGTGACTCACCCGTACCGGTCAGCTGTTTAAAGTTTTTGTTTTGCACAAATTTTAATACTCTTGTATCTTTAGCAGTTGCAGTAAAAACTATGGTTTAACTTCACAGTTTTGTAGCACTTGAACTAAGCTTTACACCGGTGTAACTTGTAGGCGTAATGATTCACTTTTACTGGGTTAAGGAATTAAATACTGTTAAATACCTGATGGTATTTGGTAGAATTTGACCTGAAGGTACACTAGCGAGAGATGTAAAATAAAACCACTGTGTACTGATCTGAGGTGATAGCTCATTTATTAAAAAAATAACATTTGCTTATACCCTAATCACGGTAACCAAACCATTGCGACTTCTAACTCGAAGCCAACGCCATCTATCGAGCACGCCAGAAGCTTTACAAAGAGTTCGGTCGTGAACATACCGCCCACCAAGGACGTTACTGGCGGAATGTCCTTCTAAACTGAACCGTGGCAAATTATGAATGCAAGTTGATCTAAACATTTGTACTACATGAGAAAATATTTTGAACTAAAATCGACAAGCTATGGTTCATAAACATAACTATAAAACTCAATTCGTAATGACTAACGAATGTTAAAATAACTTAGAGCTAAACATGAATTATTCTAGGTTATACAAACATAATATAAAATTGTAAACAGTGTAAAAGAAAACTTAAAATTTATGTATTATTCGATTTTTCACAGTTGATTTAAAGTTTACATGCGTAAAAAAAAAGGTTGTATAAATTTATACTGAGATGATAAAAAGTGTAAAATAGTTGTAAAAATCATAGTTAAGTAAAATATGTAAACAATAAATTAACAACAACAACATTCTTATTCAACTACGGGTAAAATACATATTTTGGATGTTGGTCTTTTGATTGTTGAGGATTTGGTGCGCAATGTGACAGCATGTTTATCTATTACGCGACCTAACTACCAACGACTTGGCGGCAAATCGTCATCTTTAATTTATTGTTTTGTTTAATATTTTTGTCCTGGTGCTGTTTTCATTTGTACTATTTTAATCTGTTCATTCTTTATTCTCATTTGTTCTAGTTTGACCTATTTGCTTCTTTATTTTCGATTGTTCTAGTTTGACCTTTATATTCTAGTTTGACCTAATTGTTTTTGTTTAACCCAATTGTTCTAGTTTGACCTATTTGTTCTTGTTTGACCTATTTGTTCTTGTTTGACCTATTTGTTCTTGTTTGACCTATTTGTTCTTGTTTGACCTATTTGTTCTTGTTTGACCTATTTGTTCTAGTTTGACCTAATTGTTCTTCAATTTCCCAAAATTTTCATAACATTTCGTATGCATTAACTTGTGCATGCAACACATTAGTTTGAGGTGAACTTTTAGATGTGTTCCTACTAACTGCACCGGGTAGGATCTACCATAAGGTAATGTTCTGAGCATTCTACGCACGAAAACGATTTTCTATAAAAGATTTGAATTGCTTGAAAGTTGGTAAGTCATTGTTGGAGTCATTGTTGCAAGTAATAAGCTCCCATTGTTTACGCGTTTCGTTGTCTAATTTAAAGGTAACAATGTGTATAACAATGACATCCCATGTCCTCACGTTTATATAATTTAGAGTTATTTTCTTTAAAAAATGCCCAATCCCCTTCCACTAATTCTAGCTTTGTTTCTATGTATTCTAGCATTAATCTATCTTTACCACATTTTTTTAAATTTGTCAATTCCTTTGTGATAACATTCTGTTGATCTTTCAAAACGTTAATTAATCCATCCATTTTATAATTGATTTATGTTCTTAATAAATAAGCAAAATGTTTAATTGATTTTAACTTGATAAAATTTTGTAAACACAACAATTGTATAAGTTGATAAAATCTGGATAAATGAATAGGTAACATTTTTCTCAAAGATATAAAATATCCAAAATTTCTGAATGTTGTTGCAACATAAGCAGTAAACTTATAACTAACAGCTGACTGGTTTTCTAAGTTCTAAAATTATCCAACAAAATAAAACAATTTATACAAGTCCCAAATCATAATTTCAAATTTTACAAGTGTTTTGAAAACTCACAAAATCAGGTATAAATCGGGCATAGGTTCCCCGTTCCTCAGTTTTCTATAAAATATTCTAAGTCCTAAATCTAACATGCACACAAATTGGTAATATACTAAAAGATTCTAAGTCTAAAAATATTCTTAAATTTTACAAGTCCAAGATTACGAAATTATTTTCTAAGTTGAAACTTCTTCACTAATATTTCCTTAAGTTTAACTTCTCGTTGGAATAGAGTTCAAAATCGTTTGACTCGACCTTTGTCCAATTCGTGGACAAGATAAATAAATAAAATGTACTCACAAAATTGCACTTCACACAAACACCGTTTTCAACCAGCAAGTGGCGCCCTCTTTCGCCGCTATCAGAAGTCTGAACTGCGCGTGACGTCACCTGTGTCGTCACGTGTAGGCTGCGCCTGCGTCACCGTGCCGCCATCCAGCGATGTGTTGATCTGAGAGTGGTGCCCTCTGTGGCCACTTCTTCCTTGAACTAGTCCCGCCAACGCTGACTCAGCTCAGCGCCAATGCTGTGCGAAGCTTGGTCGCTGCGGGGAACCGTGGACTTTAGCCGCAGCGATCCACTGCGAGTACCACGGATGAACTCACAAAAAACCGGTACTTATCCGGCTCGAAGGACCAATGTTAAATACCTGATGGTATTTGGTAGAATTTGACCTGAAGGTACACTAGCGAGAGATGTAAAATAAAACCACTGTGTACTGATCTGAGGTGATAGCTCATTTATTAAAAAAATAACATTTGCTTATACCCTAATCACGGTAACCAAACCATTGCGACTTCTAACTCGAAGCCAACGCCATCTATCGAGCACGCCAGAAGCTTTACAAAGAGTTCGGTCGTGAACAAATACTGAGAGCGTGAGAATAAGCGTGCGCTAGCAAGCGCGTCCCCCCTTTCAATCCAATATCTCTCAATAATATTGAATACTAATGTCTATATTATATATTTACAAACACTAAAAAGTTTGTAGAAAACAAACATGAAAATATTAACTTGATAGATTTTTGTTACACTATTTCTTCAGTAAATATTTCTTAAATACGTTGACCGATTTTTACAATTCAAACAGAAATAATAGTTTTACGCCTATATCTGTCATTTAAGTATAAAATAATGAATATATCACCATAAAAAAAAACATGTTTTCAAGTTACGTAATTATACAACAATGTCAACTTTGCTCGAAAGTTCCCTTAAAAATTTACTATTCTCAGTCTTTAATGATCAAAGTAAGAATTTAATAGGAATTAAATACTAAATTAGAACCAGATAACTACAGAATTAACACATTATATGTAATTGGAATCTAGGTAGTTAGACGTAGAACACTGCTCAAATTTAGTAGATTGCTAAGTACACACGAATCACATATATTTGGAATATTTTTGTAGTATTCGCACAATGGTACGAAGCAAGCTCGATAACTTTTAAGGTTCGATATTTATGGTCAATATATTCGATATTTATCAATATATTGACGATAATAACAAGATAGAATCGGTTAAAAGTCAAAACACTGTATCAGCTATGTCCTACAATGAGTAGAAATGAACGTTTTGACGTCACACGGGCTCGGTTTTGTTCGGCAAACTATCGGGGTGTTTTCGGTACTGGATTCAAAAAAATATTTTCAATTGGATTTTACTTTGTAATTACAATGAAAAAAAGAAAACTAAAAATAGTTTTGTACGAAAACTTATCTGATCTACCTACTCATTTTTTACAAAAAGGAAATTGGTTCAACAAACCAATTGTTACGTGTAAATTCTTCAAGAATTAAAATGTTTTTTTGAAATTCATTAGTCTAGAATTCTTGTATTGATGTGTTTTTTTCAAATCAAATCAAATCAAATCATATTTATTCGTAAATGTAGGTTTCAATACAATAGGATGTTATATTAAGGTGTTCAGTTCGCTACATTTTACTCGAGAGCATACAAATATTAATAAAGTTAGTGGTGTCGAAACAACAGACACACATATAAAATGAAATCATTAAATTAATTATTTACTAACACTCAATGCCTTACGTACTAATTGTGGAGTAATAACATTTATGAATTAAAAATTGTTTCAATTTCTTTTTAAACATATTATTATTAAGATTCTTTATCTGTCGTGGAGTTTTATTGAAAATTACTGGATCCATTCGGTAAATACTTTTAAGTAGGAGGGCTGTTTTACTGCGATCAACACAAAGAATGTTTGAATCCCTTTTTCTTAACCGTGGATCAGCTGGGGCTCTGATTTTGAAAAGATGTGGGTTTGTCTTAACAAACACTGCCACCTCAAAGCTGTATAATGACGGCAATGTTAGAAGCTTCAAGGATTTAAAATAAGGCTTACAACTGTCCCTTGAGTGCAGATTACATAAAGCACGTACGCATTTTTTTTGTGCGATGAATACGTAATTCTTGTCTGTCGAGTTACCCCAGAAGATGACTCCGTATCTTAGAACTGATTCTACGTAGCTATGGTAGGCAATAAGAACAGCGTCACGGTTAACAAATTTGGTCAGCTTATAAAGAGCAAAAGCAAAACTGTTAAGTTTTTTACAAATTTCTTCAACATGCGGTTTCCACGTAAGTTGACTGTCTATCACTAACCCTAGAAACTTTGTTGTATCCGTTTTTGTAACTGGTTGCCCATTGTGACTAATATTAACGGGTAGTTGTTGTCGTTGTCGCTGACTAAAATGCATTATACACGTCTTCTCTAAATTAATTATTAAATTATTCAAGTGCAGCCAATCTATAGTTTGCTTTAGCGTGTCATTTATTTCTTGCTCATAATTGTACGACTCATCTTTTTTTATCATTATTGTACAGTCATCAGCAAATAATACTGTTGGGTGATTGATAATTTTTGGAAGATCATTTATGTACACCAGAAATAGTGGAGGACCCAAAACACTCCCTACGGCACACCGTACTTCACCGTTCTAGGTTTTGACCTATATTTGATTGCCCGCTTGGTTTTAATATTTATATTTGTTATTTCTGTGTATTGTTGCCGGTTGCTTAAATATGATGTGATAAGCTCAAGACCATTGCCGTGTGTGCTAAACGTAATTGACGTTTTGCCTTTCTAGAGAGGCAGTGGTATTTTTTTGCTTCTTGGCAGCAGCAGTCCGGTCAGGTCAGGTTTGGCTGGCCGCGTGCTTTTTGGGGCGACGGCCTGGCAAATTGATTGACTGATGGGCCAACTCATCTGACTGGATTTCTTACCTACGACAGGTATGTGTCCGCCTTTCTAAGACTCTTTTGGTTGGCATTTTGTCCTACGGGCAGAGACCCGTACATTCCATTTGTATTAGGAATAGTTAGGGCTGTGATGTATCATGCTGTGATGAATGGACGGTATGTCATGACTTCTCCCGGACTGTTCCGGAAAGAATATTCATGTAGGTTATGCCATCCTCTATGAAGTGTTGCGGGTTGTTCTTAATTATTTTTAGCAAACCTTAAACCATGTGTATGATATATGTGTAAGATAGGATTTATTTATAGAGTTTTAGAATAACTGTGTAACCATGGAACACATGTGTTTAATTTAAGTCTATTTTACAAGATGTGTTTTTATTCTGTTAATTTCAGGAGGTGTTGAGTTGGGGCCGACGTTTAGTTAGGGCTATCTGTGAAGGAGACTGTTTGTTGGAACCGACTGTCCGGCTAAGACCAACTGCTTGGTTAAGACCGATTGTTTGGCTAAGACTGAGGCCGTCCGCCTGAGGCAGGACTTCGAGGTGTGAAGTTGGCTGGCTGCCCTGCGACCCTTCAGAGCGACAGGCATTCCTTTCTAACTATTTGTTCTTCCACCCTCAATATAAAAATGATGAAATAAATATTCCATTTATAAATTTGACCAGCCTACTCCAACCAACAACCCTATATAACCTTAACATATATTTTTATTGTGACGTGATTCGGGGAGATTAGCAGTATAAGCCACTTGTATAATGGGATCTTGCGCTTTATTTTTTCCTAAAGTATAGTTAGGCTCAATATTACGGTTTTACTATTATAACAACATTAAAATGATAACATACATTTTATTTTAAAACCAAGTGAGTCACTATGCACGAACTAAGAACTGATGCCACCTTGTCATAAGGTGTCTAATTAATAATATTTTATTTATTTTACCCAATGAGTATCCAGTCTTAGAGACCTTCCTTATGGCGCGACAGATATAAATTGGTTAAGTAGAAAGGCGATATCGTGCGCGTATTTCCTTAAAAAATTTCAAGTGCTGGTCCAAATGCATTGCATTCCGTCCATGTGAACGTAATTGCGCTTAGTAAAAATTGCATATCGGTGTGATTTAAATCAAATCGCGTAGATCCGTTTGGACGTTCGCTTTTAAAATACTTTAATGCAATACATGAGTGCATTTAATAAACATTGTTCGATGAAATCAATTTAGCTTAAGAAACTGGAGTTCGGAATAAAAACCCGTAGGGGAGTTAGATGGCGGGAGTTCAATGTTCTCTTCGCACCAGATCTATTGCCATCAAGCCGTCGAACATTCGTCACTATACTATTCAGTGGTATCAACCTCTATATTTATAGTTATTAGTTCCTTAACGAAAAATTAGATGGCATTGCATTAGAACACTTCAAAAAAGATTGAAATGTCTGAAGCCCAGTATGATAGGTATAGTAGTCTTTGTGTCTGCACAGTAGCACCGAACTAACATTGAGTATCAGACGGGTCTATAAAATGCTCTTTTGCCAAATTGCAATGCATTTGTGTTTACATTAATGGTTAAATAAATAAATACTTGCCTTGTGCCAAAATATCGCATAAATGTAGATAAAAACATCGGAACTCCCTAAACCGAATAGTTACCTACTATTATGTTGTTTGGATTTTAGAATCAAATTAAATATTGTGAGTATCAAAAAGTAGTTTTTTCCCTCGGTGGCTAACCTAGAGTTGCCAACTTAATTTAAGAAATAATAACGTATAGTTGATTTTAGACTGGGTAGTTTAGGGTAAATGAAGACCCGAAACAATGCTTTCTGAATGCGAGTGCTTGCCATGTTGCAAACTTGCTGTTTATGTTAATAAAAATTGAGAAAAAAATCCATGGAATTCTCTCATCAGACCATGACTTGGTGACGATGGGACTACCGAGAGTACACGTTCAAACAAAAAAATAATTTTCAAAATTGGTCCATAATGACGGAGTAATCGGTGAACACATAAACTCACGCCTTTTTCCCATGGGGTTAGGCAGAAAATAAATAACGCCACCTCTATAATCCTTACATACTTCTTTTGCTTCACTCACATTCACACATCTAGTCATAAACAGACGCCGGTTATGAGTACTGCGCACCTGGCCTTTCTGAAGAACTTCACTAATTAGGTCTATGTATGTATTTCTAGGACGCTGTGAGGGGTCTCACCGTTTCCTTTAGTGAACATACGTAAAAAAAAACAAAGGAACAGTCGTCTCCTCCTTTTTGGAAAGTCGGTTAATCATTCAGCCAATGATGTCCACTGCTGGCCCCAAGCATCCCACAATGATCGTTCCTGTGTGTTTCGCATCCACCGGATGCCCGGTCGGATTCGATGGTTGACCTCTTTCTCGAAGTTGGACCTACCAAACTCGACCGTTAATCCTAAGTAGACATAATCGTCCGTAAAGTCTCCGACTTTGATAGGAGTGTAATCAATATCACCTTGGTTTTGTCCATGTTCATTTTTAAACCCACTCTTTCGGAAGCTCTACTGAGGTCATCGAGCGTAGTACTGATGTCGTGAATACTCTTTGCTCTTTGTTTGTGTCTAAAGTTTTTATGAAACAAAAAGTAACTGACAAGTGATGTCAAAAATATATGTATAAATTGTTGAAAATTAATATTACGAAAACGAAAATATAAAATTATCTCTCTTAGTTTTGGTCACATTTATGGCGACTGCGTGAATTATGGACAAATTAAAAAAAGAACAAACTGCCCTCCGATCGTTTTTTACAAAATCGATTCGGCTTCTAGAAGAAAAGTTGGAGAAGATCCACGGCAGATAGCGATCTAGTAGGTATATTTGAGGCTTTACAAGTTCGACATGAGAGGCTCGTAGAGATTGGTAACCAATTATTAGGAATATTTCTAGATTCGGATACTACCACTGAGGATGATATCGCTAAAGAGATGGAATGTCAGGATAAATACAGCTCACAATGGTATGCCATTTCCAGAAAATTTTAGTCGGAGCAACGGCCAAGATCAACATCAGTACCAGGTACTGTGAAATCTAACAGCCATAGAAACGAAACCGTTAAAATTAAATTACCAGAATTAGAACTACCCAAGTTTGATAAAATTGACAAACATCAAAAATTGGATTGGTTTATGGCATCAGTTTAAGCGGATCGATGAAAATAATGGAATGGATGATGGAGATAAGTTTCAGTATTCATTACAATCCATGACAGTCGGTACTTGAGCGCGACAACTAGTCGAATCATACCCTCCATCTGCGGGTAGTTACCGGAAAGCTGTGGAGGCCTTAAAAAACACGTTTCGCGAGAGATGACCGGTTAATAGAAGCTTATGTAAGAGGCCTATTGAATCTTATATTAGAAAAGCAGAAGGATGAGTCGGACAATTTATCGCAACTTTATGACAACTTGCAATCTCACTTACAAGCTTTTGAAACCCTAGGAGTCACGAAGGACAGGTACGCATCAATTCTATTCGTAATGATCAAATCATGTCTACCAGAGGACCTTTTACGAACATGGAATAGTATTAGATCAAAGCAGATGACAGTTTGTGATGACTTGAGCAATTTGATTAACTTTTTAAAGTAAGAAGTTGAATCAGAAAAGCGAATACGGCTTGCCCGAGAAGGTTTCACGAAAATGTCAGACTCAGTTGCGGAACCGAAGCTACCTACAGCGTGTTTTACGAGTAATGCAACCAAATCCAACCGTTTTATCAAGAAGTTAGCGATAAACTGCATATGATGCAATAAAGAAACACACGCTAGTTCAGAATGTCACAAAGCAACAAAAATGTCACTGTCAGAAAAGCAAAAAATTTTGAAAAGTAAGAAAGCCTGTCTCATTTGTTTTAGGACGAATCACGTGACGAAGAAATGTCGAAGCTCAGCTAAATGTTTAGTCTGTAAACGTAGGCATTTAACTATCATGTGCCCTGAAATCGAAGAAAAGGAAGAAAAGAAAACTGAGTCTTCCACAAAACGTAGCCCGTCAAATTCACCAAGTTCTAACATCAACTTACTTTCCAATCGACAAGATTCAACAACATTGCTTCAGACACTTGTATAACCAAGAAGTTCAAGTTCGCATTTTGCTAGATAGTGGAGCACAGAGATCCTACATTAGGACCGATTTGGCGAAGAAACTCAACCTAAAATCTGAACACAAGGAACGAATTGCACGTTGTTTGTTCGGGGGACACGAGATGACCGCTGAAGAATATGATGTATTTAGTATCAGATTAATAAGTTTGTATGATAGTTTTTTTATAAGGCTAAAGGTTATCTGACAGCAAAATATTTGCGGTTTCTTACCAAAAATAACGTCGATTCCATTACTTGACACCTTAAAAAAAACACTAGATAAGACTGACTGAAACGACCGACTCTACTAACGATGTTGACATTCTTATAGGGGCTGACTATTTAGGGACAATAATGACTGGAGAGATTTAACATATTTCAAACAATTTGATGGCATGTTGAACTAAATTAGGGTGGACAGTGTCTGGTCGAGTGACGGGGATTTACAATTCTTTCACTCCAAAGGCTACGGTATTACACAGTTCATCTAAACTACCGGACTTGTGGAGCCTGGAGTCACTTGGGATTACTGATCTTAGTGAACAAGCTTCCAAAATAGCCCACGAGAAGGAAATTCTCGAACACTTCCATAAAACAGTGGCAATCAATAAAGAGGGAAGGTACGAAGTAAGTCTTCCTTGGAAGGACATGCCTCGCCCTCAACCCAACTATCAGTTGGCTAAAAAAACGTTTGATTGCCACAACGGCGCGTCTTGAATCGCTTAACAAAATAAACGAGTACGATGCCGTATTTAAAGAGTGGAGATCACTTGGTACTTTCGAAGAAGCACCTCAGTCAGACATCGAAAAAGGTACGTATATACCGCATCACGCAGTATTTAAAATATCAAGTGCTACTACTAAAATACGTCCTGTCTTTGATGCTTCGGCTAAGGATCACACGGACAGAATTTTACTCAATATTGGTCTTGAAAAGGGCGTCAACCTAATTGAGCTTATACCTAAATTACTTATAAAATTTAGGAAAGGAGCTTACGCGGTGACAGCTGATATAGCGAAGGCGTTTTTACAGATATCATTAAATCCAGAAGAGCAACTATTTAAAAATTTTATGGTGGTCCAATGTCAACGATTGGACCGACTCCAGTGTTGCACTAAGCTGGATAAAGGGTGACGGAAACTGGACAGTATTCGTAGCTAATCGTGTTAAAGAGATACGATTAATCACAGATCCTAATGCCTGGAAACATATCCCGGGTCATTTAAATCCAGCTGACCTTCCATCAAGAGGCACACATATCAAAAACCTACTTAAAAACAAATGGTGGGAAGGCCCGACATGGCTTTGAATAGAAGAAAATGATTGGCTGGAGACATTTTTCGTAATTAATTCAGAGGATGTTAATGCGGAACGGAAATCCGTCAAAACCAACACAAAGGTCCAATTTAAGAGAAACCTTCTGGATTATTGGTATAAGAAAATTGGTCAAGAAGATCGTACGTGAATGTGGTAGGTGTCGACGCTACAAGGCTCCAGTACCTTGTCAAACTCCTCTAACTGGCCTACCCAAAGATCGTATAGAATCAGCAGATGCCTTTGAGACTAGTGGAGTCGACTTAGCTGGCCCTTTGGTACTACGTAATGGCAGTAAATGCCGGCTTATACTATTTACATGTGCCACATATCGCGCGGTACATTTAGAGCTGACGGAAACATAATCAAATAATGACTTCAACATGGCTCTGCGAAACTTTACAGCACGTCGCGGTAGTTCGTTGTTTGTTTAGCGATAATGGTACTAATTTTACTGGTCTCAATAATGCTTTTAGTCAACTAGACTGGAGTGAGATCAAGAAAGTATCAGCAATACATAGAATTGAACGGTAGTTCATTCCGCCAGCGGCTCCCCGGTGGGGAGGGTTTTACGAAAGGCTGGTCGGGATGACAAAACAAATACTAAGAAGAGTTTTAGGTCAAGCCTCACTAACGCTCATGAAATTACAAACAGTGTTATGCGACTGTGAAGCTACGATAAATAGCCGACCGCTGACGTATATTACTGGTGGACAAGATGAACTAAGACCGCTTACTCCGTCATTGTTTATCAAACCACGAGTACGAATTGACGTTGCAGATCTTGATACAATAGACCGGAGGTCCTTGAACATTCGGGCAAAATATTGTCAGAAGCTCCGTTTAGATTTGCGACAGCGTTTTCGAGTATTTGAGCATGTTAGTACAGCAAAAATCTAAGAAATCCTGATACCTGGGGACGTCGTTTTGATACATTCCGAAGATAAAAGGACCAACTGGCCGTTAGGTGTTGAGAGCCATATCCAGGAAGAGATGGAGTGTGTTGAGTAGCAAAAGTGCGGACAGCCATGGGTGAAAAGATACGTGCATTCCAAAAACTCTACCCATTGGAAGTTTCTTCCAGCTCAAGTGACCTAATCGAAGATAGGGTTGACATTACCGATGGTAGAGTTGACATTACCGATGGTAGAGTTGACATTACCAATGACTTAGACGTAGCAACCGACGTACCATGAACTCGAACAACACGGTCAGGACGCACGGCACGTCCGCCCACACGTCTCAATATTTAAAAAAGTATTAGACCTGCCAGTCCACTTGGACCCGGGAGTGTCGTGAATACTCTTTGCTCTTTGTTTGTATCTATAGTTTTTATGAAACAAAAAGTAACTGACAAGTGATGTCAAAAATATATGTAAAAATTTTTGAAAATTATTAAAACGAAAATATAAAATTATCTCTCTTAGTTTTGTTCCCAGCAACTGAGTTCTTCCATTGTCTCAGCCATAACCACTATATCGTCGGAAAACCGAAGGTGAGTTATGTACTCCACTCCAGAACCTTGTAAACATCCTGCAGTGCAGCAGAGAACAGTTTCGGAGATATGACGTCTCCCTGTCTCACACCTCGCTACAGAAAGATAGGTTCTGATGTCTGATCCTGTAATCAGACTGAGATGGTGGCGTTTTGGTACAAACACTTCAGCACCTCGATGTACTGGTAGTCGATTTCGCACCATTTGAAAGACTGCAGTATAACCCAAGTCTCTATCGAATCGAAGGCTTTCTCGTAGTCCACAAACGCTTAACAAAGAGGCAGGTTATACTCTTCGGTCTTCTGTTTAGTCTGCCGTAGCGTATGTATGTGGTCTACGGTGTTATGCCTTTTCGGAAACCGGCTTGTTCGGTAGGCTGGAAATCGTCAAACATGCGCGCGAGACAATTTGTGATGACTCTTGAAAACAACGTGTAGACATGGCTAAGAAATAAGATGGGCCTACAATTCTTCAATCAGGCGACCATGCCTTCCTGAAGAAGAAATATTGGCAATTCGGTTAAAATACGGGAATTACCGCATCAGTATTTTACGTTTGTAATAAAATCATCTATATCTTAATTAAGTATATTGTGTTTTAATGAGCAATTTAATGTTTTTAAAGTGATCATTTTGATCAATTGACACCTACAAATATTTTGCCAGTGGGGTTTTCCAACAGAGTATAAAATTGGCTAAACAAAAACACCAACTCTTTGAAAATATACATAAATGCCTATACATAACATAAACATAACATCACGCTCGTTTCCCCGAAACACTACGCAGAGATGCACCTTACCGATGGTGATGAAGTCTATAGCTACATGTATCGGCGTTGTGGAACCGCTAAAATATTTGTTACTTTTTAAATATTGAGGTCAAACGCGAGCATATCAATAATAATATTTAAAAAAATGTTAACTAAAAAGTTATAAGTAAAATAAAATAATAAAAAAAACAAGCCCGACTGCGCGAACTAAAAAGACGTAAACAAGAACAAAATCATGCTGCATAGTCGAAGGATACATATTGGCGAGCTAGCTGACCAAAACCAGATGTATCTTCCAACTGCACAGCATGTTTTTTTTCTTGTTTACGTCTTTTTAGTTCGCCTCTTAAGCAGTCGGGTTTCTGGATTTTTGTATGAACTTTTTTTACTTATGACTTTTTAGATAACCTTTTTTTTCGAATAAGGTACATTACCGGAGGGTAAAGTATCTATCAGTCTTCGGCAGTCGGGTAAAAAGGATAAGGCATAAAATAAAGAGCGAACATAAGACAGATATACAAAATAACCTTAGTTACAATTTTAACTCCTTATATTACATTGCCCTTCTCATAATAGAATTTGCGTCTCAGAATGAAAACGTGCGACTTGCGAGCCTGCGACATACTTGTGAACATTTCTCATGAAATTATTAATAAACTGAGTCTGTTTGGGGAAACCGCAGTGTGACCCCGACTCCGCACCTGCGACCTCTACCATACCGTTATACTAAGCATGGTGTATACCGTTTATACCAAGCATGGTGTATTTTATTTAAATGTGGACTACTTTCTTATATTTTTCTTGCGTTTAATACCGAAGGCACCAAAGAACAACGGCTATCCACAAAATCACTAGTTTTTAGGAGAGCGTTTTTAGCGCGGAAATATTATGACCGAGTTTCTCACCTTTAAATTATCGCAGAATGAATGTGACAAATTATCAAGCACGCGTTTTCTGCTGTGATTGGCTGTTGAAGATTCATTCAAGTGATTATGTGTTGGAAGGTGAAGCACGTGTTAGAATTTTAAGTATGTGTGACATCATTAAATCAGGAATTTTCTTTTTTCAAGTCACAATGGTTTGCTTAATAATACATACCTTTATATTTCTACCGACAAATGACTAAGTACCTACCTAAAATAATATTGTATTATCTACTACCTACAAATGTAAAATAGTACCCACCTAAGCAAATATTGTTGTACAGGAAATAACTCTAAAGTATATTAAGCCACATTGATATTATTCCTAAAAAATAAAACGTAATTTGTTATGATTATTGTAATGTATCCTGGATTTGATATTGCTATATTAGTATTATAAGTCCTTTGAAACAAATACTGTCCGTAAGTATCAATTTTCTTTCGAATATTGATAAAGAATTACTGAAGAGTTGATATTATTTTCCTTAATTGTCTTGTTACGTTTTAAAATGGTCAAATCTCAAAATTAGTTGAACAATATCCAATAATCAAATAATGATTTGATTATTGGATATTGTTCAACTAATTTTGAGATTTTTTAACAGTTTGGCTGCCAGAGAACGAGACACAATAGAAAATGTATTGTTTGTCGGGCATCTGGCAGTTAACCTGTTAAAGCAATATAGAAAATGGCGGGTTACCGCACCATTTTCTCATATTGGACGTATTGAGACACAGATAAACCCGCTGTTATAAAACATTGTGTAATTGATAAGCTTACTTACTTTTTGTGAACTAAAAGCCAGTACAGGCCAGATATTGTTATTTAGAAGTATACTTCTTATAATACTTGATGTAAGATCGACTTCACAAGATTAACGTAAGTTATTTGATATTATAACTTTATTGTTGCTAATGGTTGTGTTGAAATTATATCTATATCATATTATGGCCTTTATTCCTAATATTTTAAATTGATTTAAGGACTAGCCTATGTCCTTTACCTTTACGATAAAAACTATGAAAGAAATTCCGTGGGGTTTGTTGTGCTTCTTCCCCACGAGAACTAGTCTAGCGAAAAGGCGGTAAGCTCAATGAGCCTTCTGAATATGAATTAATTGACTAGCATATACCTAGTCTTGTCTTTCTATGCTTTTATTCGTAAAACCCTTTCCTTACACACCACATACATTGGAACTCTGATAAACAATAAATTACCAACAACCATCTTGCCATTCAAAGCTTGCTATCTTGGTAGATACTCGTACCAATACTTTTATATAGAGTTCCATTCATGATTCTAACACACGCTTGCTTAGAAGCAACCTAGTATAACTTTTTTTACTCTTGATGTTTATTGTAATGTATTATTATGAAATGTAGACTAAAAAGAATGAGGTAAAAATAAAAGAATAATTAAGTGCATTCTTACTAGTTTAAAAAAGTCGACCGCCCATGCTGAAACGAACAACAACGCACACACAGAGAACTACTGTAGTTTTGCGTTTGTACTTTGTAGGTTAATTAATTCTATAGAACGGTGCAATTTGCTGCCGTCGGTATATAACAACAGTCTGTATTCCCTGAAGGATTGTGCGTGTACCTATAGTTCACTCAAATTTCATAAATTATGTTTTGTTCTCATGTAAGTACGCTCCCTGTGTATGGATTGGCACAAGAAAAGAAGTGGGCGATAAGCTGTAGGCCCGGTGACACAAAAACTTCCGAACGGATTTTGACCAAACTTTACAGTAATATCACTTATACCTTAAAATAACACAAGATATTAGGTAAAGTATTAATACCACACAGGTAGAGCCGCGGGAGGCAGCTAGTCAAAGATAAAGTTTCACTTCGATATTTCGGGTTTGTGCCTGCAAAAATGATGTGTATTTTTTCTGGGTTCAACCACAGTAAAAATATACAAACAGTATGGAAAGTACCTAGAAACGCTCGAAACGGCACACTCACACAAACATACGCACCGATAAGACCACTCGAGCACTTTCGAGGTAATGTCAGTACTGGGTGCCGCGTCGCGACGCGTGGTCACGTATAAGATTATCTCTGCGATCGTTTTAAAAATGCCACGAACGTATTGCGCAGTATACGGCTGTTTGAACTCGGCGATATTACGAGTAAAACCGGAGCTATCGTATTTTAAACTTGAGAATAATTTATTGTTATTGTTATAATCGTTATCTATACTAATATTATAAAGAGGTAAAGTTTTGAGTTTGTGAGGTTGTATCTACAGAACCGATTTTGAAAATTCTTTCACCAGTAGAAAGCTACACTATTCCCGAATGACATAGGCTATAAATCATTCATTTGCCTAGCCTTTTCCCAATTGTTGTTGGGGTTGGCTTCCAGTCTTACCGAAATCAGCTAAGTACCAGTGTTTTACATGGAGCGACTGCCTATCTGACCTCCACAACCCAGTAACTGGGTAGCACGGTATCCCTTGGCAAGACTGGTGTCAGATCACAGGCTTCTGTCTACCCGTAACGACTGTCAAAGATGTTCAAATGACAGCCGGGACCAACGGCTTAGCGTGCTTTCCGAGGCACAGAGGAAACTCGGTATATTGAAATGGTCACCCATCCGCGGAACGACCTCGTTAAGCGTTGCTTAACCTTGAAGATCGACCCGTGCGGCTGTTATTATTTAGCCACGAGCTCCTCTCTTATAAAATTTATTTATAGCCTATGACATAGGCTATAAATAAATTTTCAAAATAATTAGAGATCCTTATGATAATTGCAATAATGTAACCCAAAGTCGCAAAATTTTGCCTTTAAAATTTATTCTTTAGCGTGCGCTTAGAAAACTATTGAGGATACATAAAAATTTAATGCTACATGATTAAAGTACTCATTATTACCTACAAAAAGGCAGCGAGAGAATATATCTAACTATCATAGTTAAATCATAATAGCAGCTTTTATGTTTTAAATATGAATTAGATCGCCGGTAGAAACAAAAGTTGTTTACATTTGTATTGTAGTATTAATTCTTATTCCAATAATTAGTTTAACTAATTGGTAGGTAGGTAGGGTAGGGTAGGCAGGTTAGGTGGGTAGGGTAGGTGGGAAGGGTAGGTATGGTAGGTAGGTAGGTATACTCCATTTGCGATAACATTAGACATTTAAATAAGCCATTTCAACAGCCCGTTAAACCGATTTTGACTTCTATTGCGTTGGTGATATGACAAATGGTAGCTGTAGTAAACTGTTGGTTTTGGTAACAGGTTAATGCTTCTAATGTCATCCTTATATTTACGGGATAGAACTCAAAATCGGTTGAACGGACTGTAAAAAGAGTTGTAAACATGTCAAATGTTATTTCAAATGGAGTATAGATGGTAGGTAGGGTAGGTAGACAGTTAAAGGGAGCGAAGCCGTGGGGGTCAGCTAGTATATATATTATATACTAGCTGACCCTGATGAGCTATAATTATAATTCCGTGTGATCGGTCATAATGAATTCATGAACTTTTTTGTAAATCCGGAATGGCGGCGGTTTTGAGGGTATTTAAAGCTGATTGTAACAAAAAGTAAATCCAAGAGTGCGGCTGCAATAATTATCAACGTCGTTTTCATAATAATATCAAAAACATTAAAAGTTACAACCCCATTACTTCAATGGAGCGTAGGTAATTATATCATCAACTAGGCTTAGTTTTGTTACTGTTCGCATATTTTTACTATGGTTAAACTTGGAAAAAATATTACGTATATGAAAATATCTTTAAAAACCCAACCAAACTTCGCGACCTCCTAACCTATTTTGATAAGATTTTTATATGTAGTCTGCCGAAATTAAAACAATGATATTACCTACAGTATTTATTGTAAATAGATAATTTGATAAAAGTATCGCCCATCTTAGTGTATTTATTTCCCTGCTTTATACTTTATCATATTTTTTTCAATACTATACAAACTGGCTTTAAAACATGCCAGGTATGACGATTCGGATTCGTTACTGACAGATTGTCCAGAGAAATCAATTGATAAAGTGTGCAGATACGAGTAGGCATTATCATTTTGACTATATAATAGAATATAATATACTTTATTGTACACCAAAAAAAGTTATAAATCTCTTACGTCTCGGGTCGGGTTACTTTGTACCTTACAGAGCAGGGATTCCTAAACTATTCTGGGCAAGAGACACCAATTTTTCACAATGAGTTCTTTTTGCTATGGGGGTCTGAGGTGTCAGTTCAGACCCCCATAGCCAAATTACTTCAAAAAGCCGCTTATTGACTTGCAGAGTTTTTCATCTTGCTCGTACTTGTGCAAGCTGGTCGACTTGTTGAGTTTTTAAAAGTACACTAACTACAAAAAATTTGGCATTCTTATAACAAGTTGGTACACGTAACAAAACTAATACCAACTCTTGAAAGCTTCAAATAAGAACTCGTGGTAATTAATATCGGTCGATTTTTAGACCTCGTTGAACCCCAAAATCAGTTTTAGTTTATGTCGTCCCTTGGGAAACCGATTTCAACCCTAAGGGTTTACCGACCACTTTGGGTATCACTGTTATAGAGAGAGACCTTTGAGAAAATAAATGAAATAAACAACAACCTGTATATTACTTTACATTGGGGTTGCAAGAACACGGAAAACAAAGCTTTGGCGTGAAGTTATCTTGTGTATGTTGTTTGTCTGCGGATACGTTGGTAGTAACGTAAAGCTAGACAGATCGACGTGATAGGCGCTCTGGGAATAACATGCTATATTGTCTTTTATACGGTTTATTCAAGAAACCACAGAAGTAATTAACACAAATATTATATTTAAAAACACCTTCTTTTGAAAGAAGATTTATTTCGAGGATTACAACCGACTACAGCAAGTGCTTCGACCGTATCGACCATCGTCTGCTGCTGGAGAAGTTGCTCAAAGCCGGTATACACGGAGACCTTTATAGATGGTTTTCGTCTTATATTGAGAATCGGAGTCAGACTGTGGTTCTTCGGGTTGGACATCGGTCCCCTCGGGTTTGCCCCAGGTTCAGTTTTGCGGACCTTGCTTTTCACTCTGTTTATTGCTGATGTTGTAAACTGCTTCAAGCACTCTACTTGACTTAATGTCCTTTAACCCCTAGATGGGGCAGAGGGCGTCCACAGATGTCCTCCATCGCGATTGGTCTTGAGCTTCACGCTTCACCTCGCTCCATGTCATTCCGATGCTCGTCGCTTCTGCCAACACTGTGCGACGCCAGGTTTGACGGGGACGGCCACGCTTTCGTTTCCCCTGGGGATTCCAGTCCAAAGCTTGTTTGGGTATGTGATCGGGACCCCTTCGGAGCGTGTGGCCAATCCATCTCCACTTGCGACGCTTGATCTGGCGGTCGACCGGGCTCTCGCGGCATTTCTCCAACAGCTCTACATTGGAGATGGTCTCGGGCCAGTAAACTCCGAGAATACGACGAAGACAGCGGTTGACGAAGACTTGTATTTGGCGTGAGATGTCCTTTGTGACCTTCCACGTTTCGCACCCGTAGAGCAGCACGGATTTGACATTGGACCCGAAGATTTTGAGTTTAATCCTTCGGGTCAGTTTCCGCGATTGCCAAACAGGTCTCAGCTGCGCGAAGGTTGCTCGGGCTTTGGCGATCCGTGAAACGATGTCCTCTTCACTTCCCCCAGTCTCTGACACGACACTCCCGAGGTATGTAAATGTGTGGACGCGTTCCACTGCCTCTGTGCCAATCAGCAACGGTGAGTAGTTCTTCACACCAGTTCTCATTTCCTGGGTCTTCCGGATGTTTATTTTGGCCCCGTTTTTGCCGCTTCCTGGCGTAGATCTTTTAGCTTTGCTTGCATATCGGCGTGGGTATGACTCAGCAGGCATAGGTCATCGGCGTAATCCAAGTCTTCCAAGACGTCGGATAATCCCCACTCTATGCCGCGGCGCCTGTTATCGTAGATGCGAAGCATAATTCCATCAAGAACGACCAGGAAGAGGAGCGGTGACAGGAGGCAGCCTTGGCGGACACCCGCGTGCACTGTTACGTCATCCGATATGAGGCCGTTATGAGTAACCTTACAGGAATATTTCTTATAAATACTCTGCAACAGACGGACTATTTTCGGCGGCACTCCAATTTCCAGTAGGCGGGACCAGATACTAGACCACTTCAGCGTATCAAAGGCCTTTTCGAAGTCTACGAAGGTTAGATAAATCTCCCTCTGCCATTCTGATGCCTGTTCCAGTATGATACGGAGAGTGTTGATCTGGTCCGTACAGGAGCGGTTCGAGCGTAAACCAGCCTGCTCCTTGCGTAGAAGAGGATCCACGGCCTTCGACAATCTGTCCAGGATGATCTTGCACAAAACCTTAGAGGGAATCGAGAGCAACGTTATACCTCTCCAGTTATCGCACTGGCTAAGATCACCTTTCTTAGGAACAGTTATAAGGAGACCTTTGTTCCATTCGTCTGGTAGTTTTTCGGCGATCCAGATCTTTTCAATGAGCGGCGTCAGGACGTCGACTGCGGTGGGTAAGTCGGCTTGAAGCATTTCCGCAGTTATCAGGTCGAGTCCTGGTGCTTTGCCTGTCTTCAAAGAGCGGATTGCCTCCGCAACTACAGAGGCTGACGGTGGTTCCGTGTTAATGTTGAGAAGCTAGGTGGGTGGAGTACTGACTTGCAGCGCGTCAGGTGCCGATGTAGCTGACAGACGGAAGACCTCTTCAAAGTGTTCACGCCAGCGAAGTAGCTGCCCTTCTGACGTCACAATGAGCTGACCATCTTTGGACTTCACCGGCTTCTTCCTCGACTTGTTGTTACCTGCCAAGGTTTTGGTAGCATTGTACAACTCTTTCAAGTTGCCGGAGTTTGCAGCTTGTTGAGCACGATCAGCAATACCATCAGCCCACCGTCTCCTATCTTTGCGGGTACTGCGATAGATTTCCTTGCGTTTCTGACGGTATTGCGTGTTAAGGTCTGCTCGTATGGCGTCGTTATGGGTCTCAAGCAGTCTCAGATGAAGATTCCTTCTATCTTCGATCAGGTTCCACGTGCGTTGTGACATCCAGTCCTCCCGAGAATGAGTCGATTTGTGCCCTAGAACGACGGAGCTGGTCTCTGTATAGGCCACTTTGATGCGGTTCCACTCCTCGTCTAATGAGTCCGTAGCAGCATCAAGTACAGAAAAGCGATTGCACAATTCCATCTGAAAAGTTTTACGCGTGTCTGAGTCATGCAGTTTGCTCACCTCGAACCTTCTTCCAATCTTGCCAGGTCCTCCAGCCGCACGGGCAACTGCAACCTTGAGCCGGACTTCAGCAACTACCAGATGGTGGTCGCTATCAATATCGGCGCCCCTGCGGTTGCGGACATCGAGCCGTGAAGACCGCCATTTGGAACTAATGGCGAGGTGGTCAATTTGGTTCTTGGTAACCCCATCAGGGGAGTTCCACGTGTACTTATGATGGTCGCCATGAATGAATAATGTTCCTCCGATGGTAAGGTCGTGGTTCTGACAAAACTCGATGAATCGTTACCCATTCTCGTTGCACACTCCAAATCCCTGTGTACCCATATGCCGCTCGCGGTTAGTGTTAACACTCCCAACCTTAGCATTCAGGTCCCCCATGACGATGACTATATCTTGCTTTTTTATGCTCCTAAGGGTGGCGTTGAGGGCATTGTAGAAGTCGCACTCTAACAGGTTGCTATATACTGATGACAAGAAGGTTCACAAGATTATACGTGATATCTCGGATACTGACCAGTTACAAGCTGATCTGAATAGATTTGAAGAATATTGCAAACATAATTTTCTCCAGTTGAATGTCTCTAAATGTTTTCAAATGACCTTCACGCGCCAGAAATCTATAGTTAATTTAATCTATAGTCTCAACCGACTTATCTTGGGCAAAGTTAAAAGCATAACGGAGTTAGGTAATAAACAAGGTAGAAAATTACTGTTTTACCAACACATTGACGGTATTGTGGGCCAGGCTTCGAGGGCACTAGGATTTGTAATCAGAGCCTCAGTCTGTTTCCGTTCTCAGAAGCCTATCAAAGTTTTATACTGTTCGTTCGTGCGCAGCCACTTGGAGTATGCATCGCATGTCTGGAAACCTCAATATGGGATCCATAAGTCACGCATTGAGGGCATTTAGAAAAAATTCTGAGATATCTCAATTATAGGGCGCACCAAGTATCCAAAGATTGCAGTCACCGTTGTAAGAGGTACCATTTTCTGCCATTAGATCGTAGGCGGCTCATTAATGATGTATGTTTTTGATTAACATAGCGATTGGCTCGATTTACTACCCTGAGCTACTAACAAAGTCACTAACACCATTGGATTACGTAAAATTCTAGATGTTTCTTCTACCACTACTAATTATAGGCGTAATGCTTTTCTTATAAGAGGCGTGTTTCTTATTTTTCACTAGGATAAGCACTGCAAGGACGCTCTTAGCCAAATATTTTTCTGTGAATAATGCTACGGCTAGTGGTTCTCTAACTAATATGTAGCAACATAAATAAATAAAATAAATAGGAATAACCTACTTACTTATGTACGCATTGAATTTTAACTGTTCGGCTTGAATTATTTCATATGCTATATATCTGTGGAGGCTTGTTATTAGCCACTTGATAAAGTGTTGTAGTTACTTATTATTATTTGTAATTTGACTGTAAGTCTTCTTAAAAGTAATAAAATAAATAAATTGATACACTACACAATTACTCATTTGATCATGGACTATTGTTGACCTTTAACTGACATTACATACATGGAAGGCGGAACCGCTTATATTCACTTCTGTATAAAATAGGTTAAATGGCCGCTTATAATTGAGAACGTAGTACAACCAAATGTTAGTTGATAAATTCTGTTTCCTATAGAAGGTCTGACTGCGGGTCTCATTGCATTGCACTTGATGTATGTACACTTATAAACTAAAAGGGGTAGTCATCGCTGAATCACTCACCGCCTGCCGTCCGCCTCGAGAGGACGTCCCGCTGCTCGCCGCTCTGCTGCTCGCCGCCCCACCGCGCGCCACGCCGCGCCCCCACCCTACGTCTCGTCGCGCCCCTGCGTGACGTCACTGCGGTGCCGCGACTCTGCGCGCCGCCGGCATTTTTGGCCCCTTCCGGGTTAAAACCACGACTTAGTGGTCCTTGGTGGATACCTTACGGTGTTAACGAAGCCAAGTGGAGTGCTGCCCCTTGCACTCGCCAAGCTCCTTCAGAGCACGGCAGTTAGAAGGAGTCGGGAGCAGGATCAGTTGGCCTTGGTAGATAGCCTAGTCAACCCCTGCTCTGTTCCACAGCTACACCTGGTACGGTAGGGTGTCTCTACCCCTACGTACCAGACTTTTCGGTACACAGGAGGAGGGTGGCCCACCTTCAGTGGGTTCACCGGTACCTTAGGACCCCTGTCACCCAATAAGATTGGTGACAGGTTTACAAGCTTAGGGCTCACAAAGGTACACACCTCCCAGTCTCACCCGGCTGGGAGGGTAGGGTCACACATCCCCGGGCGTACCCACCCGGGGCTAAATTCTCTTATCTTTCTCTCTTAAATTCGCCGACTATGTCTTTTAAGGCATTAGTCGTTCTCTTACAAGAGATTCTTCTTTCTGAGCCTCAGCTCAAAAAGAAATATGGCCCGGCCTTCAAAGCCGCCATCGCCCCTGTCCTCGCCCAATCCACTTCTGGCCCAATAGAGGAGCCAATTAAGGCTTTCAAGCCTTTCCCCGACGACGACACACCCAGGTCGCCTTCCGTTGAACCTAGCCAAGAGGCTAGGACACCCTCCCCTACTCAGGCCAATGAGCCAGACTCCCGCCCCGACTCCCCTATGGAGCAATCTCCGATTCCTGAAGAGGAATCGCAAGAATCACGTGACGCTTCCCTTCCCTCCACCTCCTCAGAGGATGACGACTTTCAATTCGTAGGAGGAAAGAGGAAGAAGAACAAATCTCCCTCAAATGCCACCAAACCCAAGAAGACTTTTGCGGCAACACCGTTTGCCTCTCCCGCTGCCTCCCCTTGCTCGTCTCCAGAGCCGACAGGCACTCTCGCCCCCGCTACCGCTTCCCAGCGGTCTAGTCGCCCCCCTAGCCCCATGATTACAGCGACCACTAGGAAGCTGCCTCCTCCTCCTCCGATTTATCTCCAGGACAAGGCTAAATGGAATGCCGTGTCCAACGCTTGTGCTGAGCGTAGAATCAGCTACACCAAGGCCACTGCATGCCAACAAGGCATCAGGATAACGGTCCCCACATCCCAAAATTACCGAGACTTAACTCGTCTCCTAAAGGAAAGGAACATTTCGTTCCACACATACACCCTTCCAGAGGAGAAATCCACCCGTGTCATTATACGGCGTATCCCTAAAGAAATCCCGACGGAGGAAATCCGCCAGGATTTATTAACCCAGAATATCCCTGTTCTAGAAGTCCACCGCTTGCATAAAGCAAGAGGAGGGCAACTTTACGACATAGTTCTGGTCGTGTGCTCCCCCACCGAGGGTTACCACCCCATTTTCAACATTAAAACAGTGTGTTCACTGTCAGGCATTTCCATTGAAAAGCCTTACCGTCCCCACCTCGTTGGTCAGTGTCACAACTGCCAACTGTATGGTCACTCCCAGACCAACTGCTTCGCGACCCCCAGGTGCGTCAAGTGCCTGGGCGAGCATAGCACACGTGAATGCCCCCGTCCCAAGGACCGTGCAGAATGTACGGAACCTCCTAGCTGCGTACTCTGCGGCCAAGTCGGGCACCCGGCTAATTACCGGGGCTGCCCAAAAGCCCCTAAGCTCGCGCCAAAAATGGCCAAACGCTATGACGCGCGTCAAGCTCGCATAGCTCCCAAGCCTTCCCAAGCCCCCCCCCGTCTAGCCCCTCAAAGGACTTCCCCATGGGTGAAGCTGAACCACCAAAGTGTGGCCCCTCAGAATCACCCTCAACCCATCCCGGCACTCATGAACCTTAACGTTCCAGTGCCTAGTGCAATCTCGGCCGCTTCGGCCCCAGCGCAAAACAACAAAGTGGCTCCCACCACCGCAGTTGCTGCGCGCCCACCCCCTGTAACCCAATCCGGCCCAAGCTCCTATCGCTGTGTCGCTGAAACTATTTTCAACGCATACGCGATCTGGATGACTCCAGAGGCCCGAGCACTTCATGCTGAGCTCACCAACCCAGCTAAACCCCCCAACTTCTTCGCTTCCCTCGAGATCTTCTCGAGGTATCCCTCCATAACTAAGGAGCTGGATAGCCTTGTTTTCGTAAACGGTGAATGGGTTCACAATTGAGAAGCAATTGCCTGAAACCCAGATCCCTTAAATTAGGTTTCTTCAATGCCAATGGCATTAATAAACAGCGTGATGAGATCGCCTTATTTCTTCGCGACCATCAGCTGGACATCTTCCTCATTCAAGAGACTCTTCTAAAACCCCATCATCGCGATCCTAAAATTGCCAACTACCGTGTAGTTCGCAACGATAGGACGCGCTCCCACGGTGGTGGCACTCTCATTTACTACAAAAATGAGCTCCACTGCAGCGTGATCACTCCACCCGATCCCATTTCTTGTTTAGAATACTCTGCCTGTCGGTTAGGAATGACTGGTCATCAATCGATCACCATCATCTCCGCCTATTGCCCCCCTCGCTCGGCGTCATCGAGCGACAACCCAGATGGTCTTGTCAAAGACCTCACTGTCCTCTTCAGCATGAGTGACTCTGTTATCCTAGCAGGGGATCTCAATGCTAAACATCCAGCCTGGAACAGCACCGTTACTAACCCTAGAGGAAAGTTGGTGCTGAGCCTAGGCACAACCCTACACTACGATGTCCTTGCCCCATCGACTCACACTCACTTCCCGGACCAGGCTACTTATAGACCTGATGTCCTAGATGTAGCATTGGTTAAGAACATTAACCTTCAGTTACGTTCCATTGAAACGATAGACGAACTACATTCTGACCACCGCCCAGTAGTTCTGCACCTAGGTAGTCGCTCAGGCCTCCCAGATCTAGGACAGCCACCCCCTATGAAGACGGTCACTGACTGGAGGAAAGTAAGCGAGAAGCTGAAATCCACCAAGTCACCGCATTTAGACTCAATCCCCGACCTCATAAACTCTGTCGCTGACACGACGACGGCGATCGACTCGGTTACAGCTCACGTACAATCCATCCTGAACGAATGTTCAAGGGAGGTTCCAGTACTGGACATCCAGCAAGGGAAACTTCCGGATGATGTACGGAAACTGATAACCGAGAAGAACGCAGCTGCCCGTGCCTTCAGGAATCATCGTTGTGCCGCAAACAGAGCTCACATGCATAATTTACAGCTCGCTGTAAAGGAACGTACTGCTGAGCACCGTACTGCGGCTTTCAATAAGATACTGAGCGAACTAGAGCCCACCCACCATGCCTTCTGGCACCTTCAGAGGAAGTTACGCTCCACTGAAGAATCAGCCTTACCCCCACTTATTCGCCCCGATAAGAGTGTTGCATTCGATAATTCTGAAAAAGCCGAATGTCTGGCTGACAGCCTCGAACTCCAATGCACACCCAGCTCCCAACCAGTAGACCAAGCTCACCTAGACATGGTAGACGCTGAAGTCAAACTTAGGACCTCACTCCCTCCCATTGAAGACCCTGATGACCCGCTACCTCCCGTCACCCCAGACGAAGTAGAGGAGGTCATCAAAAGGCTTCACTCCAACAAAGCCCCAGGCCTAGATGGCATCACCAATAAGGTGTTGAAACTCCTCCCTCCCCAAATAATATTGCTAATGACGGCCATTTTCAACGCTGCATTAAGCAAAAATATCTTCCCACAAGCTTGGAAACAGGCCACTGTGATAGGCATCCCTAAACCGGGTAAACCGAAATCGGAGCCTACCAGTTATCGTCCCATCAGTCTGCTCAATTCCCTCGGAAAGGTCTACGAGCGGCTTATTTATAAGCGGCTCAAAGACTTTGTAGAGCGAAAGAGCCTCATTCCTGACGAGCATTTCGGCTTTCGTTCCGAACACTCATGCGTCCAACAAGTTCACCGTATCGTTGAACACACTAGTGCTGGTTTCCAGCGTGGTGTGTTGACGGGTGCCTTGTTCTTCGACATAGCGAAAGCGTTCGACAAAGTCTGGCACAATGGCTTAGTTTATAAGCTATATAAACTCGGCGTGCCAGATCGTCTCGTGCTCATCTTACGAGACTGGATGTCGAACCGTACTTTCCGCTACCGCGTCGAGGGAGAACTCTCCTCCCCTCACCCCATACGAGCCGGAGTCCCACAAGGCTGCGTACTATCCCCCCTAGTTTTCACGCTGTACACCAGCGATATTCCAAAAACCAAAGAGGGCCAGTTGGCACTATTCGCCGATGACACGGCCCTCTATTGCACTGGCACAGTTCCAAATGCCATCGCTCTAAAACTCCAGAGAGCCGCCAATGCTTTGGCCAAATGGTTCCGCCTCTGGAGAATAGAAGTCAATCCCGACAAAAGCCAGGCTGTCCTTTTCTCGAGGCCTGACCGAAAATACAACAACAGATTTAAAAACCCCCGTCCCCCCAAACCCATCACGATGTACGGCAAGCCGATCCCTTGGGAACAGCAAGCCAAGTACCTAGGTGTCACCCTCGATAATCACCTCACTTTCGCCAAGCACATTAAGGCGGCGCGCTCGCGAGCCGCCTTCGCTATGAGCAGACTCCATGGGATGGTGAACGCTAATAGCAGCTTGTCACTTAGGTGCAAGATGCGCATTTTCACCGCGGTCATCCGTCCCATCATGACCTATGCTTGCGTTGTCTTCGCACACGCAAAGCCCCACTATACCCACAAGCTTCAGGTTATACAAAACCGTTTCCTCCGCAAGATCACGGGAGCCCCCTATTACGTTCGTAATGAGGAACTCCATGTTGATCTGAAAATCCCTACTATCCAGCAGTTTATGAAACGCATTTCAAAGCGTTTTTTCGACTCTGCTGAAAATCACAGCAACCCCCTTATTCAAGCGGCCTCCCGCTATGAACTCTCCCGTATCTCTAACATTCGCCGACCGAGGCTCACTCTCGCCACCCCCGATGACGCCACTACCCTGCTCCAAGAGAGCAAGAAAGAGACCAGCACAACTCGTAAACACAGACCGCCTTCGTTCCGTCCTCGCCGACGAGGCCCGCCGCGACGTCCCCGTCAAGATTTGCAAGCCAGCCCGCGTAATGCTGCGCCGTAGTTAAATTCTAGTAGTTATTGTTTGGAGTTTCTTGTCCGTTCTTCTCCACGTAGGCTTTTCCGAACGGATGGTAGAATCACTTTATTAAGATCCAGCCTAGTTAGTTGTCCCCCCAGCGACGCCCTGAGCCGAGGTTCGACCCCACAGGGGGTAGCCCTCAGCGTTGTCGCTTAGGTTTAGAAATTTTTGCCTGGCTGGAGGCTATATAGCTTAGTCTCCACAGGAACGCCCGGTTAAGCAGCAGTCGGTCACTTTGGCTGAGCTGTGAGACGCCCCATAGAAAAAAAAAAAAAAAAAAAAAAAAAAAAAGTCATCGCTGAACATCACAAACTGGGAAATGATCGTTTTAATGAATGTAAGTGTCGTGTCTCGTTAAATCACACCAGGCTTTCGGGCCAATCTCTGAATAAAAAAAATAAAATAACGAGACACGATGGATGACCTGTGGAAAGCCCCGTTGTTGACGTCACATGACTGTCAATTACACTGGAGCATTCTTGAAATTGGGAAGATTCAATCCAAAGCCTTTAGTTATATTTTATTAAGGAAGAAATTCCTAGTGTGGTGCAAAGTTTTTGACAAAAAAAAAATATGACTGTGAATCCCAAAACAAAACATAATTTGGAATTCACTATAGTCGGAAGAGAATTATCAAAGTCAATGGTGCGAGATTCATTGTGCAGCGCGGATAGTGGGGCGTTGTTCCTCTGTTATCAAAAGAACCAACTTTAACACTAAAACTAAAGCATTTTTAAGAAAAACTAAATTTTTATCAGCCTAGGGTCGTTTAGGTAGAGTCACATAGTGGTTGAGCAATCGGCTGCTGCGGTGCGTATCGCGGCTTTGTTATAAAAAGAAACAAAATCAAATTATTTATTTGCGAAATATAGGTAGTTTTCAGAGTGACATTTTTATATAAGTTCTTTAAACCATATCCTACCATGACCTTTCTATGTTATATTCTATGTTATATGTGCCAAATTTCATCCAGATCTGTTCAGCCGTTTAGCGTGAAGAAATAACAAACATACACAACTCACAAAATTTACGTTATTATATTAGTAGAACTAGCTTCTGCCTTTGAATATCGAAAATTATCCAAAGGGAACATATTTCCGGGATTAAAATGATCCTATGTTAGCACATAGAATACCATTATTCCCGAAAATATTGTTAATATTTGTCACAGAGATAGATTATAGTCTGGAAAAGCTTCCAGAATATGATCTATCTCTGTGACAAATTTCATCCAGATTCGTTAGTTTTTGCGTGAAAGGGTAAAAAAAATACAAACATACTCACACACTTTCGCTTTTATAATATTAGCAAGAATAAGTAAGATAAGCCAAGTTATAATAACCCAAGCAAAGCCGAAGCGGGCCACTAGTCATAGATTAAACATGTTTTGCTTCTAGTGTTCACAATACATACTTTTACCACGGTACCAGGAAATACTGTCTGAAAACTAGATAATTGCACATCAAAGTTCTGATTGTGTTTCAGTAAATCTAGAAATTCTCGGATATCCTGTTAGAAATTCATTCAGGTGAACGGGTGAAATGCGATTTCTCTGTAATACATAATACATTAACTGGAATATTGGCTGAAGGCACATTTGGATGAGGTTGGCACGGGAACGTGGTGATTGGTATGAGAAGAGAGAGGCCTATGCTCAGCAGTGGGCGAAGTCGGGCTGTGGATGATGATGATGAATCAAAGTTTAAAAATATATACACAGTAGATTGTAACTATTTACTATATCGTCTATGAATTAATTGATACTTTCAAACGTACTAAATAAATGCAGATTTTGACAACTAACACCTCGAAGTGATCGAGAGTTCATAGCTTTACTCCTAGCCCGCGGTGTGGGTTGGTTTTGGTGCTTATATGAAAAGATTAGGACAGCCAAGTAGGCAAATATAATTTGGCGAAGTGGAGAATTATATTGATCCATCAAACACCTAGTGCGAGTGTGATACTCCTGTTTAGAGTGCCCCAAGTGCTCGTTTTATCTGCACCCTAGACGACCTGAAAAACGTCATCGATGCGCGACGCTACAATAGGCTTGGCCACCTACTGAGCCTAAAAAATATAATTTAAATGTACCGCGAAACGAAAAGAAGAAGGTATAGAACAACCATCTTACGAAGGCGGATGAATTGTAACAAAATTACTCTTCTTCTTTTCGTGTGAGGTGTCAGAGGCCACCTCTGGTGTCAGAGTCTCCAAGTAAATAAAATAAGAAAGAAGAAGAAGAGAAAATTACTCTTATTTCGACTTCATAAAAGTCACGTAATCCGACTTAGTGAGATAGAACAACTTTACCTGAATCACGGGCGTTTCTTAGGGTAGCTTTAAAGGCTTCGTCTATGGTAAGCTCGATCTTACGTGACTTGCTTGCTTGTATGGATACAATCAATAAAACTAGCTGGGCCTTAACATATATATTTTAGCAAAGCAAACCAGGGTCCAAAACACCGCAACGTGGGCGTGCCAAGTTATTCTAGCAGTGTGGTTAAGGCTAGACCTTACAATATAATTTGAAATACCTATATATATATTTGTGACCCAAAATTTTGGTACTACAAAATTAGTACAATTTCCGAGCTGAAACTTCAAAAATCTATATAAATCATGTTCTTGTGTAATGAACTCTGGTATAAATTAAAGTTAGTAACTGAAGGAAATCTATTAAAGGATGTAATAGACTTGATTGGAAGTTAAAAAGAAATTAACACTAAATTCCAATAAACATATTTGCGGACAAGTTGGTTAGCAATGAAAAATTTTCATGTAAATATTCCTTCATCATATCCAATATAAGGAAAGCTAGCAAAAGGCGGTTTGTAGTTTTGTTAAATGAGTAAAAAGTGACCAAGACTTAAGATTTACAAGCGTGGGAACTGTAAAACCGCTGCTAATTCTCCGTGACTTTCAATAGGAAACATATAGCCTCTACATGCTCTTTTACAGGCTCTTCTTCGAATATTATTTATATATTTCCTTAAGTTTTGCCTGAGTTTCACAAAAACAAATAGGATTCAACTGTGTTGAGACATGTGCCTTAGTTTTTTAACTATTTAGACTGAAATGGAAAACCATTACAGTCTCAGTGCCTATTTCAAGTTTGGATCCTCCAAAACCTAATTTCTTAAGAAACCAGTGCTATAGACCGAACAAACCTCGATCACCAAGTAATTTGTACCAGCATATTGGAGATACGTGTCTTGAAAATTTTAACGAACTTTAGGATCTTGAGAAGCATTTGGCTGGTGGAAAAAAAGGAAATTTCGCCCAACTAGGTCAACCGCGATTTTAGTTTTAAGATCGGTTAACTTTTAAGTCTCGAATAAGTACTACTTATTATTTACCGATATGTTGTAAGTTATTCGAAAGTATATTAAAACAGATTTTTTTAAATACTTTAAAGTACATTAAAATTATTTCTTAAAATAAGTTAATCATTTATGAATAGTAAGCACTATTTTTTAAACTAAATCACACAGATTCCTAAATAGTTACTAACGCTAATCAGAGACTTTATCAATTCACACTTTTTTTTTTTGTTCATCTGATCTACTAATGTTTGTATGTCATTTTGTAATAATTAAATACTTTTCTTTTTTTTCTTTTAAAAAAAACACCCCCTACCCCCTACCACCCTACTTTCAAATAAAAAATCCTCAAAATAAAGTCTCTTGTCCCTAACAAAGCACAATGCCAAAAGAAAATAACTACAAGGAAAAATTCAGTCCAAACGCTTGCAAATATTTATAAAAGCCAAGGACCGTAATCCTGTCGAAACCACAACTTATGGTACCACCAAAACATTATGAATTTTAACTGATTTCCGCACGAAATACTGCTCATTGTTGGTTATATTAAATTTCCAACGTTTCAACATGGAAGTATGAATGTTTTCATAGGAAATTGAGCGCAATATAAAGTAAACAAAAGAAACTTCTGGAAGTTGGACTAATGACGGAAAACTGCTAGGGAAGAGCTCATGCCAGGTTATGTAGTATCTAAGTAAGGCAGTGCGGAAGAATAGTTTACATAACTTTTACTGCACACACACCGCAAACAGCTTCATTTCATTATTTCCTGAGTTGCTTCTGGAAGTTAGTTTTTCATTTCATTCAAATTATAACAATTGTTTTACTGACATTACTTTGAATAATAGTGGTTTTGGTTATAATAGATACAGAAGACTGGCCATCACAAATTAGTGGGCGTTTCAGATACAGCCATTTTCAAAACTTTGACACATCAAAATTGCCCGGGTTTTTGTAGTGTGCGAAATTTGTATTGTAGGTGTTGTTGATATCAAAGGTGGCTCTATTATTAGACAAAAGATCCACCCACCAGCCGCCAAAGAACTACTCATCTGCCTCTGTTATGTCTACCTCTAATAAGCGAATCTCTATCAACCGAAACATGAGAGACTCTAAACACACTGTGACGTGTTCACCAATCCGAATTGGATAGAGAAGTCCGAATGCTTTCACTGAATTAATGGAAACGATTGACTTACTTTTGTAACATGGAGTGTAAAACTGGGGAGATACGCCACGCCCATTTGAAGATGAAACACAATTATAAGATTGGCGTATTGCTCTTCTAAAATGTATTATTACAACAAGTTCTTCATCATCATCTTCCTGCCCTTTTCCTATGGTACTTGGGGTCAGTGCAACACGTTTTCTTCTTCCATACCGTGATGTCCCCCGTCACGTCATCACTGACTCCCTTCTCTTTCATATCACTCCTTATAAAGTCCATACATATTTTCTTTGGGCGTCCCCTCCCTCTCCATCCATCAACATTTATATTCACAATTTTTTTTAGTAACATGCATGTCATCCCTCCTCATCACATGACCATACTAGGACTAACGGTTTTCTTTCAACTTTTCTGTCACTGGCGCCATTTTAAAATTTTCTCTAATATACTTATTTCTCATTTTATCCATTCTCGTCACTCACGCACAGCCATCTCAACTTTCTTGTATAATAATTTAAACAAGAATTAAAAAATAATAGTAAAAATTAAATAAAATTAAATAATAAAATTTAAGATTCCAATCAAAATAAAAAATTAAAGTACAGAGTAGATTAATTCATCGCATGCTTAACTTAAGTCAGTTAGTCTTTCTTCATCAATTTAATGAACATCAATATTATTATCAAACAAAGTATGGAGAATCCATTAAAACTTTCACATCTTCTATTAAGTTTTGTAAAACAGCATATTGAAAATTACCTGTACCGATAGCACATCACCTCTATGTAGTTTCTATGACCAGTGTTCTATAACAAGTTGGCAATCTCCCAATGGGCGTGTCAACGCTTCCGAGCTCTCCGGACAAAGATGTAATTATTGTCGTATCGAGTTTACGTTATTAAAGCTCCAGAGAAAATGATAGGACTGTCTCGAGCAAGATTTAGTTACAGGACAATGGTTTCTGGAAAAGTTAGTACGAAATTGTTTTGAAAGACAATAAATATTAGGTTGTTTAAATAAATAGGTAAATTGAGTAATATCTATTACAATTTACCCTTTAGTCCTGGATTCAGAATTGAATATTAGGAGTAAAAAAAACCTTTTTTACAAAAAAATACTACGTTGTCCATAACGAAAAAAAATAGTACCTACCAAAGACACCGACTGCCGAAAAGAAAGTTATTTTTCACTGTGTAGTGTATTTATTTGGAAGTCAGAAGTTTTTTTTTTTGTAATAAAGTTTCTTTATTTGTCACTTTTTAGTTTACCTAATAAGCAAGTTCTTTAGTAAGGTACCTATAATTCTAGAATAGATAACCCGAATATCATGAAACTTGAACATAACCGGTGAAATAAAGTGTACCAAGGTGAACTGTACACATCTGTGTAATGGTGAAGAGCATACTGGCGTGATGTTATGTTATGAAATGGTATAAACAATAAACAGACTTGCGATTGCAGCAATCCCTAGAGATTTGCCATCATTTATTGAAGAGCTCTGTTGTATATCTCCGAAGTTCTTCATCAGATCTTATTCCAATTTTTTTTTTTTTTTTTTTAATGTATTATAGGCTCGCGCTTGACCACTATCTCACCTGATGGTAAGCGATGATGTGGTCGACGGTGAAGCACGCTTGCCTAGAAGTAACCTATTCACTCTTGACTTAAAGACTCCTAGATTGTAGCTATCGGGAAACACAGACTCCGGCAGGGAATTCCACTCCTTAGCTGTACGCATAATGAAAGTATTTCCAAAACGTTTAGTGCGTATGGGTGGTATGTCTACCATGTAGCGATGGCGCATCGCCGTACGTCTTGTAGTCCGATGATGAAACGGGCTTGCTGGAATTAGATCATGCAATTCCATCGCACACTCCCCGAAATGCAACCGATAAAAGACCGACAAGCTGGCAACTCGGCGACGATGTTCAAGGCTCTGGAGCTTAGACTTAACCAGTGCCTCATCGCCGATGAGCCTTTTGGCCCGCTTTTCGATCGACTCTAGTGCATCAAGCTGGTATTTGGCGGATCCGTCCCAGAGATGAGAACAGTACTCCATGCATGATCGAACTTGCGCTTGATACAAGCTGAGCAGCTGTTCTGGCGTGAAGTACCTTCTAACCTTTGCAAGGATCCCCAGCTTTTTGGCAGCCAGCTGAGCCTTTGCCTCAATGTATGGGCCAAAATTGAGAGTCGATGTCAACGTAACGCCAAGAAGCTCAAGATGGTCAGTTATTGGCACGGTCACATCTCGGCAAGTTGGAGCCGGTTGAAATTGGCTCTTTTTAGCGGAAAAAAGACACGCCTGGGTTTTAGCAGCATTAAACCTGACCAGATTGGCATCGCCCCATTCGGAGACTGCCTGCAAGGACAGGTTCAAGCGCTCCACCATGGCCTCCCACAGAGACTGGATCTGAGGTCCGGTAGCACGAGCGTTGGACATGTATCTCTCAGCAACAGTGCTGTCGTCTGCATACCCAAAGGTGCCGGGTTTTAGCAGATCGTTAATATGCAGCAAGAATAAAGTTGCTGAGAGTACCCGGCATTGATATCCAATTGGTCCGACGAGCAGCCATCGATAACTACCCGAATGGACCGATCTCTCAGGAAGTCTGCAATCCAATCACACAGACCACCGGGCAAACCGAATTAAGGAAGCTTACCAATAAGGCTTTCATGCCAGACTCTATCAAAAGCCCTCGAGATGTCGAGGGAGACGGCAAGCGCTTCCCCGTGCTTCTCGATGGCCTCACTCCAGATGTGAATGGCATACGCTAGAAGATCCCCAGTAGACCGATTTCGGCGGAAGCCGTATTGGCGGTCACTAAGGATATCGTTAGCTTCTAGGTATGCCAGGAGCTTTATATTAAGTACACGTTCCATACTCTTACAGAGTATGGAGGTTACAGATATGGGTCTGTAGTTGGCCGGGTCAGCTCGACTGCCCTTCTTGGGCACGGGCTGTACGTTAGCTTGCTTCCAAGCATTCGGCACTTTTCCAGCCTCATACGAAAGGCGGAATAGGCGTGTCAAGATCGGAGACAGTTCAGGCGCACAGGTTCTAAGAACAATTGCTGGAATGCCATCAGGGCCGCTAGCCTTGTTCACGTCGAGGTGGCTCAGCACCCTACGGACGTCCTTTTGGTGGATACGAATGTCCGACATACTCGTCTCGCATCCATCAGGAGAAGGAGGGGGCTGCGCGTCACCAGGATTCAGACGTGAAGATTCCGCAAAAAGAGAGGCAAATAAATTTGCCTTCTCCTCAGCGGAGTGTGCCAGCGACCCATCGGGTTTCAGCAGTGGTGGTAGTGAGGGACGGCAAAAGTTCGACTCGACCGACTTAGCCAGGGACCAAAACGTTTTACTTCCTGCTGGGTAAGAAGCAAGTTTGGCCCCTATTCGGCCAATGTGATCGAACCGAGCCCTTCGCAACACCAGCTTGCAGGACTTGGCAGCCCTGTTGAAGGCCTTCTTCTTCCGAGCCACGTCACTCGCCTTGCGCGATCGAGCTCCGACCCAAGCCAGGTACGCCTCATGTTTAAGCGCGTCAGCGCGCCTACATTCGGCGCCAAACCATGGCCGGTCAACGCTGGACATTGTTACGTCAGAGAACGGAATGTAGTACTCCATTCCCTGACGCAACACATCGGTCACAGCGTCTGCACACGACGATGGATCAGTCGAAAAAAAGCAAGTAGGCTGCCAAGGATAGCATGCGAAGAATGATCGCATACCATCCCAATCTGCCGACTTGTACCGCCAAACCCGCCGGGTGCCTCTTGGGCTGGGATCAGGCGGGGAATAGACGGACACAGACTTCACCAGACAGTGGTCGGAACTACCCAAAGGTGAAGCTATCGACACAGAGTATCCGTCCGGATCTGTTGTCAGCAGAAGGTCCAAGCAATTCGCTGTGTGCGAATCAACATCCGGTACCCTCGTTGCCCCCTGGACCAGCTGGGTGAGGTTTAGCGCAAGCGCAAGCTTACGCATCTCCCATCCAGCATGGTCAGTGCAATGGTATGGGAAGAGCCACTCCTGGTGGTGGGCATTAAAGTCCCCCAGTAACACTAATTGGGCGGAAGGGTACCGCTGCTGTGCCGCATCAGCCGCCTCACTGAGGTACTCTGTGAGCCTGGATGTCTCCTGATCTCCACTGTGCGAATGGTAGACACAGGCGTAGACAACTTTATCCAAACCTGTGTCCACCAGAGCCCAGAGCGTTGAGAGTCTGGAGTCCTCAAGGTTACGGAGACGCCGATAGCAAACGTCGTCACGGGCATACATACATACGCCCGCCCGTGGTCTTAAATTGTGCTCCAGGGTGAACCCTGGGTAAGACAAGTACGACACGTCTGACGGTTTCGCTATCTGCGTCTCCGTAAGGAAAAAGAGCGCTGGTTTCTCAGCCTCCAGATGGTAGTGGACTGCAGTGATATTTGAGTGCAGACCTCGATTATTTGTGAGGTGCACTTTGTGGGGGAGGGGGTGCAGCCGCTGTCTAACACCATTATTCGTTTTCCTTTGCATTTTATAAAATATAAGAGTGAATGGAATAGAGGAGAAGGAAGTGAGACGAGGTTCCACGCTTCTTACCTACAGACACGCACTGAAAGGACAGCATCATTGGGGCACTAGCCTGGAGACTGCGGGGACGCCCGAGCCTCCCCGGAATGTCCATCGGGCCCTCCCGTCTGGTCGCCAACCAGCACGATGGTGCATTCCGGGATTTTTCGACAGTTGGCGGGGCAGCCTTTCATGTGTGGCTGGCACACTACTTGGGCCCCCAACTACCTGCGGTCGGCCAGCGGTGCACCGTGCCTCGGATCCCGCTACCCTCCGCGACTAGTCTCCCGATACATCCTTAACAGCGCGCGTCAGACTGGTCAGCCTGCAGTGGAACAGCTATCTCGACCCAACTCCTCTAGTAATTGGCTACACCGGGCATCGTACCGGAACACGGCTAGGCCGCTTGGCGGTACGTCTTTTCCCGGTGGGTGGTCACAAGCCTTAAAAATGAAATTGAAATGGGACCAATTTAGATAAATAAAATATTTTGCCAAAAAAATATTTTATTTAAATTGGCTCATAATTGACGGAGAAATCGGTGAACATACAAAAAATACAGTCGATTATATAACCTCCTCCTTTTTGGAAAGTCGGTTAAAACGTGACCAATCCTGCTTAAACCCAAAATTTGATTGATTTTTAGCCTAAGTATAGTTTGACAAATACTCTATTAAATTTTTACCGATAAAAAGAGGGTAAGTAATAGTAGTAGTAGGAGCAGTGGTAGCCCAGAGGTAACGACCCCGACATACGTGTTGTAGGTCGAGGGTTTGAACCTAGGCAGGCGCTTTACTCTGTGTAAATTATTTCATTACCACTGCTCTAAAAAAAGTTATTTGAATTAAAAACTGTAACCCGACTACGGTTTTATTTTTCCGTCTATATTACCCGGTCTATAATAACGAATCAAAAAGGCGCTACGGAGGAACATACGTAAATACTTTCGTTTTAAATTTTAAATTTAGTTTTCATGTAGTTTTGTGTTTTTTAGCCTATATGTACTCTATGATAGCGTCTACGTAATATTATAAAACTAGAAATATGTAAGTGCTGTGCACACATGTCAGTGGCAAATTCACTCTAGATTTTAAGTTCCATTTGTTACAGTACCACAAAGAATGTATTAGTGAATAAGTCTTTGGAGTGCCAAAATTAAATAAATAAATAAATACAAACATACATACATAGACTGCTAAAATCTTAACCCTTCCTTTTGGCTTCGCCGTAGTCGGGTAAAAATGGTGAAGAAAAACATCGTGAGAAAACAGGCATGTCCTAGAACTAAACATTCGAAGTCATCCAGCAACTGGGACACCCCGGCACTGGGAACATTAAAATGAGGGGGCTAGTGGGAACTTGGTAGTTAATGTAAGTTTTTGAACTGACAAGGTCACAATCATTAGAATTAATATTTGTTTCGGGATATTTACCATGAATATTTTCGTTGAGAGCTCGATATTTCGAAAGTAGAATAATGGTCGAAATTACACTTACTTTATTTGCGTTTTAATTTTTTTGTCAAAGTTAGCTTACATTTGGCGTACATTTAGATATTATTTATGCACAAAATTACTTTAAAATAAACAAAAATCAAATAACTCATATCAACTCGAATGAATCATTAAACTGAACAGTAACTATATCTTCAACAAAAGCAATTTCTCAAGCATTTCTACAAACAATAGTTAGAACTAAAAACTTCTCTAGAATGCATTTCCGATTTTGCCCATAAAACGTAACAAGTTTGGAAGAAAACAAACGATTCATCTCGACGACGTATTTGCATGAAATGCACTAAAAATTCTAACAAAGCTAATACACTTTCGAGATTCGCTTGGTACTTGGAACGGGCTAAGCACACAAAGAGATGCAATACCCCTTAGACTTAGCTTATTAGATGAAATGTTTGAAGTCCTCTTTCGGACGTTGGTATGTATCTGCAGGATTTGTGGGCAAGGCGGAATTGTAATACGAACATGTGTTGTTAAACAATTTATATGAAGCCCTACTTTCAGGTTTTATTTTTCTTCCTGTATGATGGAAAAGAATACCAGAGGCCCTACACAAGTAACATACTATCATCGAAAGCGTGGCGATAGCGATTGTCAAAAAGGCGAAATTGAATGAGATTGACAAGCGATATCGAAACATCACATAATCAATCCCTTACATTTTGACATTTCGACTATCGCCTTCGCTGACATCGAATGCCATTTGTCCATGGCCTGATATCATTGTATTCGCTGAAGGGTAATACAGCCCCCTCTCATCCTTCGGGAATGCATGTTATAATCATCTTACAATGACATAATTTAACATGTTATCATGATTTTAACATTTAATACATTATGTGTCAAATGTAATTATTGTAACATCGGTGTAACGTTACACCGATGTATGGATTTGACGACCTTGGGGTGCCACGGGTTCGAATTCAAGATTCCGTGGCACCCCCAGGGGTGTCCTCCTGGGGTGACTTGGGCCCGGAATGTTATTATATGGTTTACCTGTATAAGTCTTTCATTTATACAACACCATGTTGGAATAAAGCATTGACATGCAAGGAATAGATTAGCTTAGTTTGGGTATCACTTGGGTCAAACTAAATACAGTTTTGGGATAGTAATAGGTACGCACCTGTTGATGCTGAGGATTTTACCATAAATTTCTTATAAACTTGTGTTTTGAATCATTTTTCTCAGTTTATATTTAGTAGACAAAAAAAAAACGCAAATTACACCTATTAACTAAAAACTTAAAAACGTATTAAACGTACGTGACTTATCGAATGGGAAGAGTGAATTTATAAACATGTGTAGGAAAACATACAATAATATTAGCTCTTTAAAATTTAGTAAGCAGTTTTACTCTACAGATAATAATTTTACCAACTCTCTAAATATATAGGACATTAAGTCAAGTCTCTTAATATAGTTCTTTAAACAAAAAACGGATCTAACTTTATCGCAACATCAGAAATAACCTATTAAATACTTTCACATAGTTTTTTTTTCTCAAAGACTTGAATTAATATTTATTTGTATTTGTTTGTTACAGCCATGGAGTAAGAAGATTATGGAGAGTTGGAGAAGTAGGTAACGGCTGAACAGTATCAAACAACTTTGATACAAGGTTATCCACAAACTTAAGTCTGTATCGAAGCCGAAATCAAACATATATAATAATATCGAATCGAAGACTTATAACACTGAAAAAGGTTTTTTTTAAAGTAGGTACTTCCATCTTTCATGTAATTTAATAATTGCTCGTTATTGGATAAGAAGTGTCCCGTGGTTTCACCCACCCGTGCTGTTACTACATTTGGCCTAGCGTTCTTTCTTAATTTGTAGAATTGGGATATCAAATGCAAAAACAATTTCTCAAATCCGAAGTTCAGTGATTAACGCGTTCGAATTAAAAACAAACAAACTCTTCAACTGTATTATATGTGTTTCTCATAGTCATGCTTCGACAACGTCCCAAGAGGTAACACGAAACTAGACTTGAATCTTTATTATCTTAATTTAAAAACTTTGCTAGACGCGTTGAAAAAATCCCATCTTCCGCGTGAACCATCAATTCACGGTTTGCGTCTTAAGGCGGGATATACACGAAAGACAAAAGGCTAAGGCCTTTTTGGTCACACACGGGTTTTTTTTTATTAATCTTTATTTGTTGTGTCTTTGGTTATCTTATATCTCCTGTGCTTTCTAAAAGATAGCTAGATTTTTCTATCTGGAAGAAAGTAGACTTGCATGTGTATTGTGGAATCTAAAACAGTTTACAAGGCAAAGGAATAAGGCGCTGGTAACAGGTTATTCACCAACTCAACTCGTGTCGATTTGGTCAACTTCCCACCTCTCTACCGAGGCCCAAAGTCGAGCGTACTTCCCCGTCTTTATTATCCGGCTCTCGCATTCCGGCTAACGGATCTTCGTTTAATCAATCTTTTGATATTTACGTTGAACTGTCGATCCCAGACCCAACTATTTAATTTCATACACAATTTAGTATTATCAACTGAAAATTATATAGTGAAAATCTTAAATATAAATGACGGTGATGGTGAAAAGTATCTTTATTTAAAATAATAAATGAGAATATTCATGCGACAGAATTGTCTGTCTAATGGCGAGCTTTTATCTAAGATTATCTCAACAATAGAAATTAAAGAAACGTTTGCGGTCCCTGAGTATTCATTTTCAAGAGTATTGAAGTTTGGACGTCGATCTTTGATGCACAAGGTAATCTCTGTTTCAGACGGTCTAATCAAAGTTTAGACCGTCTGAAACACAAATACACTTTGAATAATAGTTTTTCGATTAAGATACCACCCATTTTTAGTAAAAAAAATATAGAGCATTGGCCATCGGAAATGACTGGGCGTTTCAGCTACAGCAATTTTCGAAACTTTGACACTTTAAAATTGCCCGTGTTTTTGTAGTGTGCGAATTTTGTATTGTAGGTGTTGTTGATATCAAAGGTCACTCTATTAATAGACAAAGGATCCACCCACCAGCCGTCAAAGAACTACTCATCTGCCTCTGTTATGTCTTCCTCTAATAAGTGAATCTATCAACCGAAACATGAGAGACTCTAAACTCACTGTGACATGTTCACCAATCCGAATTGGATAGAGAAGTCCGAATGCTTTCACTGAATTAATGGACACGATTGACAAACTTTTGTTACATGGAGTGTAGAAACTGGGTAGATGCACCACGCCCATTTGAAGATGAAACCCAACAGTATTATAGTTGAAATTGCAAAACGTCAAAAATTACGGCATTATATTGAATTGTTTCTTTGCGATTTACGGAATTGGTCTGTTCTCTATGAATTCGCTTATAAAACAGTTGAAATTATAAGTTTGGCGCTCCTCTAAAACGTATTATTATAAGAAGTTCTTCATCATCCACTGCCTGCCCTTTTCCTATGGTACTTGCGGTCGGCGCAACACGTTTTCTTCTTCCATACCGCCTTGTCCCCCGTCACGCCATCACTGACTTCTCTTTCATATCACTCATCATACAGTCCATCCATATTTTCTTTAGCCTTCCCCTTTCTCTCCATTCATCAACATATATATTCATAACTCTTTTATTAACATGCATTTCGTCCCTCCTCATCTCATGACCATACCAGGACAAACGGTTTTCTTTCAACTTTTCTGTCACTAGCGCCTTGTTCAAACTTCCACTAATATATAATTACACTCTTCATCCATTCTCGTCACTCCGCACATCCATCTCAACTTTCTACTCTAAGAATTAAAATCAGATTTAAAAAAATATATAAATATAATAATTGTAAAAATAAAATTAAATGAAAATAATAAAATTTTAGATTCTAATCAAAATGAAAATGAAAGAACAGAGTAGATTAATTCATCGCATGCTGGACTTAAGTCAGTTAGTCTTCCTTTATCAATTTATTGAACATGAATATTTTTATCAAACAAGGTATGGAGGGAGAATCCATTAAAACATTCACATCTTCTATTAAGTTTTGTAAAACAGCATATTGAAAATTACCTGTACCGATAGCACATCACCTCTATGTAGTTTCCATGACCATTGTTCTATGACAAGTTGGCAGTCTCCTAATGGGCATGTCAACGCTTCCGAGCTCTCCAGACAAAGATGTAATTATTGTCGTATCGAGTTTACGTTATTAATGCTCCAGAGAAAATGATTGGACTGTCTCGAGCAAGATTTTGTTACAGGACAATGGTTTCTTTAAAAAGTTGGTGAGATATTGTTTTGAAAGACAAAAAATATTAGGTTCTTTAAATAAATAGGTTAATTGGGTAATATTTAGTCCTAGTTTCTGAATTGAATATTTGGAGTACAAAATAACTTTTTTTTACAAAAAACTACTACGTTCTCTATAACGAAAAAAAATTATGCCTACCAAAGACACCGACTTCCGAAAAGAAAGTTATTTGTCACTTTTTAGTTTACTTAGGCAATTTCTTTAGTAAGGTACCTATAATGCCAGAATAGATTACCCGAATATCATGAACTTGATTGAACATAACCGGTGAAATAAAAGTGTACCAAGTTGAACTGTACACATCTGCGTACTGGTGTAGAGCGTACTGGCGTGATTTTATGTTATGAAATGGCATAAACAATAAACAGACATACGATTGTAGCAAAACCCGAGAGATTTGTCGTCATTTATTGAAAAGTTCTGTTGTATATCTCCGAAGTTATTCATCAGATCTTCATCAAATTGAAATGGGACCAATTTGGGAACAAATTATAAAAAAAAAAAAAAAATATGTGTCCACAATTGACGGAGAAATCGGTGACCATACAAAAAAACACAATCGATCATATAAACTCCTCCCTTTTTGAAAGTCTGTTAAAAACATGACCAATCCCGCTTAAACCCAAAATTTTATTGATTTTCAGGCTAAAGTAGTTTAACAAATACTCTATTTCATTTTTTACCGACAAAAAGGAGGTTAGCAGTAGTAGTAGTAACAGTGGTGGCCCAGAGGTAACGACCCTGACTTACGTGTCGTAGGTCGGGGGTTTAAAACCAGGCTGGCGCTTTACTCTGTGTAAATTATTTCATTACGACTGCTCTAAAAAAGTTAATTTAATTAAAAACTGTATACCGACTACGGTTTTATTTTTAGCCTATATTACCTGGTCTATAATTACGAATCGATTGGCACCTTATTCATCAAAATCGGTTGAATAGTTTAGGCGATACGGAGGAACATACATAAATACTTTCGTTTTATGTTTTTTAATTTTGTTTTCATGTAGTTTTGTGTTTTAGAGCCTATATGTACTCTATGTTAGCCTCTATGTAATATTATAAAAGTAGAAATATGTAAGTGCTGTACACACCTGTAAGTGAAAAATACACTACAGATTTTAAGTTTAACTTGTTACAGTACCCCTAATAATGTATTAGTGAATAAGTCTTTGGAGTGCCTTAATTAAATAAATAAATACAAACATACATACATAGACAACTAAAATCATAACCCTTCTTTTTGGCTATGCCGTAGTCGGCTAAAAATGGTGAAGAAAAACACCTTGAGAAAACAGGCATGTCCTAGAACTACAGTTACTTTATTTGCGTTTTCATTATTTTTTATGTCAAAGTTAGTGTTGAGGATATGAATAAAGTCTGACTTGCTTGGATTTTACAAGATTTAATACAGATTATTTCGGTTACAAATATACTTATAAAATAGATCGCACTGTGTGGTACGTCTGCTGATGACCACATCTGTTGGCGAGTCGGCGAGTAGTGGTGGAGGGCGGAGGCGCGGCCGTTGTCTCGATCAGCTGTGTGACCCTTCCACCGGCGCGTCCCCCTCCGCTGCTGGTACACCCATATGATGTGTGAACAGTTAGCTTACACTTGGCGTACATTTAGATATTATTTATGCAAAAATTACTCTAAAAAACAAAAATCAAATAAATCGTATCGACTCGAATGAATCATCAAACTGAACAGTAACTGAATCTTCAACAAATGCAATTTCTCAAGCAATTCTACAAACAATTGTTAGAACTAAAAACCTCTATAGAATGCATTGCCGATTTTGCCCATAAAACGTAATAAGTTTCGAAGAAAACAAACGATTCATCTTGACAACGTATTTGCATAGGTTGCACTGAAAATTCTAACAAAACTAATACACTTTCGAGATTTGCTTGGTACTTGGAACGAGCTAAGTCCACAAAGAGATGCAATACCCCACTGGACTTAGCTTGTCGGATGAAATGTTTGAAGTCCTTTTTGGGACATTGGTATGTATCAGCAGGTTTTGTGGGCAAGGCGGAATCGTAATACGAAAATGTGTTGTTATACAATTTATATGAAGCCCTACTTTCAGTTTTTATTTTTCTTCCTGTATGATGGAAAAGAATACCAGAGGCCCTACACAAGTAACATACTATCATCGAAAGCGTGGCGATAGCGATTGTCAAAAAGGCGAAATTGAATGAGATTGACAAGCGATATCGAAAAATCACGTGATCAATCCATTGTGACATTTCGACTATCGCCTTCGCTGACATCGAATGCCATTTGTCCATGGCCTGATATCATTGTATTCGCTGAAGGGTAATACAGCCCCCTCTCATCCTTCGGGAATGCATGTTATAATCATCTTACAATAACATAATTTAACATGTTATCATGATTTTAACATTTAACACATTATGTGTTAAATGAAATACCTACTTCGGTGAAGTTAATCAATCACTTTTTAATTATTGTTCTTATCATTCGTATCATACTGTATCAAAGGTATTATTTATTTTTAACATTTCGAAGTCTCTGAGGTAAATCCAAAGATTGACCGTGATTGCTGGTAAAAGCTTGAAAATAGCGATTATCATAAATCATTTCGGACTTTTACCAACTAGACTTGGTAAATCTTAGGTTTTACCGTAGTTTCAGGCTTTTACAGTAACTTACGAGTATACACACTTTTAAACTGTTTTATTTGAGCCCTATTCGACGGTGGGCTTCTACTGGAAAGTTTAAGAAGGAAAAGAATTACCCATGACCTCGTGCTCTTGCAGCTTGTTGCTTATACCTAGCTCCTGCACGCACAATGGTCCACCCGAAGGACTAAGTGTGGATTATTGTTCACCTTCTACGAATTTCCCAATCCTGTGTTGAACTGATCATGCAGAATCCGCTTGTAAAGTGAGCCAAGTTTTTAGAAATCGGTATTGGAAACCACTTCAACAAAATAGGATTTCGAACGCACTGATCAATTAATTTAAAAAACTAGAATTTAAAAAAATATTACGCAATTATAACGCATAGGTACATTTTTGTTGCAAATGTCTCTTAAAAATACCGAGAACATCACTTATCATCATTTATATAAGAGACGGTAGGGTTTATTCAGGAGCTCTGTATTCTTACTGTTTAACAACACATTTACCATTAACTTCAAAAATAAGTATATTAAAATGAGTCAGCGACTCGGTAGTACGTAGAACTTTGTGACAGCCTAGTAATTCATCAGTACAAGGTACAAGAATGGTATGGTATCTATCGCGGATGGTCAACATGGCAAAATAGGGTTCTGGAGTGGCGACCGTGTACCGGTTGACGCAGCGTTAGCAATAACGATGCTCTGGACCTGGTGAAGGCCACGGTATTCTGCAGGATGCAAGACGCACAGGATCGATCATTGTGGTGAGGCTTGGGGAGGCCTATGTCAGGCAGTGGATATCTCTCGTCATAATGATGATGATAATAGATATTTAATACTTCAGAAAACATCACGAGAAATATATTTTCTTTTTCCCCAGATTATATTTACGTAGTTATGCTATTCTAACAAGATTCTTTGCCGGTTGACCGGAGACTAGACACATAAATCTTTCTAGAGTACCTATCAATTATTCATATTGTGTGAGACCGTAGAATATTCTGTAGTATAGCTTTGTGTGTTACCCTCAAGTAGGTTCATATGTATGTAAGACTGGCTTTCCTCATACAAGAATAGGTAGATACATTGCCATTCTTTGAATTACATTTTTGGCTCGACTGATGCAGTAGCTGAGCGATTGACAAAATAAAGTATTTGTATATTATATAAGTCTCGTGTATTTTTAATTTGAACGATAGGTAGCATGAAACAAGTGTACCTATATTTTATTTCGATCATGACATCGTAATTCATTTTATAAAGAAGTATAAATTGTGTGTTGGTTTAGGGTACTTCATCCACAAACCAACACACAATTTATACTTCTTTTAATTTATTCGTAATTTACATTTTAACAAAGACGTCAAAAAACAGGAAGACAAAAGATTCTCAATTCGTTACGTAGGTTTATATTTTCTATTTTTCCTCATCAAATCCTCAGTTTTGGTTGTGTGCTTGCATTTCAATTGCAAATTTAAAAAAAAACGTTAGAATGAAACTTTTTTTAAATATATTTGTGTTAATTAGTTCTTTGGCTTCTAGAACAAACCGTATAGAAAACAACATAGGATGTTATTCCCAGAGCGCCTATCACCTCGATCTATCTAGCTTTACGTTACTACCAACGTATCCGCAGACAAACAACATACACAAGATAAACTCACGCCAAAGCTTTGTTTTCCGTGTTCTTGCAACGCCAATGTAAAATAATATACAGGTTGTTGTTTATTTTATTTATTTTCTCAAAGGTCTCTCTATAACAGGGATTCCCAAAGTGGTCGATATCGACCCCTTGGGATCGAAATATTTTGGCTATCTACTGCTAGTCTGAGGTATCAGATCATTTTGGAAAAGGGGTGTCTCTTTCCTTAGTATTATAATAGTTTGGGAATCCCTGCCCAATAAGGTACCTGCATGCTTTATCATTTGTATGTTCTGGTCAATCTGTCGGTAACCAACCCGAACCGACATACCTCGCATGTTTTAGAGCCAGTTTGTTTCGTATTGAAAAAATATGATAATTTATGAAGCCGGGCAATAAATTCAATAAGATGGACGATACTTTTACTTTAATGTTATTGTTTTATTTTCGACAGTCTATTCAGTATAATTTTATCAAAATAGGTTAGGAAGTCACTAAGATTGGTTGGGTTCTTAACGATTTTTTCATATACGTAATATTTTATCTAAGTATTACCCAGAAAACACAAATGATTTTTTTCAGGTACAAACCAGCAATCTCACAAGCTTTTTCCCGCGGCTTCACCTACGTGGTATTAGTACTTGACCTAACTTTTTTTTTGTAAACTATGTTAGTGTAAAGTTTGGTCAAAGTCCGTTCGGTAGTTTTTGTGTGAAAGAGTAACAAACATCCGTCCATCCATCAATCCTTACAAACTGTCGCATTTAGAATAGTAGTAGGATGTCATCACGCATTTTACCCTAATAACCTCTCGCCAGGAGCTAGCCCAGTGTCTAGGCTTGTGTCTAGTCTAGGTTCATGGAAATATACTCGCTCCCTGTTCAACACATTCATCAACCACAGCCGGGCGAAGTCATCGCCCACTTCTTTTCTTGTGCCAATCTATACGCTTCCTACTTACATGGAAAGTAAACATAATTGGTGAAATTTGGGTGAACTATAGATAGACGCACAACCCTTCAGGGTAATACAGCCTGTTGTTATGTATTGACGGCAGCAAAAAACCAAAAGACATCCTTTCATCCTCATGCATTTTTAGATTATTAAATTCAAAATTCTTTATATTGTCTAGAGATTTTCTTTTTCATAAAAAATCGCATTATTTATGAGTGTATTGTCGCGTAGGTATATAATATATAGACACCCTATTTTGACCAAGTAACAAAGTCGCATCTACAGTAGTTGTCCGTGTGTGCGTTGTTGTCCGTTTCAGCATAGGCGATCGACTTTTATAAACTAGAAATAATGCACTTAATTATTCTTACCTCATTCTTTTTAGTCTACATTTAATAATAATACAACATGTATAGTAAAACTAATAAACGATAGTAAAGTTTGGCAAGAAAACGAAAAAAAACTGATGTATTTATTTATATTGTGCGAATTTGATAAATACATCTGCCGTATTTTGAACCTTCTATTTCTGACCACTGTCTGTCTTTCTGTTTCACTGTTTTCTTCGAAATGCCGTTCCATCCATTCATTATCAATTGCAAATTTGAAAAAGCTAGTATTGTTCTTGTAGAAGTTATACTATTATTGCGTTAAAAAACGCTCTCCTGAAAACTATTATAGAGGTGTTTATTCTTTGCTACCGACGATATGTAACCTCAAGCAGAAATATTGACAAATAGTCCACATTTAAAATACAGCATGTATAGATTTGGTTTAAAGAGGTCGCAGGTGCGGAGTCGGAGTCACACTGCGGTTTCCCCAAACAGACTCAGTTTATTAATAATTTCATGAAATATAATAAGTCGCAATGTTTTCGTTCTGAGGCGCAAATTCTATTATGAGAAGGGCAATGGGATAAAAGGGTTTAAAATTGTAACTAAGGTAATTTTATATATTTGTCTTGGTTTGAGAGTAGAATTCGACTGTCTGTCTTATCAGTTAAAACTTAAATTAGATCAAATTTATTTTCTTTGTGACTAGATTTTTAACACAGGAACCGTACGATTCGCCGAGTTAAAAGTAACTTAGTGCCTAGCTATTGTGAAGCTTTCTATTTGTAATAGAATTTGCATAATAGGATTAGTATTTTCAGAGATTATTACTTCCTATTTGCCAACTTTAAGTATTCAAATACTCTGTATCTATTTATTTTGTATGAGCCTTTTTTACCTGAAGTTCTTAATAACTTGTACCTTAGATAAATAAAATATTGCATCATTTTTATTTATTAAATGGATATTTTATGCCTTATCCTTTTTACCCAACTGTCGAAGGAGGGCAATGTGTTTATCAGACTTTGTATGTATGTTTGTTCTATGTGGCGTTCTAGTGACCAAACGCGTTGGCCGAGACCGAGGTCGAGGCCTTTACAGCGAGGCCAGCAAGGGCTGCAATGATGGCCAAGCTGAAAGGCCTAGAGCGTAGCTAGGCTAGCTCGAGGCAATCATAGCGTGACCAGCGAATCAGTTATTGTGGGCCAAGGTTTGTATAATGCTTTACTCAAAAATGCAAGTACCTAATCTAAATAAAACCAGCAAGAAATTTAAATAAAAAATATAATAATTAACTAGAATTTTAATTAAAATGACAATTATGAAAAGTGCAGTTACTAAAATTCAACACCGACTTTTCCGGTTTGATATTACTAATATTTTGCGATAATTCTAATGCGGTGTTTGACTGCTGTATTATTTCTTAATTTTTGCATCGACATGCACCGTAAATGCCAAAAATAAGAAGTACCTGTAACAATAACAAGTACGAGTATTAACTATGAGAACGTGTAGGTACAGTACAAATTTGGGTTTTGAGAAATAAATACTTACTTTCACCGCTAAGTACTCAGAGTCGGGGGCTTCATTTATAAACTTTTCTACATTTTGTGATGTCAACACTTTTGATTTTATACATTTGCATCCGTCTGACTGTCGTTTTAGCATACTCGTTAAATTGTGGTAATTTTTCATGTTCAAATTGTGCTTTATCAGAACCATGCACTTTAACATTGAATAGGTATTCCAGAGAGACGAAAGCTTCATATTGTTGGAAAGATCATTGAAATATGCAAGAAAAACACTTTCGGATAAAGATTAAGATTTTCTACTGATTTTCCACTGCACAGATTTCTCATATGCAAGCACATTTTTCCTTTGAGTTTCGCGGTATCAAATTTTCAAACACTAATTTAGATTCATCTTTAATGTCTGGCGGTGTTAACATATTGAATCGGAAGAATTTTTGCTTTGGGTGCAAATTTTTGCAAAAAAGTCACTAAATAAAAACAAAGTTTTCGCTGAACCGCGCTTTTGTTATTTCTTTGTTTTTTTTTTTTTAAACAATGGTTGTTGGAACTATACAGCCTAATATGGAATAAAATCTTTTTGTACCTATCTCTATAGATACAAACAGCTGTGTTTTAAATAAAATCTTTTTGGATTTGATTTTTTAAAACGTTGAAACGTCAAATAGCGGCCGGCAAAACATTGCCGGCCTGCTAGAGCGGCCAGCAAAGCTTTGCCGGCCGCTCCTAAAAACAGAACGGCAAGATCGACTTTGCTCAAACAAGGTTGTCAAAATAATTATCACATTACATGCATTTTTGAGTAAATAGAGTAAATTCAAAAAATCAGATAACCCGGCTGCTTAAATGCGAACTGAAAAGACTTAAATAAGAAGAAAATTATGCTTGCAGTCGGAAGATACATCTAACTGTGGGGCAACGATACAAAAAACGGAAAAGTAAATTAATATGTAACCTCCGACTGCACCGCATGATTTTCTTCTTGTTGACGTCTTTTTAGTTCGCTTCTTAAGCAGTCGGGTTTTTTGATTTTTTGTATTATTCGAATATTATTATTGATAAGCTCGCGTTTGACCTCAATATTTACAAAGTATCAAATATTTAAGCGGTTCCACAACGGCAATGTATGTAGCTAAAGGCTTCATCACCATCGGTAAGGTGCACTTCTGCGTGGTCTTTCGGGGGATACGAGCGTGATGTTATGTTTATGTTATATATAGGCATTTATGTATCGCTTCTACGAGTTGGTGTTTTTATTTAGACAGTTTAATAATCTGTAGGAAAACCCCACTGGCAAAATATTTGTAGGTACTTATGGATAAAAATAATCACTTTGAAAACATTAAATTGCTTATTAAAACACAATATACTTAGTTCAGATTAAGATGATGTTTATAACAAATGTAAAATACTAAAGGGGTAATTACCGTATTTTAACCGTCATTTCTAAAAGGAGGAGGTTCTCTGTATGACAGAATTTTTTACATATTTTTACCGATTACTACGTCAATATTGGACCAAATTTGAAAATATTTTTTTTGTTTCAAACGGTTTACCCTCGGTGGTCTTGTTGTCACCAAGTCAGGGTATGATGAGGGGATACCATGAAAATCGAGGGAGCTCCTTAAATTTTATTAAAATAAACATAGCGATTTTGGTATTTTCACCAACATGGAAACCATTCGCATTCAGAAAGCTTTGATAAATGATTTTATTTCTGTAAATTAGTTTGTACAAACACTTTTCTATGTCGGTCATATTTTTTAAAACTAGATGAGGTCGGCGTTTCCTATCTGACTACTCTGAGAAGAAAGGCCGAAAGAAACTCAGAGATCACAGTCTCTTTTAAAGTCCTGACAAAATCTTGGTTAGATGATGTGAAGACCATGTAGACTGATGTCTGAAATGTTCTTTTGAGGAAAGAACCAGCCAGATTGAGTGGACCTTTCCAGTCAGTGCACGCATTTGTCAATAACTGAGCAGCTCAACTCAGAATATAACGAGCTCAACGATTCAACGAACAATACCAAAGAAAGGACATTCGGGTAGGCCGCATAAACTACTCAAACTGCCAGACCATGATTAAAAACTGACTAAGATAAATAAAACAAAAAAAAGAATGATGCACATACTCTTCACATTCACAATAATTAAAATAAAAAAATATAATACTTTAAAAAGTAAATATTCTTGTCATTGCAAGAAAACCAAAAAAAAAAAAAAATAACAAAATTAAAAACAAAATTCTCGGTGCAAAATATAAAATATCAAAATTAATTGGAGCAGTTCAATCCCAAGCCTTTTTGTCCTCAACGTAATCTTTAATGGTATAAAACGCTTTCTGGCACAACTTACGTTTAATTAATGATTTGAATTTATAAAGACTTATATCTACGTGGCTTGGAAGCTTATTATAAAAGCGTACACAATGACATCTAAACGAGCCACCTATTTTTTTCATTGTTTTGGCTCTTCATTTACCCTAAACTACCCTGTCTAAAATCAACTATACCTTATTATTTCTTAAATTAAGTTGGCAACCCTACTCGTAGTTGCGCCACCGCGGGAAAAAACTACTTTTTGATTCTTAGTTATAAACACAAGAAAATAATCACTTTTAAAACATTTGTCTGCTCTTTGCACTTTATTATCATTACATATTTACTAAATACATTCATTATTTAATTTTATTCCAAAACCCAAACAACATAATAGTAGGTACCTATTCGCTTTAGGCAATTCCGATGTTTTTATCGATGTTTATGCGATTTTATGGCACAAGGCTATATATTTATTTAACCACTAATGTAAACAAAAAAGATCCAAAGACATACATGGACCTTATTGGTGATGTTCTTCAGAAAGGCCAGGTGCGCAGTACTCATAACCGGCGTGTGTGAATGACTAGATGTATGAATGTGAGTGAAGCAAAAGAAGTATGTAAGGATCATAGCAGGTGGCATTCTTTAGTTTCTATCCCCATGGGAAAAAGGCGTGAATTTATGTATGTTATGTTTATGTATGTAAACACAAACGCCACTGCGAACACAATTTGGCAAAAGAGCATTAGACCCGTATGATACTCAATGTGAGTCCGGTGCTACTGTGCAGACACAAAGACTAGTATAATATTATACTGGGCTATATACAGACAGTCAACTTCACCTTTTACTAGATGGCGCTGCATTTGACTACTTCAAAGTCAAATGTAGCGCCATCTAGTTTTCTTTAAGGGAACTAATGAGTATAAATATGTATAGATTGGTACCACTGAATAATATAGCTATAGGCATGTCAAGTAGCGTGTATGGCAATAATTTAAAAAGGAAAAAACAATTGCGTAATTGTATATTTATTACATAATTATATATTTAATATATCATTTCATGTTTTCCTTTTTCTTCCTTTATTATTTGGACTCCTACCACAGTAACTTTGCAAGTTCTGGATGATGTTTATAAAAAGAAGTCACACTGAGGACGATACACAACTCAACCGACCGAAGGGTCAACTGTACGTGGATGATGATGCACTTGCAAAACCACAAGAACTTTATTGCTAAAATAAAATAAAATAAATGCGCTCAATCTCATACTCTTACATAGCTTGCCATTTACACAACACAACTTTGCAATTTTGCATTTTATTTAAACCAAAATGTAACTTCTGCAGTATTGTGATTTTAAAAAGCTCATTAAGTTCAAATTTTATATATTCTGTTATTTTTCTATATTTACTTTAAGAATAACAAGTGTATAGTGAGAGTATTTTAGGTTTTTTTTAATATTAAAGGAATTGCCCAGCATTAGATTATTATAATAAACCATAGCAACACCATTAGCACTTGCCATTTTCTAACAAAAAACATACACGATATCGCCTCTACTTAACCAATTTAAATTGTGTCGCACCATATGGAAGATCCCTAAGAGTCTACACTCATTGCGTAAATAACATATTATTAATTGACAAGATGTCATCAGCTCTTAGGTCGTACACCACTATGTACTCTATATATATGACTTACTTGGTTTTAAAATACAAATGTATGTAATCAGTTTGATGTTATTATTATAGTAAAACCGTAAAAATGAGCCTAACTATATTTGGAGGGGCTCGTGGTTAAATAATAATAGCCGCACGGGTCGATCTTCGAGGTTAATCAAATGCTTACCGAGGTCGGTCAATGGATGGGTTCTTTACATTTGAAAATCTTTGGCAGTCGCAATAGATAGTCAGAAGCCAGAAAATTTGTCACCAGTCTTGCCAAGGTCTATCGTGTCTGAGATATGATACCCAGCCAATAATGATGATTTTACTATTACTATTCTGCACAAGTCTCAACTGTCATAAATATAATCAGAATCATGGTGGAGCGTCTTTTTAACCTCATGGATCTAGTGGTCAGGAGCGCTAATGCTGAGCATGAGGTCCGGTTCGATACCCGAGTTAGGCAAAGTGTTATTGGGTTTGGCATCTGGCTTTTCTTAGTAGCAACCTTTTTTTTGTTTTTGGAATTCTCATGCATACTGCGCTACCACGGGGAGATAGCGCAGTTATGTGGGACTCGAACCCATTAAAACGCCACGGTGTCCTCCTGTGCCACTTATGTCGGGAACATGGCTCCATGAACCCACCGCGGCTGTCCGTCACCGTACTCTTCTCTGGGGAGTACCCCCATCATTGGCACAACAGAAGACAAGACAGAGCTGAAAGAATCTCACTCTGTATTTTATGTATAATGCAATGAAAATTAGATTTTTTATAAAAATCGACTCATTACTATTTAACCGGAGGCTCTAGATAAAGTGTAATTCTATGGTGATGGTCGAAATGCCAAAATGTAAAGCATAGATCACGTGACATTTTGATTGCGGTTAGAACGCCCATTCATGTTCAAATTTCCAATCTCCATGGCAACCCTTCGATGATAGAATGTCACTTGTCTAGAGCCTAGGAGACTCTAGTGATATTCTTCCTCAGGTCAAAAGGTAGGTGTAAGACGAAAAGTCAAAAGTCAAAGTCAAAATCATTTAATTGCTTTAAATGTGGCAGTTTAAAACTTAGCAGTGACAGTTACATAATTTGGCAATGTATCTAAATACTAACTACGGTTTGCCAAAATAATGGCTAGAAAATATTACTAAACAAAATAAAAAAACAGTCCATGTAATTTTCCAGAAATGACAGCAATAAAATTATTCAACACAAAATAACATACTCTTTAAGCTAAGTAAAAGTAATTTTATTTGACATAAAAAAAATACCTAGCCTCCAATTACCAAAAAACAAAATTACGAGTATAAGACAGAGGTTGTCTGTAAGAGATTGCCCTGTGCGATAAGACCGCCCATTGTACACTTGCTTTTGTAAATGTTTGTCCTGTACATAATTACATTTTTGAATAATAAAGAAATACCTAAATAGTCAGAAACTCATCTGTAACGCAAATTGTCATGTGAGTTTAGGTACAAAAAAATATTTACTAACTTACAAAAAATACGTTACAATTATGCAATAAATATTTCACCTGTACCTACCAATTTTTAATATTTTCATGAATATCAAAAATATTTTCTTTGGATTTTGCTTTAAAATAACTCCCATCACCCAAGTTATCAAAAATGTCAAAAATATTAACAGATACATCTAGTTTACTAAGACCATCTTTAAACAGAAGCATCTGTGAGATGATTATCTAAAACTACTGACATCATTTTCTTACCACTTATTTGACAGATGATTATCTAAAATATTACAAAAGGATTTGTTTGGCTAACTAGCATCATCTTCTAAACACTTATTTGAGAGATAATTATCTAAAGAGTATTAACAAAAGCATCTACCTTACTAACACCATCTCCTAACAACTTTACTACCCTTGCATAAACTAAGGTGGGTGCGTCAATTGCCCACAAAAAGTCTCCGTGATTAAATTCCTTCAATGGTACTATATAGTGTTCTATAGGATTCACAAGCTGATTTTGCAAGCGATTCACATCAATAACACTGGATAACCAATCGTTCTCACCACTGAACAACGCGATAGGTAGAGTGATTTTGTGTAATGGATATTCAGGAGGTGTAAATTGCCGATAATTCTTAAGATTACCAACACGCCCGTAATCAAACAACTGAAACTTGCCACCCTGGTGTATCTCTTGAGCATAGTGAACTAATGTCTTGGTGGAAGCACCCGAGAAACCGTGCGCCAAGATTAATGGTAACAATGTCTTATTGAATTGTTGCACATCGTGCCCAAAGAAAACCGACATCATGTTTTCAAATTCCCCTTCCTCATCAAGGCTCATCAGTTCACGAGAATGTTCTGCTAACCACCTGAGGATTGATTTTGGAAGATGCAGCTCATTACCCCTGCCAAGTAGTTTAGACACATATTCTATTTCACTGCTGTACTTAGCTAGCTTTTTTATCGGGCTCTTTATATGGGTCATGTAGGCTACTGGAGCTAAAGCGAATCCTGCTCTCAACACCTCATTATATTTAGTCTTCGTCGACAGCAATGCGAACAGTACCGTGGTTCCCATAGAATGGCCGATGTAATTAATTTTCACGTCCGATCCTTTAAATGCCACTATATAGTCGATAACCGCTGGGAGATCGTGTTGGCTAATTTCATGGAATGAAAAGTTCCAAAATTCACGCGAGTCAACATTTCTTGAAACATGAGCTCGGGAGTAAACATTTCCTCGCACCTTTGCCAACCATACGTCGTAACCGGCATCGTATAAGATATAGCCCAGGCTTTTCGTCGGTCCCGCTAGTAACCAATGCATAGAGCTCCCGTAGAGGCCGTGATGCAACAGTACTGTCTTTCTAGAACTTTCTTGACTATCTGATTTTTTTGAGTAAGGTATCCTATGGATTGTCAATATGTTACGTCTGTCACAATCCTGTGGGACTCCACTGGGTATTCATGGAACGCAATCAGCTCCGGCGAGGTCATTCTGCTCATACGGATAATGGGGTCTTCATCCTATTGGTTGTACTCCATCGCTTCATCTGGTACTATTTCATCAAAATGTCACTTTCCTGAAGATCAACTTTATTCTTAATCGAAGTCTGGATTTTATTCAAACCGTTGACTAATATTTCGGCGATTGCTGATCCTACTTCCCCTGACTTGATGGTGAAATTGTGTGTGTGGGAAAAAATTGAAAACGAGATCTGTATGTTGCTCTCACTATGATGTAATTGCAACACGAATATGAACGTCAATACTACTGGTAGCGGAAGCTTCATTTTGCAGGTACGAAGCGTGCGCGTCGCTAATAACGATGTTTGACTAAATTCAATAATGGAGCACTGCAGTAACATACCCAACGTGAGGTCAAGGGGGAAACAAAACATATTAAAATTATTATTAGTACATAATTTATTATCACCACAAAAAATAAATAAACAGGACAAACTTTTTCAAAAACAAAGTGTACAATGGGTGGTCTTACCACACCAATAATGCACATTTTAATTAACAAAACATGAAGGTAAACTAAGTTTAATTTTAAAAACATTTATATTTTCCTTCAATTATATTGTTGGTTTTACCCGGCCATGTCTACGCGACGCACTGCTATCTGAATATACGCACATCCATACCTTTTTTCTTGGGACAATCCCACCGCACTATTTCCAAACCACTGCAACTCCTGAAAGTTAGAAACAACAGTGGTGACCACCATAAAAGCGCCGAAGCAATGAAGTTAATTGAAGTCCTGGAGAAGGAATAACTCTTAAACTATCTTGGATCCCGCAACGAAATTAATCAGAAAAGAATAAAGGAGGAGTAGGAAAACAAAAACATAATTTCTACTTCCCTCAAATTCAAACAGGGGGCATAACAAAGATGGCCAATAGGCACAAAGCGTCATTCACAACTGGGATAAGCTCAGCTGCCTAGCACCATGGATAAAAATCAACATTAATATTCCACAGACATACATCTAACTAGATAACGCAAGTCCCTCCATCTTTATGAAAACCAAGCTTGCCACTTTTTCACAATCAATTTAAAAACAAATTTACTTACCAATGAAAGACAACATTTCCAAAGGACGAGGCATTGGAAATGTTTTCTTTCAACTTTTTCTATACATTCTTTACAGCTCAATATGGCATAGGAAATTTTTCTAGATTTCGGTAGCTTTCCGTTGCCGATAACGCTAAATGAAAAGCTCAGATTACGATCATTTACCGTAACTTTACTTCGTTTTTTGGCATGCGAAGTACATACAGTCGCGTCATCTAGTTAGATGTATGTCTGCGGTCCTAACATTGTAAGCATTGTGCATTGTGAGCAATATTTGATTCCATTAGAACGTATGGAAAAAAAACGCTTGAACGCACGGCAATGTGTTCTAATTACCACAAAGTCCGAATAACAAATAACTCCGGATGCAGCCTGTACATCATCTAACATAATAATTGCATTCACTCCGCCAAAGAATACACTTCCTTAAGATATGATGTGCAGATTGTACATATTCATGACCACATCATCGCTTACCATCAGGTGAGATAGTGGTCAAGCGCGAGCCGAAAATTTATTTAAAAAAAAAAAACTATCATACGTAGAATTTTGACATAAAGGCGATGCAACAATTAATTTATTTATTCGTTTATCCTCGCACTGGAACGCCTTGTAGCAATTACACCAATGGAGCACAATCTTATAAAAACCGGCCAAGTGCGAGTCGGACTCGCGCACGAAGGGTTCCGTACCATTTTCGTAAAAAACGGCAAAAAAAATGACGTTTGTTGTATGGAAGCCCCCCTTAAATATTTATTTTATTTTGTTTTTAGTATTTGTTGTTGTAGCGGCAACAGATATACATCACCTGTGAAAATTTCAACTGTCCAGCTATCACGGTTCATGAGATATAGCCTGGTGACAGACAGACAGACAGACAGACGGACCGCGGAGTCTCATTAATAGGGTTCCGTACCCAAAGGGTAAAAACGGGAAAATTTTACGAAAATGGTACGGAACCCTTCGTGCGCGAGTCCGACTCGCACTTGGCCGGTTTTTATAAGATTGTGCTCCATTGGTGTAATTGCTACAAGGCGTTCCAGTGCGAGGATAAACAACTTCAGCAATAATTTTCTTTTGATAAATATTTGCCTCTTTACTCGATTACTTGTTTCGTTGGGATGCAAGCTGCCCATTTATATTTCTCAACGATTAGGAAATGAATTGTTTGGTGCTTTGTGCCCGCTCTCTGACAATAAAATAAAAAGTGCTGAGTTGGAAGGGGCTATAATTAACAGACATTCTGAACTCGGCTATTCTTATCGGATATAGTGGTCGTTTATCTAAACTCTAGGTAGTCTATTATCAAGCATGTTTTCTTTGCGAAGAGATTTATTGCAAGCCTTAAAAACATCGAGCAGATAGAATGTTAGTTCTTAATGGTGGTTAACAATGTTCAGTTTTAGATGGTGGAGTTTTATCCAGTTTAAAATAAGAGAAGATTAGTTGGTCATTAATAGGTAAATACAAGACCATTATTAAGGAAAATGGTACTAAATATAGTAATTTATTATATAGCGAAGTACGACTCATATTGCGGTCTTAGCCATTAAAACATTAGGTACCTAGTAACTTGAATGTCGCGCGTGTATGCTTACAAAAATATTTACTTATAGTTGACACTAGAATATTTCGGGTCAACTGATAAGTTGAGAAGTGTTTCTGAAATAAAAATTACCGAAATTTGTGCATTATCTACTATGATTGGATGAGGTTGATATGCCACTAAATGTATTCTTGGAAACCATTTAGTAGCTAGGTAATTTAGTTTGCTAGGTCCAAACTCACTAAAGTAAAGGCGTATTTACTGTTCCACATTTTCTGAAAACCTATCGAGCAGCGCAGCAAAATCATTTCATTCAGACATATATGCCAGCTTGAGTTGGTGCCGTTTGTCCCGGGAGAACATCAACATAACTCCAATTGACTACTCAGTATATTTGCAGCGCTTAAACCAGCTGGCATTAAGCATTTAATATAATAAAAAGTGTTTTCAACGAGATCGGCGAGGAGTAAGTTATCTAGGGGAACACAATAGATCCCATGGGTCGAAGTGTCCGAGTTATTTCTCGGCCCCTCAACAAGATAAGATAAGATAAGCATTTAATATGGTGCCTCAGTTCCAAAAAGTTACATGAGAGAGCATTAGCAGTAATTTTGCTGATACTACGATCTACACAAGCAATTATGCTTAGATGGTTTGTTCATCGGCATAGGATGGATGAAAAGTGACTAACAAAAGTCAAATGTGAATGAAAATGCTCTAAAAGGACATAAATAGATTTATTTTAAATTTTCTACAGAAAAGTCAACTGCGTAGTAGTTAAAAACAGTGTGAGTAGCCAGATGTATAACCGTTAACGAAACAAAAGGAGAATTTGTAAATATATTAGCAGGATGCATTTGTTGTTTTTGCCATCTCGCATGAGAAAATGGCATGAGTTTTGAATGTAATGCTATGCTTATAACCAAGGCCACGTCACTTCATGTAAATTCGTCCATCAGAAATTCAAAAGGTATATTTTAATTAATGAAAATCTCATGAGGGGTCGGTTTCGGGGTAAGTGAAGGTTTTGTCTGTGCAATTATGGACGAAGTTATCCTGACGAATAACTACCGGAGACATATAACGGGACGGTTGACATCTGTCGGGCATGTCACCGTCCGGGTGAATCCATCAGACATATTATCTCTGGTTGTTCTCGTCTAGCTAACGGCGAGTACTTACACAGGCATAACCAAGTGGCTAGGATTATTCACCAGCAACTTGCTTTGAAGTACAATCTAGTGGAATCGGAGGTACCGTATTACAAGTATGTGTCCGACCCAGTTCTCGACAATGACCATGTCACGTTGTACTGGGATCGGTATATCATCACTGATAGGACTATTGTAGCCAATAAGCCGGATATAGTGGTGATAGACCGATTAGCAGGCCGCACAATGATAATCGATGTCACCATCCCGCATGACGAGAACCTCGTGAAAGCTGAGAAAGAGAAACAAATCAAGTATCTCGACTTAGCACACGAGGTTGTCGACATGTGGAATGTGGACTCGGCGATCATTGTGCCAATTGTCGTTACGGCCAATGGCCTGATGACCAAGAGCATCGTTGACCATCTGTCGAGACTGTCATTGGGCGGTTGGATCAAGAGTCTGATACAGGAGGCAGTACTCCTTGATACGGCTCGCATTGTGAGGAGGTTCCTGTCGCTGGAGCCCTAACCACTGGTAGCTTGGACCCTGTTCCCGATACCGGTTGGACTGTATTTTTTTTTATTTTTAAATGTTTTTTTTTAGGTTTTAAGAAATATAGTATACTAAGTAAAAAGATAAATAATAAAAAAAAATCGTTTCATTAAAAGTGTTATAATATTAATATTAAAAAAAAAATATAAAGATAAAATGGGGTCTTATAATAATTATAAAGAATAAAAAAATTGTTTCATAAAAAGTGTTACAATATTAAGATGTGACGAATACCCCGTGTCGCAGGATCCAGTCTCTATAGACAAATATGATTGATTGTTAAATTAAGATATTAAGACGGTACCCTGACCAAAAAATCGGCATGAGATATGAGCATTCCTATTGGTCTAGCGGCACTGCTGGCGCATGAATTACAGTTGTGAATACGCCCAGATTTTAGAATAAAATCTTTATAAAAACGAATTTTGGTCTTTTGAAAAAAAAATACTACAAAAATGTTCGTTATTAAATTGTCTATCCAGTAGTGTTAGTACAAAAAATAATTAATGAACACTTTACGAGGAGATGCATAATATCAATAATTATTTCTCATTTTATGTTTTTTTGGAAAGAGATTAGTGAAATATATACAACATTAAAAAAAAACTAAATCTACCATTTTAGAATCAATATTATGTAGAATTTTAATGTATTTTTATTAATTGATATTTCTTTTTAAATAACGAGTAGATAGCTCCTAAAAACAGCACAAAAAACGGCTTGCGCGGCGTTTTGCTCGGGGTACCGCCTTAAATGCAACGGTTCCAATCATTAAACATAATTAAAAAACTAAAAGGTAACTAAAGGTGTGTATGTTATTGATGAGTGTTGGTTTGTATGTGTTTGTGTGTGGTTTAATACTCATTTGTTAGTAGGTTTTCTGTTTCACTATAGTTAAGTCCGAGTAACCAATCTTAGACTTCTTTTTTGCATAAACATAACCTAACCTAACTTGGTCATAAGGAGGATATTAAGCTTTTCATTGACCCTCTCATACAATTGTGGCCCAATATATAGGAATGCTTTATTATAGACCCGTCTGATACTTACTGTGAGTGCGGTGCTTCTGTGCAGAATATGACAGACATGCTAGAGTACCTTAAGTGTCCATATACATGCACTTTAGTGGACCTGATGAACGCCATTAACGCTGCATTTAACTTAGCCATTTCCTGGACCAAAAATATTTAAAGAAATTTCATCCGCTTGATAAAAACAATATGATGATTAATGTAGACACATAGGAGAAAAACTATTTCACTAAAAAAAAAAAAACTTCAAAAACAAAACACTGTGCAAAATAACTTTCGTTTCGGAAGTCTGTGTCTTTGGTACCTGTTCTTTTTATAATTATTCGACACCGACTTCCGAAACGAAAGTTATTTTGCAGTGTTTTGCTTTTGAAATTAGTTTATTTTTTTGTGAAAAAGTTTTCATTTCTCTCTTTTAAATTCAAGTACAGCATCTCTAAATTGAGCGATTTCTAAAGTACGGTGTCTAAACGATTGACACCACATATTACGTCAATTTACACATTCGTGCATTTTATAGCTAAAGAGTTCGGTTGTATGATCCATATCTTGAAAACTTCTGGACTGATTTTGATGAAATTTGCATTATTTCCTAAGTTGAGAGATACTCAATCTAACACAAAAAGAATGATCACAATATGATAGCTAGTTTCTGAGAAATGTGTGAACAAGAATACGAACGTAAAACGTACAAACATACATACATGTACTTGTGAAATTTGGCACACGTGTTTGTAAGGTCATACACAGTAATATATTATGTTAATATTGTGCAATTCCAACAATATTACAAACACACGTGTCGAATTGATAACCTCCTTTGTTTTAATTCGGTAAGAAAAATAACATAAAAACATGCACAAGCCAGTGATGCATATGCTGAGACCTTAGAAATACGGATAACCGACTCAGTGCAGTGAATGCTAGTATTTATTATATTATCTGTGGTGCAGTGTAAGTTTTTGTTTATTTATTAATCGACTCACGTTTGACTGCTATCTCACCTGATGCTATGAGATGACAATGGTCGATGACTTGATAGTAAAGAATCTGGTGCGAAGATTAAATTGGGCTCCCGCCATATACTCCCCTCTCCGCCGGGATTTTTGAACTCAATTTACATAAAATCTAAATAGATTGCTTCGAACAATATACTGAAAATAAATATACTGAAGTAATAATGGGTACTCATCGCATAGCTATAATATAAATATTAATAAGACACCTTACATATTATTATTAATTAGACCCCAAGGTGTCATCAGCTTTTAAGTCGTACATAGAGATCACTTGGTTTTGAAATAAAAATGTGTGTAATCTAGTAGTGTATATTTATATTATGGTTATTTTAAATGTTTATCTGAAGAATGCTGTTATTTGCCCGTTTATCGCAAATAACGCTATTAATTACATAAAAGTTCAATAAAAATTGAAATTGATTGTTTCTATTATTATTTAATTTTCGTGGCGTAATACAATATTGTGTCTTCGGTGCCGTCATCGTTTCAGTAGCCAGCACTCATTCTGTAGAAGTGCTGAATAGCTTCATCATCATCCGAGAGACTTCCACAACTGGACATAGGCACAAGCAACGCCACACTGATCTGTCTGCCTCAGACTTGACCTGGTCGTCGCTCCACCTAGGAGGCCTTCCAAAGCTGCGTCTTCCGGTGCGCGGTTCTTGATACGTCTGACTCAAACATAACAGAAGAAATGAGGGTGTACCTCTGTTTAACCCTTCGAGTAATACTGGGGTGATGTCACGTATAATGTCCTATTCTATGAGTGCGGTTGTTGAAAGTTATGAAAATGACGTCTGTAGTAGAGCGGCTGCCTCTTGGTGTTCTGTACCTTTGACGTGGAACGATCGATTTTAGCCTACTCGCGTATTACAGTATGCTGCTGTTTAAACGAGTGAGTAGACTCTGCCATCACCACCTGCAGTGCTGGGCAATTAATCTTCAAGTACTGAAACTTTCCTTTTTAAGGGTTTCGTACCCAAAGGGTCCAAACGGAGCCCTATTACTGTCACTCAAGTGTCCGTCTGTCTGCCTGTCCATCTGTCTGTCATCTGTCACACAAGTGCCGAAGAACTTCCTTTTGACCGGGCACATTGGTGACAATTTTTATTATTACGTATATTTTACTAACAAATACCAATATGTTTATAAATCAGATATTTCCTTTGGTACGGAACCCTAAAGCTTGATTCTGGGCGACCGTCAGGGTTGACGGTCGGCGTAGGAAGAAATCAAGCCTAAACGTTCAAAGTCCGAAACGCACTTGGCTGGATTTTTATTTATTGTAGGTAGGCTTAAGCATTAACACTAGATGATCGAAGATCTTTTTGGCTACAAGACAGAGTCGAAAGCATCTCACTCTGCATTTTACTTAAGCAATGAAAATTTGATTGGTTGTAAAAAAAAACGACAAATGACTATTTGACCGGAGGCTCTAAATAAGGTGTAATACCAAAATATATGGCATAAACCAGGTAATATGTCGATAGATCTTAGGATTCCCATACATTTGTAAGTTTTTAATCGTTATGGCAACGCTTTTGATGATAGAATTTCACTTGTCTAGAGCCATGGAGACTCTAGTGATATTCCATCTCAGGTCGAAAGGTAGGTGCAGGCAACGAAAAGTCAACAGTCAAAGTCAAAATTCTTTAATTGCTTTAAATGTGGCAGCATAAAACATAGCAGGCGCTGGTACATAATTTGGTAATGTATCTACTAACACGTTTTGTCATAACTATTTCTAGAAAATATTATGAAACAAGATAGTAATTTTAGTCCTTAATCAATTCACTATGGATAGAAATGAAAGCAATATTATTATTTAAGACATTATTACATACTATTAATGATAAGTAAAAGTAGTTTTACTTGACATAAAGAGTTAACACAGGGTTAAGTTAGTCTAAAATAGCTTAGCAATTTTTTTTTTATAATACTATTATATTTTTTTTTATATATACACAAAATAAAATAAATGGTTACAAAAGGTAACAAACTTATCTGTAACGCATATTGACATGTGAGTTTAGGTTAAATAAAATATTAATTAAATTAAGAATTGTTGCAACAAAATACTTTACATCTTTTACAATAATAATTTCACTTGTACCTACCAATTCTCAATACTGCCAAACATATCCTCGAAGTAATCTGGGAGATAATTTTCAAAATCATGAAAAATATCGTCTGGCTTACTATCACTATCGTCTAATAAGTTATCTGAGATATAATTATTAAAAATATTTAAAACATCATCTGGCCTACTAACTTTATCGTCTAACAAGTTACCTGAGCGATAGAGGTCTAAAATATTAATAGAATCATCTGGCTTACTAACTTTATCATCTAATAAGTTATCTGAGAGATGATTATCTAAAATATTAATAGAATCATCTGGCTTACTAACTTTATCATGTAATAAGTTATCTGAGAGATGATTATCTAAAATATTAATAGAATCATCTGGCTTACTAACTTTATCATCTAATAAGTTATCTGAGAGATGATTATCTAAAATATTAATATAATCATCTGGCTTACTAACTTTATCATCTAATAAGTTATCTGAAAGATGATTATCTAAAATATTATCAGAAGCATCTGGCTTACTAATGCCATCTCCTAACAACTTAAGTAGCCTTTCATAAACAAGGGTTGGCGCATCAATTGCCCACAAAAAGTCGCCGTGATTAAATTCCTTCCATGGTACTATATAGTGTTCTATAGGATTCAAAAGTTTCTTTTGCAAGCTTCTCACATCAATAACACTGGATAACCAATCGTTCTCACCACTGAACAACGCGATAGGCAGAGTGATTTTGTGTAATGGATATTCAGGAGGTGTAAAGGTCCCATAATTCTTTAGGTTACCAAAACGCTCGTAATCAAACATCTGAAACTTGCCACCCTGCTGTATCTCTTGAGCATAGTGAACTAAAGTCTTGGTGGAGCCACCCGAGAAACCATTGCCCAGGATTAATGGTAACAATGTCTTATTGAATTGTTGCACATCGTGCCCAAAGAAAACCGACATCATGTTTTCAAATTCCCCTTCCTCATCAAGACTCATCAGTTCACGAGAATGTTCTGTTAACCACCTGAGGGTTGATTTTGGAAGACGCAACTCTTTATCCCCCCCAAGTAGTTTCAACACATATTCTATTTCACTGCTGTACTTAGCTATCTTTTTTATCGGGCTCTTAATATGTGTCATGTAGGCTACAGGAGCTAAAGCGAATCCTGCTCTCAACACCTCGTTGTATTGAGTCTTCGTCGACAGCAATGCGAACAGTACCGTGGTTCCCATAGAATGGCCGATGTAATTAATTTTCACGCCCGATCCTTTAACTGCCATTATGTAGTCGATAACCGCCGGGAGATCGTGTTGGCTAACTTCATGGAATGAAAAGTTCCAAAATTCACGCGAGTCAACATTTCTTGAAATATGAGCTCGAGAGTAAGCATTTCCTCGCACGTTGGCCAACCACACGTCGTAACCGGCATCGGATAAGATATAACCCAAACTTTTCGTCGGTCCCGCAATCAACCAATGTAAAGAGCTCCCGAAGAGGCCGTGATGCAATAGTACTGTCTTCCTAGGATTTTCTTTATTATTGGCATTTTTAGAGTAGGGTATCCTATGGATTGTCAATATGTATCCATCGACTGTCACAATCCTGTGGGACTCCACTGGGTAGCCGTGGAAAGCAATCAGCTGCGGCGAGGTCATACTGCTCATGCGGATAATGGGGTCTTCATCCCATTGGTTGTAGTTCATCTCTTTTTCTGGTAGTATGTCATCAGGAATGTCATTTTCCTGTGAATCAGCTTTGTTCGTTAACGAAGTCTGGATTTTATTCAAGCCGTTGAATAATATTTCGGAGATTGCTGAGCCTTCTTCCCCTGACTCGATGGTGAAGTTATGTGTATGGGGGTAAATTGAAAACGAGATCTGTATTTTGCTCTCACTACGATGTAATTGTAACACAAATATGAACGTTAACACAACTAGGAGGGGCAACTGCATTTTGATAGATAGTTACGAAGCAGGCGCGTCGCGAATAACGATGTTCGACTGTATTTAATAATAAAGCACTGCAGTACTTATACCTTACATGAGGTCAAGAGTGAAAATAATAGATAGTTATGCTTATTATAATTAACAAAACATGAAGATAAGCTCAGTTCAATTAAAAAAACATTTATAAAAATTTATCTTAAAGTTATTGCGTCATAGGTTTTACCCACGTCTTCGCAACGCATCCCTATCTGAATTGTATCTATACCTACAAACTTTTATCTTTCGTTCTTAAATCTTGGGAAATTACCGTTTACAAACGATATCAATTCCCAATTAATTAAGTATGTATTACCCGATAGCTACAACCTAAGGTTATTTAAGTCAAGAGTGAATAGGTTACTTCTAGGCAAGCGTGCTTCACCGTCAATCACATTATCGCTTACCATCACATGAGATAGAGATCCGAGACTATAAATAATAAAAAAACATGCATGTTCAATCTTCTTGATATGTAAATTATTAATTTCAAAATATAATTCGAGAACAAACGCATAATTATGGCTTAGAGCGAATGGATGAATTAAGAAGGCGAAAGTCAAAATGGATGGATTGTATTAAAAATTATATGTATGAAACAGGAGTCGTAAGTAGTAAGAAGAAGAAAACGAGTTGTGCCGAAGCCAAGTAACAAGAACAAAACACAAGAGTAGCAAGTATTAGCCGAATATTTTGACAAACAATGCAATAAATACACTTAACTACCAAACAAGCTACAGCGTAGAATAAATATTAGATTATAAAGTCATTTGAATTCAGAAATAAGACTAACAAAATACAAACAAATAACGATATCTATGTACAGACCCTTATAAACGTGGATAAATGCTACAGTTTATCACAATATGGTTTTACGACCAGATAATACATAACATTAGTAACATACGACCGACGGCGATGTATTAACTTTTGTAGTGATAAAGTCGACACTAACACCGCGTGTGGTACTGAGCTAATATTCTAATAGTCAGGCTGCTATGGTTAGACTTTATGTAGGTAATGAACGGTACCTACATTTATCTTGGGACAAAAAGTAGCCTATGGCCCTCGTGTAGATTTTTATCAGTACAAATAATTTTTCACCATCATCATCATCCTCCAGCTTTTATTTTCACCTCTTTTCGGTCAACGCAGCATGTTAAGATTAATCATTTTTTGTCTGCATAAGCTCTCGTCAAAACTAGTTGACAAACATTACAGTTACAACGGCAGTTACGGTTACATATCTCGTCGTGGGGGTCTTTATACTCTAGCAACTTTCATGAGGTCGTCAGCCTATCTGGCTTGTGTCCAACATTATGTTTGCCTTGAAAAAGCAAGCTATTATATAATTCTATATGACAACTTCAGCCATAATTTTCTTTTCTACTTTTGATAAATATTTCCCTCATTTTACTCGATTAATTGTTTCGTTGGGATGCAAGCTGCTCATTTGTTTTTCTCAACGATTAGGAAATGAATTGTCTGGTTCTTTGTTCCCGCTCTCTGACAATAGAATAAAAGTGTTGAGTCGGAAGGGGCAACAATTAACAGATACTCTGAACTCGGGCATTAGTTATTGGATATAGTGGTGGTTTGTCTAAACTCTAGGTAGTCTAAAATCAAGCATGTGTTCCTGCGACGAGATTTATTACCAGTCTTAAAAACATTGGGCAAATAAAATGTTATTTCTTAATGGTGGTAAAGAATGTTAAGTTTAAAATGGTGGCATTTTATCGAGTTTAAAATAAGTGAAGATTAGTTGGTCAGTTGATAGGTAGATACAAGACTATGAATATAAAATGAAAGATAAAATGGTAGCAAATATAGAAATTCATATTGTGATCTTAGTCAATAAAACATTAGGTACCTTAACTTGAATGTCGCGCGTGTATGCGTACAAAAATATTAACTTATATTTGACACTGGATTACTTCGGGACAACTGGTAAGTTGAGTAGAGTTTCTGCGATAAAATTATCGAAATGTTGTCAACTTTGATCGGTTGTGGTTGATATACCAATAAAAATTTCGTAAACCGGTTGTTTGTAGTTAATTTAGTTTGCTAGTTCCAACCACACTAAAGAAAAGGCGTATTGACTGTTCCACATGTTCTGAAAACCCTTCAAGTAGCGTAGCAAAATCATTTAATTCAAACTATACCAGATTGACTCGGAGCCGTTTGTTCCGGGAGAACATCAACATAACTCCAATTGACTACTCAGTATATTTGGAGCGCTTAAACCAGCTGGCATTAATCGCTTATTATGTATGGAGCCTCAATTACATCAAGGTACACGAAATCGTTAGATTGTTTGTTTATCGGCATAGGATGGTCGACAGGTGACTAACAAAACTCAAATGGGAATGAAAACGCTCTAGAAGGACATAAATTGATGTAATTGTTTATTTTCTACAACAAAGTCGACTGTGTAGTACTCAAAACTAGCATGGGTTGCCAGATGTATGAACTGAAACGGAACAAAAGAAGTATTCGTAAATATAGATGTAATTTGGATTTATTTTCGTTGGATCCCATTTTTTAGGTATTGTAGTTTCTGCCTTCTCGCATGGGCAAATTGTATGAGATAAGTATGGAATGCTTTGTTTATATCCAAAGCCACGCCACTTCTTGCTAACACTATAATTTTTATCATTAACCACACAACCAAAAAACATTCAAAAGGTATATTTTAATAAAAGGAAATTTCATGAGGGGTCCTCGGGCATTAATTTAAGGACGAGAAAACAGACAGATGAATTACGAACGACGTCGGACTAAGTAATGAGATGGATGGCAAATGTAGACCAAAACTGTACAAGAATAACTCGAGGGAATCAACGTTTGAACGTTAAATATAAATGCTTTTTTATAATATCTCAAGAATGTAATAACTTCGTACATTTGGTCTGTAGAAGCACCTTGTGATCTCAAATTTTAAAATTCATGACAAAATGAATCAAAGCATCATTTATCGATGAGAACTAAGTTCGAATCCCTCTTTAGTAATACATCGAGATCTTCAATACAATACAATACACGCCCGTTACTTTCCCACTGCAGGGCAAAGGCCTCTTCTCATACAGAGAAGGCGCGAGCATTATCGCCACGCTTGCTCTATGCTCAATGCAACTCAAAAATGGAATGGCTTTGTGCGAATTTAATCTTTGGGAGTTTTTTGGTCCTTATGAATAACTGAAGTATAAAATGCATGACAAAATAGAATCAAACCATCAACTATCTTAAAGAACTATGCACTTAGACCTCTTTAATAACAACCCACGACCGTGATCTACCTACATGTCCATTTATTTTCTTTTTCAATAAAATATTTTCAAAGTAAAATACGAAATATAACCCTGCTCACTGCGGTTGCTATTATATCGCTATTATCATACTGAAATTATTATTATTGTTCCACAAATTTTGAAACTAATTATTGCAGTCGAAAGTTGCCACACTTGCCACATCGACCAGTCCATTGTCATTCTCAGTCAACTGGTCGACGTAGGCCTCCCCCGAGTGGCGCCACTCTAATCGGTCATGCGCGTTTTGCATCCACCGGACTTCCACAGGTTTGACCAGGTTGTCGCTCCACCTAGATGGAGGTTTTCCCACGGTGCGTCTTCCGGTACGCGGTCGCCCATCTAGAACGGTCGTCCAACGGCCATCCGTTCTGCGAGCAATGTGCCCTGCCCACTGCCACTTAAGTTTAGCAATTCTTCGGGCTATGTCAGTAACCTTGGTTCTTTTGAGGATGTCTTCATCCCTTGATTGCCCTCTCCCTTGCCCTTTGGTTTAGGTCAATCAAATGAAATAGATAAATCAGTCTAAATCTTCTGTTACTCTTCCATCAAATCGTACGATACCACAATCTCACCTCAAAGCTCATTCAAAAGGATCTTTGTGTGCGGAAACCAAACAAGCTAATGCAATTGCAAGTTCCACAACAATACGCCATATAACCGGTAAGTAAATGCCACCCGTACGTGCACCCCATGCATACGGCTTATGAACAATGCCCCTGACACAATGTAGCCTATCATAATAGCAAATGGTACGTCTACGTGATTTAGTTACGCAAGACCGTAATCTTTAGTACTGGATTGGTCTGGTATTCTTGGAATAGTTGGTAGACTTTTCTGTAAGATACTTCGGTTTTAATAACTAAAATCTGTAGAACTAAAGTCGTGACAATCTAACAAGTCGGATTTGAAACCTATAATAATACGTTATATACGATAAACATGATGCTAACGAATGATACTCGGTGTATGGGTAAGATAATAATTAATTGATTTTTCACACACATTCGTACAAAATTATCACGGCATGTTAAATGAGAAAAGTCATCGGACTTCCACGATGATAAATGATTTTATTTCTGTAAGTTGGTTTGAACAAACACTTTTACATGCCGATCGTATTTTCTAGAAACTTGATGAGGTCGGCGTTTCCTATCTGAACTACTCTTAGAAGAAAGGTCGAAACAAACTCAGAGGTCACAGCCTCTTTTAAAGTCCTGACAAAATCTTGGTTAGATCATGTGAAGAACATGTAGACTGATATCTGAAATGGTCTTTTGGTTGACCTGTCCATTCAGTGCACGCATTTGTCGATAACCGAGCAGCTCAACTCAGAATTTAAGGAACTCAACGATTTGACAAACAATACCAAAGAAAAAACATTCGGGCAGGCCGCATAAATTACTTTAACTGCCAGAGCATGATTTAAAATTAAGATAAATTAAAATTAGAAACAAAAACAAGCAATGATCCACATAGTCTTCACATTCACAATAAATAAAATAAAAAAGAATACTTGAAAAAGTAAATATTCTTGACATTGCAAAAAAAAAACAATAAAAAAATGTAAAAAAAATAACAAAATTCACGATGCAAAATATAAAAAAAAAATTTGAAGCAACTCAATCCCAAGCCATTTTATCCTCAACGTTATCTTTAATGCTATAAAAAGCTTTCTGGCACAACTAACGTTAAATTAATGATTTCAATTTATTAAGACTTAGATCTTGTACGTGGATTGGAAGTTTATTATAAAGCGTACACATTGACTTCTAAACGAGCCACCTATTTTCTTGAGCCTTGTTGTAGGTACTACAAATTTGTGTATCGAACTTTTTTTCACGATAGAAAGCAAATTCTATTTACATAGTTGTGTGGGCTATCGGTTACTTCCTTAACATGGGGACTTATATTTTGTGGGTCTATCTTATACTGAGCCTCAGTTTCTGGAAAGAAATGATCAACTCATCACAAATCAGACGCCAGTCTAGCATGAGATTGGCTGTTAATAATTATTCATTCAACCAATATTAGTTAACGCTTATTTGACAATTTGTCACATTTTTTTACAATAATATTTGTCCACGTAAATGGACCTAATTTAGTACGAAAACATCAATCTACTATCCCTATTAATACGTCTACATATTATCCAATAAATTCATCAATTTGATTGATATTAAACTTTTAGTATACTTACGCCCCAAAGTGAGAAAACGGAACGTTCCTCTTCATTTCCCAATGGGCTTCCAAAATTTCTTGGCCTTGATTGCAATATTTTTATATCGAACCATCGCCAAAACAAATGATAGGAACTTTTCTATATAGGTCGAACAGTAAAAACGGAACAAAACTTAGTTGTACCACAGCTTTCAGCTAGTCAGTGAGATTATACGAATTAATCTATATAGGGAGAGATAAAATGTGTACCTTTAAAGATGACGACACTGTAACGGGACGAGGCCCAGAACCTGGAGCTAAAATCTCCGCTTTCTATTTATTTAAGCAACTTCGAAAAAAGCAGGCGATTCTTTTTTAATTCGGTTGTATCTTTTTTTCGTTACGAACTTCAACAAATCTTGTGAGTCAAGAGTTCTTAAAATCTTGAATATTAATTGTCAATATTTATGATTTTGAATTCAATCAGTGTCAATATGACACTTAAATATACATGTGTCTCAATTTATTTCTACATTTATTTTGATTTAATTTCTATTGCAGATAACGCTAAAAAGAAAAGCAAAATCATAACTATAGGCACCGTTCGATTTTATTTGACTTTAATTGTTATGGAATCTTGATAGTATAGGTAAAATTTTGTCTCTTAACCCTTATTACTGAAAATATGGATTAATATCCAAGTTTGAAGATATTTTAAATAAAACCCAACTTTCCGTAAGCAAACGTTATTTTTGTAATGACTTCAAGAAAACAAAATTACAAAACAAAATCGAAAATAGACAATGTAAAAAAGTAAAATATAGAAAAACATAGACAAGTTATCAAAAAGGTGCCAATCAGGCACATGCTCCCCTTTTTTACAAGAGAACTATCTTTTTTAATGGCCGCCGCAATGTGCCTGCTGGGGTCCGGACATCAACTACCCGCACAACCCCGTCACGCCCCGGGTGCAGAGCCGCAATCACGCCGCGTGGCCAGGTTCCCCTCGGTAAATCCCCGTCGCCGATGAGGACCGGGTCGCCAACTCTAACAGCGACATCTACTCCCGGTACGCGACGGGGTGCCAAGGCGGGAAGATATTCGGACACCCAACGACGCCAAAAGTGGTCGCTCAGCCGGAGTGCCTTCCTCCACCCGCTCCGACCAATCAAAGCTGCATCCGTCAAATCCTCGGCTGGAAAGGGGCGACCGGATGAATCCCCTAACAAAAAGTGATTAGGGGTCAGCGCCTCCGGGTAGTTCCCGTCAGGAGAGACGTGTGTCAGTGGCCGTGTATTCACTACAGCCTCGGCTTCAGCCAGTAGAGTCGCCAGAACCTCTTCTTTCGGTGCCCGTTCTCTCAAGGTTACTCTCAGGGCGGATTTAACCGACCGAACCAGTCGCTCCCAAGCTCCGCCCATGAAGGGCGCTGATGGGGGTATAAAACGCCACTTAATTTTCTCATGTGCTGCAAAATCTGGTACCGCAGCATCGTACAAGGCTCTCAGCTCCCGATTTGCTCCCACAAACGACTTCCCATTGTCCGAAAATATTTCTGTCGGTGTACCACGTCGGGCGATAAAGCGTCTTAGGCACATAATAGCGGAATCCGCGGACAAGCTGGCTACGATTTCGAGGTGGATCGCTCTGGTTACCAAGCACGTAAATAAGGCGACCCATCGCTTTTCACGCCGACGCCCAATGGAAATGGATACGGGCCCGAAGTAGTCCACGCCGGTGAACGTGAAGGCACGTCGATGATGAGCAAGTCTTGCCTCTGGCAAGTCTCCCATTGGTGGTTGTAGGGTTGGACTCTTCAGCAATTTGCATAGCTGGCACCTATGTACTACTGCCCTTACGGCGTTCCTTAGTCCAATAATCCAATACTGTTGCCGCATCTCGTTTATGACTGTTTCAGTGTTGGCGTGCGCAAACTTGTGGTGGTAGTAAGTGATTAAAAGACGAACGGCTGGCTCTTTCCCTTCTAAAATCATAGGCTGGCTGTTAGAGACGGCTGACGTTCTACCTGCGAGGCGGATCACTCCGTCCCTGAGTACAGGCGACAATTTGGCTAATCGGCCCTTCAATATGGGCTGCCCACGTGATAGATGAAGCAGTTCTTCCCCGAAGGCGCTAATCTGACTGCTAGCCAAAATGTGGAGCTCCGCTTGAATGATGTCTTCAGCGATCAAAGGTTCTGGAGTGTTGGGAGGAGTGACATCCGGCTGTGAACCGCGGTTAGACATATCTCTAAAACAAATACCCCGAACCCAAACATTTTGAAACTCACGACCCCGATGATTTTTGAAAATGGCAGCAATGAATTTATGTGTTCTAGCTGTTGCCCTTACCAGTCTAATCCAAGAGCTAAAATGGGTAATGTTAGCTACTACAGGTACGGATAACTGATGGGAACTAGTAACGTTAATGTATTCTGTACCATGTGATTGTGATTGATGCAATGATTTTGACTGACGGAGGGATGGCTTGAGCTCCTCCTCTCCAAAAGCTACTGGCGCTGCGATTTTGGGCTCTGAAGGCCACTCAGTAGTGGCGGTCAGGAGAAATTTTGGGCCATATAGCCAACGTGGTTCAATGTTGGACTTCCCCCTCGTCGCATCGTCAGCCACATTTAGCTCGGTTGGAACCCAACGCCATTCATCTACACTAGTGATTTCCAAGATCTCTCCTACACGATGTGCCACAAAAGGTTTATAATTTCTCGCATCACTGCGTAACCATCCTAATACGGTCATGGAATCGCACCAAAATATACGCCGATTCGGCTTCAAACGGTGGAATTCACAAATCCTAGAAGCAAGACGAGCAGCTATCAAGGCGCCTTGTAGTTCTAGGCGCGGGATCGAAACTGGTTTCAACGGGGACACACGTGCCTTGCTAGCTATCAGCGCCAGTTTCACGTCACCATTGAGAAGCACAAATCTCCAATAGGCAACAGCGGCGTGTGCCAGCTCGCTAGCGTCACAAAACACGTGTAACTCCAGCTCCGAGAACCTATACAAATTATAGCACCGTGGAATTATCAATTCTGAAATGGATTTAAGGCACTCAAACCATTCGAGCCAAGTTTCTTGGTCAGCCTGTGATAGCTTCTCGTCCCAGTCAAGGTTCTTGCGCCACAAATTTTGAAATAAAATCCGGCCTCTTACTACAATGGGAACTAAAACGCCTAGAGGGTCGTAAATGCGCATGACGTGGGCTAACACTACACGTTTTGTGAAATGGTTAGGAGTATCCTTAATGCTGGAGTTAAAACTGATGATGTCCTGAGATGGTTTCCATATAAGACCAAGAGTACGTGTGGTGGTAACTGAACACGGTAAGCTACCTAACTCTACACTACGACGATTGGCTAGAGAGGCGTCAGACAACAAATCGCTTGGCAGCTGATTGAGTGCCTCGGGCTCATTCGACACCCAACCGCGCATCTCGAATCCTCCGCGCTTATGAACCTCTACGATATCAGCTGCTAATCGAGCTGCGTCCTCCGTAGGGACATCTACACTTCCGATATAGTCGTCCATGTAGGTATCAGAAGTAATAGCTTCCACAGCCTGCGGATATTCGGCAATGAATTCCGATGCGTTTCGATTGAGGATGTAAATCGCTGTAGCTGGACTAGAACATGCCCCAAAAATCATAGATGACATTCGAAAGATTTTTATTGGACCCGCAGGATCATCGCGCCAGAGAAAACGCTGTGCGTCACGGTCGCAGTCCTGAATTTTAACCTGCGGGAACATCTCTTTTATATCGGCGGTCAAGGCTACTTTCCCCTCTCTAAAACGCATCAAAATTCCTAATAGAGGTTGTAAAAGGTCAGGACCCGAAAGAAGCATAGAATTTAGTGACACGCCCTGTACTTTAGCTGCTGCGTCATGAACAACACGAAGTTTCCCCGGTTTGTTGGGATTTACCACTCCGAAATGCGGCAAATACCAACAAACCGATGAGTGCGACTGCCTTGTACACTCCTCAGCAAACCCCTTAGCCCGCATGTCGTCGATATTAGCCCTATACCTTTTGGCAAACTCTAAATCCTTCGACATTTTTACCTCTAGGCTTTTGAAACGAGACAGCGCTAAAGGATAACTATCAGGAATAGGTCGGCTGTCTGCCTTCCACAACAAGCCAACCTGAAAGTGCCCATCCAGTCGGCGCTGGGTAGTTTGTTCAAGGATGCGTAAAGCCCGCTGATCATCCGCACTGCGCGGCTCCTGTTTAGTTATGCCAATTGCATCTAACCTATATTGATCCCTGATGAGCACTTCTAGATCACGCTCTGGACGCTCACGCAAGTGGCAAGAAGTTTCTACTAAAGTTGTCCGACTGCTGGCACACCCGAATAACACCCACCCCAGTGGTGTTCGGATGGCGACAGGCTGGGTCTTTGTTCCCTTCCGAACTTCCGATGCTATGATAAGAGGCCAGTTGTCGATCCCTAACAAAATGGTGGGCTTTGCCTCGGCATAACACAATTCCTCCATCACATCAGAGAGGTAGGAAAAGGAACGTAAGGACTCGCGTGTGACCGACTGACTTTGCAGCCCTAAGTTCTTAATTGCCCTAGCTTGTTGAATTGAAAACGTTTGTGGGGTAGATCGGCCTTTTATTTGAAAGTCAACAAACTGTACGCTGCTGTCCATACATAACCCTCCCACACAATCCAAATGCAGACTACCCACTGGACCCTCGGCTCCAATTTCGGAGGCGATGTCGGCATCTACAAAAGTAGCCGTCGAGCCATCATCTAAAAGAGCAAAAGTATCTACACTCCCAGTTGGCCCAGAAACTGTGACGGGTACTACTTTCAATAGCGGACGAGATGTGATTTCAACCTGCGAGTTGTTGACAGCTGCAAGAACCTGATCAATTGTTTCGGCCTCCGTTTTCATCGGTTCAAGTGACATGACCTCCTGAACGTGAGCCGAGGTAACATAATTATCGTTGTGTAAAACAGTATGATGCCTTTGCTTACAGTCGACTATTGTGCAACTAGCCTTATTTTTGTTACAAAACCTAAAATTGTGCGGCACTTTTTGAAGGCAACGATAACAGACTTTATTGTCTTTGACAAAACGCCATCGGTCATCGACTGTCAAAGATGTAAATGTCGGACAATTTGACAACTGATGTCCCCCTTTGCAAAATAAACAAATATTTTCTTGATCTGATATTTTTGCAGGTTTCCATTTAGAATTTGATGTAGTTGAAGCCCCCGCCGCCGACTCAGAAACTGCATGTGCTCGCTGTTTCTGTGTAGTGCTGGCCGATGTTGTCTCAAACGTAGCACTAAACTTCATAGACAAATCCACTTCACGATCTAAGAACCTCGATAATAATTCGACCCTAGCTTGGTCTGTATACTCATATTTATCAGCAAAGTCTAACCAACGCGCGCGCAATAGTGGAGAAAATTTACTTAATATGGCTGCAAACAGCTCCGGAGAACGCAAATAGTCAGTATGCTGCAATAGCTTGGCAATCTCGACACAATTGCGCACACGGGTGGTGAAAACGTGTAGGTCTCTTACCTCCGAACCCAGCTTGGGCAGCGCCTTGACGGCGCTCACCTCTTGTAGAACGATTTGCTCAGGTCTACCGTAGCGACGATCTAGGGCCTGAATGACGTCGTTGGCGTGAGATGCCAACACCAACAGCATGCTGACGGCTTCGCGTGCTGCGCCTTTTAGGGCCTGGTTTAGGCGTGCAAGATTTTCTGCTTCTGTAAATCCACCTACAGTATCCTGAAAAGCCCGCTTGAACATAAGCCAGTCAAGGGGTGAACTACCATCAAAACACGGAAGCCTTATAATGTTTTTATTGGTATTGGAGACGTTATTCTTCGCAAGTGTCTTTAGGGGCTCCACTAGCTGTGCAACGCCCTTTGAATCGCCGCCGTCTCCTGGAATATCAGTGGCAGCGGTCCTGTCCGCCCCGCTAAAATTGTGCTGAGGCAAAAATCCAAGACTCTGTGCTGCGATATCATCAGAAACGGCATGTCGGACGTCACGTGAAGGCTGGGAACACACGAAAACGTTAGGAGCCCCTACCTCACATCCATTGGTAGATCGAATCCTATCATGAACAGGTAATTTGGCAGGGAGGGCAGTAGTGTCTAGCCATTGTTGGACACTGGCACGGCTTCGTGAACTGTTCGAACCGTGGATACTGCCCTCCGCCTCAATTGCTGCGAGCTCAGCTTTATATTCAGCTTCAGCAGCTTCGCGCTCTAGTTCCATCTGCCTAGCCTGTGCACGCATCTCAGCTTCCATTTGGGTAATTTGTAACTGAGCTACGCGACGAACATGTTGCGCTTCCGCTGCGGATTTTCTCGCCGCAACTACCACGGAAGAGCGACTATTGCGACTCACGACAGACCGAGCACTCGTTGTAGGATTATACTGAGAATGTACCTGAATTTCCCTGGTCTGTGGTGCAGGAACGGCCTCACTACCTGATTGGGCAGGTGCATTCTGCTCTTCTTGAGGCAGTTTAGTTTGTGACCTGGTGACCACCATTTTTCTGGCTAAAAGAAAAGCTCTGAAAAAAACTTTTGTGAACTAGTTAGGTACAGTTCAAAACCCTCGAAGGACCACTTATTACTGAAAATATGGATTAATATCCAAGTTTGAAGATATTTTAAATAAAACCCAACTTTCCGTAAGCAAACGTTATTTTTGTAATGACTTCAAGAAAACAAAATTACAAAACAAAATCGAAAATAGACAATGTAAAAAAGTAAAATATAGAAAAACATAGACAAGTTATCAAAAAGGTGCCAATCAGGCACAACCCTGTTCATTAAAAAACAAAGTACCTAAGCTTTCATAGGAGATAAGACAAATTATTAAGTGACATAATGTTAATAAAAGTTAATGCTGCTGAACTTAACGAGAGCACTGAATTGACACGACAATGTAATGCTTATATGTGTATTTTAAAACACAAGCTACTAAAATGTTACCTTGAAAAGACGAAAATATTATAACAGTTATGAAAAACTTGTTCAATGAACTGACAATCTTGGTAATCTTATCTGGATTAAGGATATAAATAAACCTATAGATGGTGCTCAGACTTTATACTATTAATTATTCATAGGTCAAAGGAAGGAAAGATTTCTACGGATATTCCAACTCCATAGCTTGTTTTTTTTTTAATCGTCTTCTCCACAACGTCTTCCGGTTCGCGGTCGCCACTCCAGAACCTTTCTGCCCCATCGGCCATCCGTTCTGCGAGCAATGTGCCCAGCCCACTGCCACATAAGTTTGGCAATTCTTCGGGCTATGTCGGTAACCTTGGTTCTTTTACAGATCTCTACATTTCTGATTCGATCACGCAAGGAAACGCCCAGCATAGCCCTCTTCATTGCCCTTTGAGTGACTGTAAGCTTTCTGATGAGGCCCATTGTAAGTGACCACGTCTCAGAGCCATATGTCATCACTGGCAACACACACTGGTCATAGACTTTTGTCTTGAAACACTGTGGAAAGTTGGATGAGAAGACACCGCGCAACTGCCCGAACGCTGCCCAGCCGAGTCGGATTCGATGGTTGATCTCTTTTTCGAAGTTGGCCCTACCCAACTGGATCGTTTGTCCCAGGTAGACATAGTCGTCCACTACTTCGAGTATAGAGTCTCCAACCTTGATAGGAGTGGGTGTGGGGTGGTGACATGGGCATTCAACATCACCTTGGTTTGGACCATGTTCATTTTCAGACCCACTCTTTTGGAAGCTCTACTAAGGTCATCGAGCATTGTATTGAGGCTCTCCATGGTGTTATCATTGTTCCAGAGTAATTAAGTGTAAGTGAATGAGTGAGAGTAGGTATTTTCGACTTGAAATATCATATTTTTGGCTACTTCAAAGCGTAGTGTTTCAGCTATTTAGCATTACATCAGCTAGTTTATTTATTTATTTATGAATACACAAAACACTTAAAAGAGAAAATACACACAGCACAACGATGGCTAGTTCTTCGGTAGTTACGTCGACGTGCATTTTATTTCACCGCATTTAAAATAACAATATGATTTCAAATGCATTACTATGATTTGGATTTAGTACCTATTTAATTTAACATTCAAAGTTTATTTAACACTAATGAAGAGAGACTTCAGAATACTAATTCTGTTAAAAATTCAAATACTTTTATCTTTTATTCAAAAAAAAAACATTACTTTAAAATCAAGTTCATCTCAAAAATACTTCTCTCATACTAATTTAGGGTAGGTCCAACTAAGAAAATTTATGACAAAAGGCCGTAGTAAGTTTAATTTTCAGATAAATATCGCCCAGACCTTACACGATGAAATATTCATGAAGACAATGTAATTTGTTGCCCGTATTGCAGCCTGTGTTTGGTTCAGGCCGTTATTTTACTCCGAAAATACAACGGTGACAAGCAAATGAGGTTTTTTAAATAAGCCAGACTTGTCTGGCTTTGTCCTGGGTGAGGTTCTCATCACTTTACATTTTCGAAAAAGCTGTTTTTTGTAAAATCAAATATGTAACTTTTTGTCTGACAATCAGAAGACAGTATACAAACATGTTACGTGTTACTGGTCATAATACTGCATTATTAAGGAAAAGTGTGTATTTATGTGCTTTAACAAAATACCCGATGGTATAAAAACGAGTACATTTCACTGTTTTGAAAGAAATTGTCACTCTTATAAATTGATAAATGTTGTTACTCCATTTGTGAATTTCTGAATTGAAAAACTTTATAGTTACCTAATTATTTATATATATATATATATAGACTATCTTTAATTCTTTATTTTATTTTTTGACCATATTATACGATTTTTATATTGACAGTATTTTAAACTATTAAGCACTCGTACTAAATGTTTGCATGCCTAATTTAAGAAAGAATATATAAGGATCTCTAATTATAAATAAAAGATCAGGATTTTTTTTTTTTACATTCTGTGCAAATTAATAATTATTCTAGTCTATTCCTATAGAGAGATTATTTTAATAGAAACAAATCCTTGGGCTTTATCTTTCTTTTTATTACCGGTGAAGTTTTTTTTATAACTAACGACTTACGTAATAACTATGTAATTTTAAGTAAATCTTACACTAACTAATCAGACGTCAATACAGTTAACAGACGTCTTCTGGGCACAATTTCGCCAGCATATCATGCAATCGAGGATTGGGTTAAGGAGCGGGGTCATTGATTACAAACAATTAAGAGACAGGGGAGCAGTGGTGGCCCAGTGGTTACGGTCCCGACTTACGAGTTGTAGGTCGTGGGTTCGAACCCGAGCAGGCGCTTTACTTTGTGTAATTTATTTCATCACTACTGTTCTCGAAACGGCGAAGGAAAACATCGCGATAAAACTGGCATGTCCTAGAACCAAAAATTCAAAGACATCTTTGATTTTTTTTATTTTTAGCATCTACCAATCCGCACTGTGCCCACGTGGTTGATTATAGCCTACTCCCTCTACGAGAGGAGGCCTGTGTCTCAGCTATGGGAACATTAAAAGGCTGATGATGAGATGTGATGTGAAGAGACAACAGTGGTGCTAAGCTAGTCCCTTGTAAAAAAAAAGTAGAAAATGATTTTCTTCTTGTTTAGGTATGTTTTTTTTATTTTAGTTCGCTTTTGAAGCAGTCGGTTTTTTTTATTAGTTTTTTTATTTATGACTTTTTAGTTACTATTATTTTGTTCGAATTAGGTACATTTAAGTATAAATGTGTTAATTTTTTTTTTAAATCACCTCTTAAAACCGTTTATTATGAAATCCCACACGATGGGTTTGGAAGAAAAAAACAATTTGGCTCCCACATTATAGCGCCCAAAAATTCGCCATTTTTCCATTTTCCAATTTTAATGTAGCCACTGACACTTGCAAGGTTAAGACAACTTGATTGACGTATTAGTCATTAAAATCGGCCATGGCGTATGGTCTCTAGAACGCCACATACTAACAAACATACTTACGTGGTCTGATAAAACGCCAGGTAGGACGGGTAAACAATAGGGTAAACAATATGTATATAATCTATTCGTATGACTACTTTATAATATTTCATATGACAGCTAAGACATCTCATTCGTAAATTTTATTCTTCTAAAAATAAATTAAACAGTTAATCGATTTTTACGTCTAGACCATGTAGGTAGAGTCAGCTTCTGAATCCATAGTAAAAGTGTTTCGGTACGATATCCATTCATCCGATAGCTACTTTGTACGGATAAATAGTTGATAGAAGGGATTTAGGTCCAATACCTGTGCCACGAATGTGTGAACATTAATCATGTCCTCGATCAAAGAGAACTCAATCAATAGCCACTAACATGAGGTGGAAAACTATGTACCAGGTAGTACTATTATCAAGAGGTAATTGGTTTTGTAATGTTTATCTATCTACTGAGCCGATTATGAAAATACTGTCACCATTTAACAACATTTTATATTGGGTGTCTGGTTTTGACACTGACGCCAAAAGAGAACAATAATTTCAGTACATGATTCTGCACGTAAGAATAGCGTTGGAATTTTACGTCGATAATTTTCCAGATTTATGACAAAAAAAACTTTTTTTAAATGTAGTCCGTTCAAAATCGTTATTCCTATCTAACCCAAAAATATTTCCAATTTGCTGACTCGCCAACGTCAACAAAGAGAGAAAGCGCGCTCTTCTGAGCTAGAGGACCTTTACCTCTAGCTCAAAAGACACCTCTTGACAGGGAGCGGTCATGATGAATGTTGTCCAATCGCTGGTGTGGTTACTCGCCGCACGATCTCTCTCCATTTGGATTCTCTCTAGGCGACATAGGGGACTATTAAGTCAAGTAAGTTAATAACCCCTACGAAGGTGAAAACGGTGTTTATAAACTAACGTCGAAGCGAACAAAGTCGCCGGCAATAGCTAGTTAAGAATACGTTTTTCAATTTAAAAGTATGAACCAAAATAACTAGTTTGAGAGCCACAATATCTCATTGAACGATTGACGAACAATACGGTGACTTATTATAAAAATAGCGGTTTTGCAATTAAAAAAAAAACAAAAAACAAAGGATGCCAAAATATTACTTTAGACTTTTCGATTGTTTTAGCAACCTTTACGTCTCAACTTGACATTTCAGTTACACGAGTACAGGGAATTATATTTCAAGGCGACCACAAAATTTCAATCGAGTTCCTATAATACGCCCCTTAGGCCTCGGAATATCCCTGTTACCGACATTCGGGTAATGGAACGCCAAGAGTTGTCACGTGACTTAGAATCCAAATCAGATATTCGACTAGATAAAATTTACTTACTAAAAGTTTTTGTTGAGTGGAACAAATTGACAAAAAAAGAATTTCTTTAGATTGTTTGCACGTAAATCTGGTTTAGAATGGCAAAAATATTTGTTGAAGAATTTTTAAATTCAAGATAAATAAAAAGTGGACTAATGGCCTAGACTCCTATTAATATAATTGCGCCCTTGGTAGAATATTTTAGAAATTATTTTTCTTTATAACTATAGCATTAACACAAAATTTAGTCTACTAAATAAATGAGAGTACCTATTTCATTACCAACCGTGACTATTGCAGATATTTTATTAAGGTTAGGGTCTACTCATAAGGTCGTTCAAATCCGGACAAGTACCAATGTGATTTTTCAACTCCTTGTACTTTCTAAGTTTATCTTGGACATCGCTGACATCGGTTTAAGAAAAATCGTAAGGAGATCTGGACTCCTAGCTTATACAGGTAAGTTTGAAATCGCCATCCCGTCTTGAGCATGCGTGGTGATTAGGTAAGACTCGTGCCTTCTCTTTATGAGAAGAGCCCTTTGCCCTACATTGGGGCAATAACTAGCTGGTATTATTAGAATCTGACTATTTAGTTTGTGTCGCATTATCATCATCGCATCACTTTCTCATCTCTAAAAGACTGACACTAAAACCACTTTCCGATTCCATATCGGTAATTTACTTTGATAAGCCACCGTTCCCTGTAAAGCATCAATAGTACTGCCGTCATACAATCACTGTTGCCATCTGCTTTGTTTAACGCCAATGGCCTGACGGATCGAGACAAATTGTGCGCTTTGGGTATTAACTCGTATTTAATTTATTGTACCTTGGAGTTCAGTCGTAATTTCAGCCTCTAATTCAGCTGATAGGTTAAGATTGATCGTTGTACGTAGTACTGAGAAATGATTATAATTAATAAGTACCCCATCATCAAAATCATCATTTCAGCCAAAAGATGACCACTGCTGGACATGAGCTTCCCCCAGGCGTCGCCACATTGACCGATCCCGTGCGTCTCGCATCCAGCAGATTCCCGCAACCTTCACCAGGTCATCGGTCCATCAAGTGGGTGGCCTTCCAACGCATCGTCTTTCGGTTTGTGGTCACCATTCCATAACTTTTCGGCGAATGTGCCACTGTCATGCCCACTGCCACTTAAGTGTCGCAATTCTTCAGGCTATATCGGTCACTTTGGTTCTCCTGCGGATATCGTCATTTCTGATGCAATCACGCAAGGAAACTCCGAATTAGTACCTTTCCAAACTAATATTATAGATGCGAAGGTATGCCCGTCTATTATGTTTTCACTGCTGAATGTTTTGATGAAACTTGGCACACTTTTGACTAAATTCGCCATCATCGACAACATTTTTTTCCGAAAGACTTCTACTGCTGAACATAGTGCATAGGCATCTCTCAAGTGTTGGCAAATTAACCAATTCTGCGTGTCTTGCGTCCAGCGGATTCCCGGCATCCTAACTAGATCTTAGAACCATCTAGCTACTATTTAATCTAGATATTAAGTTTTCTTGCGATGGTAAAACACTTTTAACGCATGTGAAGCCGCGGAAGGCAACTAGTTCACAATAATATCTTATTTTAAACCTTCATCGCGAGCCTTTTTCGTTGAACAGCCACATTCTAGGAATGCCGAATTGACTATTAATAAAATTACAAGTATACAATTATTCCGATATGCCTTTATAGATGAAAGATGGATTAATTAAAGCGTAAATGCAGAAAGTAAGTATGTTAAGTTTTAATAAAGATATATTAGGGAAGTAAAATAGCCACGTGGAAACAGATACTCGTTAATAATTGTTATATTTTAATCCGTAATAAGTAGAGACAAATATAGGTCAATTATTTTAATAAACAATAACAAGTTAACCTGCTTTAAAATAAATAAAAATCTTTTTCAAACAATTGTAGGGGAGAGCGGGGATAAAAGGGTTGAGGGTGAGTTGTTCCGATGAGAATAGGAACGCAAGTAACAAACGGAGCGATTCATATGATGTTTATCACGAAACGTTATGATACTATGCCGTTACAGGAGCCGTTTTAGTTGCTTTCATTATGGTAGAATACTAGTTATGGTTTAAAACTCAAATTCGACGGAACTATTAACCTTATGGAATAATATATTTTTGCCTTTGATTTTTTTGTTAACTGCTGGTAGTACACAAAAAATAATGACATGTTTTGACGAACTACAAAACACTATTTTAGCCTGTGTCAACTGATATTTGATTTTAAAGAATAAGTTTGTATTTGAAACGACGGAACAACCCCACGGCCCAGTGCGTGTTGGTGAATGTCAAATGTCTTCGAAATTTTGGTTCTAAGTTATGCCGGGTATCATCATGAAGTTTTTCTTCACAATTTTGAGAGCACTAGTGATTAAATAAATGACACAAAATTACAAACAGTCACTCTATCGAAACCAGGCAACCACAGCTCGTGGTTCAATCAATTGTTGGGTTGTTTATTATATCGTCGACTACATTGCATTATTTTGCCAGGTTAATAGGCAACGCCACTGTTAAAGCTATTAGTCCGAACCCGTAAAACCGCCATGATTTAAATGGTCTATTAAAACTTTACGCCACAGCCGGTATTATTGCATCATTAAATCAGAATGTTTATTCTAGTACCTACTTATCAGTTTGCACAGTTCCCGTTAAACCTAAACCTTGGAACATACTAAAGTTCCTGACTAACTTAAAATAACGTTCTTATCAAAAGGTTAAATTCCACTGGAGAACAAAAGTTGTAAAATATTATCATTGTTATTTTTGAAACATCTGCCAAAAAAACATTTAGTGCTGGAATAAGGCTGCCCTAGAAATTTGCCGAAGCTAGCCAAGCTAGATTGCCTTAGTACTGCACATGCACGCACGCTGACTGTTATCGAACTGCATAATCAGTTGTCAATTTAGAGGCATTTATTTAGGGGCTGATTTTTCAGTCGTCAGATAACGTTAAACTGGAGACCAAAATGGGCAGTTTAATAGAGAAAATATGTCAAACCGCCATATTTATTGTCCTTTTTAATTATTTACTATTGAGAAATCTGCCCTGAATCATCTGCCTTAGAACGGCACGAGCGCACGTAGCCTACGTAGTTCTGATATATATCTGTCCACAAACTGCAATTTTGCAGTAGTCGTGCAGTCTTAATTGCAATCCAGCTATTAGGAAACTTCATCAGTAACTAAAACTTTTACAAAAATAAAATAAAACTTTGATAATCATTGTAAAACTGCTGTGAATATGACAGTCTTTTCACAGCTCAAAAAAATGTACTGCCCTGATAAGCGGCTATTTCATGTCTATCGCTTCAGCTTTAGCGCTTAAACCCACGTAATAATTCGCTTCCTTCGGTCCACTTTTACGACTTTTATTCGAAGAAAATCTAGATTATTTAGATATCTTGTACCGTGTCTTTCTTTTGCTCTCGGATACGAAAGGGTCTTTGTTTGACAAGGGGATAATGTTGTGAGCGAGGAAAAATATAAGGCTAAAGATCCGCAGATTTTGTCAACTGTTCCTAAAATTCTTTAGATATTTCATCATTGTTGTTTATATAAGAACAACGATACCCTTAATGAGTAAAATCTCTATGTCTCATCGCTATGTAAAAGAGCATTGTTTAATTCGTCATACCACATCACATCATCACCCTATTAATGTTCCCACTGCTGGGACACAGGCCTCCTCTCTGTGAGAGGGAATGGGCTGTAATCCACCACGCGGGTCCAGTGCGGGTTGGTGGATGTCACATGTTTTCAAATTTTTGGTTCTAGGACATGCCGGTTTCCTCACGATGTTTTCCTTCACCGTTTTGAGAGCAGTGGTGAAGAAATAATTTACACAAAGCAAGGCGCCTGCCTGGGCTCGACCCCACGACCTACAACTTGTAAGTCGCGGCCGATACCACTGGGCCACCACTGCTCTCCGTCATACCACACTTTTACGTAAGAACTGGCCCACGATGGCAACCACATCGTTTGCCAATCTCACATCCGGACGATCACACTTCTTTTTTATTCCTTGGATGCCAGTCCGATGCTTCCTTGTATCATTTTCCTATTTATCTGATTCAGTTAGAAATACGATTAGGTATTGCCTTTGCTCTTTTCTAATATCAGCCTTGATGCCATGGTCTAAGTTATATACGAAAAAAACTCAGTATTTTAGTGACTACAGCTAACTATAACTTATTGGTTTCGTTTTATATGCTTAGTTTTGATGTCTTATCTAATATACTCGTAAGACGGTCCTAAGGGAAATCATGAAGGCCTCAATATAGATAGTATAAAGGAAGTGAGGTATGATTACCTACTATAGATTAAATCGACGAAAATCTTATTACCTACAGGGAGGTAATACCGTAACGAACAGAGCGTGGGGTCTTGGGACATACAGAGAAAGTACCTGTGTTTGCGCACACATTTTGCGCTATGATATCTCTTCTATCGCGTACTATCTTCATAGAGATTGTCAAACTGCACTTAGTAACATGCGAATTCAATACAACGACGTGTGGCACGCGATGTTCCGCCTGCCTCGGTGATGCATCGCGAGTGCCATGTTCTGCACGGGTCGGGTACCCAGCTGGCCGGCGTGCAGCACTGCTCAGGAGCCGTTTGGTCACCGCACGCTCCGCCATACATCGCTCCGCTGACACATTGGTGGGGGCGGTGCGAAACTGGGATCACAGCCCCCTACATCATAGGTGGCAGACCTATACTATACAGGGTGGCCAAACAGTCGTGAATCAAACGCAACTAGGGGCTAGATGCGGCCATAAACTGCAAAAAATTGTTCTACAGGAGGTCCTTAAGGTCAACCCCTGCAGAGTTATAATTTATTTTGTGTTTTTATGAGAAAATTGTCTTTTTTTACTAATTCTTATTAAAATTAGAAAAATCTACATCCTGTATCTTTTTTATAATTTTCACTAGATTTGTACTGATGAGTCCTTACGTTAGACATGCTATTTATGGTTGTTCATAGAATAGAATTATTGTATGTCTTGAAGATAATATTAAGTTTTAAGAAAAAAAAAAACTCAAATCATAACTTAGTATTTACTTTGGACCCCACTGTGAAAAAAAATACTCTACCGAAAAGCCCTGTATGTATAACCTATATACGCCGATAACCAAACAACTCAAACAACCAAACTTTGTCATGTAGTCATGCAAAATGTACTTATTTCAACTACCTTTGTTGTTTGTTGTATTATTTATTTTACATCTCTCATGTTCGGTAAGTAGGTTTTTATTACCTCCAAATGGGGCTTGTAAGTGACTAATTAGCGCTCTAGGGTAATAATGTAGCTAGAAAAGCCCTAGGGCGGTAAGTAATTTAAAAAAAAACACTTCTTTCTTTCAAAAAGTTCGCGTTCATCTAACCATCATACTGGCAATAGACATCATGCATTCAGCCCTATGACCAAAGAGGTCGCTTTGCTATTGATATTACAGCCTTGTCTTCGTGTGAGTATAATAGTCATCAATTTTAAATATCGAACGGCGAAGCTCAATTTTGTTCATGAAAAAAAAAAATATATATATTTAAAGCTGGTTTACGGCTGTCAGTCGCGTCCGTAAGCCGCGTCCGATAATTTAATTCCAGCTTTATTCTTGTAATGCTGGTTTTTTCTACTTACCTAACAATCGAGATGTAAAGCAGAATAGTTAGCTCGGGTGTAAGCACCAATTGCACTCTCGAACTATAGGCGCCTAAATATCTCGGGCTGCAATTGAAGCCTTACAGCCCTTGGCTACTAATCTACTATTATTGGACTTATCTGTATGTGTTATATAATTTTTATTTAGATGTAAATCTGGCAATGAACAATTTAATTTCAAAACATAAATGCTTTACGTTATAATCTTAACTATATTTTTTCCAGAAAAAAATACTTTCCTCGCATTAATTTTTCCACTTGCAACAATTTAATTGCAATAAGTAAACGTACTTTTGAATAATGGGTATTAAGTGTGGGGTCTATTCTGATTTATAAAAAATATCATTTACAAAACCTACTAAACCCCAAAAAATAAACAAAAGAATAATTGTGGTTTATAGATACGGTCTTTAGACCGGGTTAGAAGCCTTTAAAAATAATAAATACATAGACTGATAAACAAATTACCCTCCTTCGGCAGTTGGGTAAAAAGTGAAAAATAATAATAGTAGGTTTAAACCCATTGGGAAAGAAGAAGAATATTATAAAAATGAAAGGAAAAATAATTTACGGGCGATCTGAGGTCGGGAAGGGGAAGGGGGTGAGTTTTTAAGGGTGAAAACGGTTCATCTAGATTTCCGGCAAAACTACAAGTCCTATGAAAAAAAAAATGGCAAAGTTGTAGATAATAAAAAGATCTACTAATTTTGAATTTACACTTTTTTCACATAACCTCAAAATGTATGGGAAAAATTCAAATAACCAAGTTTTTGGTTTTAAATTTTTATCTTTTACAATTTTTTATTGTTTTTCACATAGTTTGGTAAAACTTACCTTTTTATGTCCCAAACACACTGTATTTTTTTTTAATTTAAAATATTTATTCTTTCACCTTATTTTGACTTAATATCGAAAAAACTACCCTGATTTTCAATCGAAAATTCTCCTGTCAAAATATCTGCTTTTTTCATAAAGTCGGTGGTCTCTTTGTTTGTTGAAATCTCTACTTTCTAATGGTGTAAAAAATATACATTACTATGGTAAATTTTCTCAGAAAATGCAAAAAATAAACTTAATATTTAATAAGACATCTACAATATTTTGAGTAAATTGTAGAATCTTCTTTAAATTATATGCGTATTTGCCTATTTATTGCTATTTTAAGATAACTGATATACCTGAGTGACCTACGGAAAATTTTAGCCCATCAAAAGGTATTTTATAGAGAAGTAGGGAAGGGACTAAGAGGGTTTGGGCCTTATTACCTATTATTTCGTTTTCAAATTAAATTATATGTACCATAGTAATGTATATTTTTTTTACACCATCAAAAAGTAGAGATTTCAAGGAACAAAGAACCCATCGACTTTTTTTAAAAAGCAGATATTTTGACAGGGGAATTTCCGATTGAAAATTGGGGTAGTTTTTTCGATATTAGGTCAAAATAAGGAGAAAAATAAATATTTCGAATAAAAAAATTACAGTGTGTTTGGGACATAAAAAGGTAAGTTTTTACCAAACTATGTGAAAAAAATAAAAATTGTAAAAGATAAAACTTTAAAACTAAAAACTCGGTTATTTGAATTTTTCACATACATTTTGAGGTTATGTGAAAAAAGTGTAAATACAAAATGGTAGATCTTTTTATTATCTACAACTTTGTAATTTCACTTTTTTCCACAGGACTTGTAGTTTTGCCGGAAATCGAGATAAACCGTTTTTACCCTTAAAAACTCACCCCCTTCCCCTTCCCGACCTCAGTTCGCCCGTAAATTATTTTTCCTTTAATTTTTGGTATATTCTCTTCCTTTTCTAATGGGTTTCATCCTACTATATTTTTTTTTTCTTTTCAAAATTTATCGACCCTGGTCTACTTAGCTGACATAATCTTACAACTTTATTCTTAGTAATTTATTCCACTTGACTAAATCAGTGTGATACTTATATATGTTATTTATTGACATTATAATAAGTAGGTAACTTTGTTCTATCTACTAGATAGTACCTACCGTCTGCAGATTGATTAGCAAACATCCGAAACCCAGCAGACAACAATTGGCACTGACTGATTGAATCCGATAAATATCTACAAACGAACCTATTGCTAGCTTCGATACAATACTGACTATTGTAACAAAATTTCTCGAACGAGTATTATAACAGTAAAAAGAGTTCATAATACCTAATACTTGTATGTATTTTCCTCTTAAACCAACTTATTATCATCTGGAAATAGAATCTTTGAATTCATATTCAGCAAGGTTAAGATTTATATAGATTCATATAAATGTCCTCAAGAAAGTACCAGAAGATACCAAAAAATACCAGACAATCAATACTCACAATCTATAAAATATAGGAGTACCTACTGAATATAATCCATAGGAATTCTTTGTCGTAAAGTGGATTTAATATATGTTCTGTTTCATCTAATATAGATCAGAATAACATACATATAACGCAGAATATATTCATTAGATTGCCAACACTTCCAAGAAACCACTATACGTGTCCCAGCATTCAATTCTGTTATGCACATGCAAATATCAAACGACCCTAACATTTGGCCATATCGACCAATGTTTACAACCATAATTTGGTTGTAAACATTGGTCTATATGGTTGTCGTTTGATGTCCACCAACCTTGGCCCAAATGTCCTAACGTATAATTTTTGCTTCAGAATAAGGTCAGTTTAACTACATAGCTAAGAAAATGCGGCAAATATTTCCGCTTCTGAATCAAATAAATAATTCTTCCTTTGCGAAAGGAATTATGATTGAACAGTAATTCATTTGCTCCGTGTTCTTCGGTACCAAGGAAAAGGACTGGAATGTGTATCTTAAATACCTTTCGCCAATTGTTTTCTGGGAAGGTTGTAATTGGGGAAGAGGATGAAATTGCGGAAGGTAAATAGGTACCGATGATTATGTGACCAGGTAATGTGATTGAATTTGGAGACCACGATTAGCTCGCCAACTCGAAGAAAACCAAGGCGTAACCAATTTGATAAGTCCTTGAATAGATGACCACTGTTTTCAAACAGCCAATGTGGTCATATTACCACTATTTACTAATTTAATTGGTTTGTCTGTTAGCTAGAGAAGGAAGGTTCATATTCCACAGCCTTTTCCTCTCGTGTCGAATTTAACCAATACGTGAGTGAGTTTTTGTAATTTTAGTTGGTTTGTAAATTACCAAAATAAAATCAAAATCAATCTTAAATCGAAATTAAATAGTTTATTTTAAATAAACCTAGAGGTACTTTTAAAAAAGTGAAACAAAAAAAACAAGACTCTAGTTGCAAATTCGCAAGCGTCAGTAGGACTCAATGGAAAAGAATATGCAAGAAATTCCACAGACACACTTTTTCCATCAGTTTTGATTACATGTATTTGGTTACATGATTCTTCTTGAAAAATACATAAATGTGTGAATGATTTAAAAAGACGTGCATGTAAAAGCGAGTAACAAACCATTAAAAAAAAAATACAAGCCGAGGCAGATAAGTTATGACCAATCCCAACTGATGGCGCTCATTCACGAACATGACGCATAGATTGGCACCAATCAGCTCAAACATCATGAAGGGAACCGAGTGATCCAACACATGTGCCACCATCAGAGATACATTAGAGAGAGCATGACACACTCAATTGCCAGGGCACACAGAAGTCAACGAACGACACATAGGTACAGTGATTAGTAGATTTACAGTCGGAACATGGTACTCACACATGTGCTGTGCAGTTGTATATTACTAAAAGAAATTGAGTTTATACAATACTATATATTCATACAATCTTCAGCAGGTCCAACAATACTTCAAAACTTTTCTGTCCATCACTTGTTTTTGCGCCCTAGTGGTTGCGGAGCAGGACCAGCATTGCGCCAAGCAATTTTTATAAGCGATGTAATCTCCTAAACTATAATAGGCTTGCTTATATTGTGTGTGTTTTATACAAGTTTTAAATTTCGTCTCATTCAGTTTTAGAATAAGGGGAGGTTTTTAATAGTAAACGAAAAAATATGATATTACTTTTGCCAGCTTTTACCTGGTTGAATATATATTATACTCAATTTGATTTATTTATATTTGTTCAATAAAATCAAAAGCGTTTGCTAAAATGTTTACATATTTCTAATGATTATAATTTAAAGCGCTAACACTAACAAAGTAAAAGAATTACGTTAATTAAATCTAAAATTTGGTCCCCAAAAAAGATAACACAAACACGATCAAAAAACCCATAAAAAAATAATTACCCAAATTCATAATACAGTTTTATCGCGTCCCAAAGGAGTTCACATTATATCCAACATATATACGAGAAAATAATGTTAATCAATAACAATATGAATAATACTCGAAACATTACAGTATTTCAGGACTAGCATAACAGTAACGATTGAGATGGGAACAAAGATACAACTTTCATTTACGATAAGATAACGTAGGTAATATACGTTGTAAATATAAAATTTATGGTACTATTAATACAGGTCGGATGAAGTAAAATCTACTTTATGCCTTTTTTTCTGGTAAAGGCTGCGAGCCAATTCTTTTGACAGCAATTATAGCGAAACATCCACGGGGCACAGTGTCCACAGATGCCTCAGCTGGCTCATGAGGCATCTCGTCGCTCTGTGGGTATTTTGCGCTTGTTGTCAAAACTATCTATACAAACCAAGCGTGTTCAATGAAACTTTGATGTTACCGTTTACATATAAAATTGGCCTAAATTGGGCTTAAAACATAACCTTTTTTTTTAAGACCAGTGATAGTTCTGACTATGGCTTTGACAGCCGTGCTCAGCACACAGCAACGAGCTTTTTCCTGTGGCTTCGTTTTCTTGGTCTTTTCCATCGGGGAACCATGTCTCTTCCAGGATAAAAAGTGACATCTATCACACTCAGTGGCAGCGTAAATGTCTAAGAGTGAAAGAATTTCCGTACACCATAAGCTCAGCACTTCCAGAGATCATCTTTTACAAATATACAAAGATTTACCTTTCTTATGATATTCATCATTGTTTTTTTTAGCCACAAGACGTCCATTGCTGGACATAGTCCTCCCCCAAGCTTCGCTGCACTGATCAGTCCTGTGCATCTCGCATCCAGCAAATTCCCGCAGCCTTGACCAGGTTGTCGCTCCATCTAGAGGGAGGCCTTAATGTATGACATTAGTATAGATGTCATCTCTAGTCGCTGTTGGACGCCGCGCAGCCGTGGAAATACCTGTTTTTAAATACCTATTCGGCGTAAGAAAATGGCGTTATTGCATCTAGACTATATTCCTATTATGCCTGGTATAATGTGCCCGTTGCTAACACTCTTGTTCTTCAAAAAGTCTAATTTAATCTAACAACATATATTCCGCAAAGGTGTAAGCAGCAGTGGATCCCGTGTGTCTAGTCTTATTTTCCTTAAAATCTGCCCCCTATAAGATCGCTACTTTGGGAATCTGATAAGACGATCTAAATGCGTAGTTGCATTCTAATCACAAAAGAAGATACGAAAGTAAATAAATTAAGCTTTGTTACTGCGTTCCGCTCAGCATATCTATACCAATATTATAAAGAAGAAAGATTTTTTTGTTTGTTTGTTTGTACCGAATAGGCTCCGATACTACTGGTCTGATTTAAAAAAATCTTTCACTTATGTAAAGCTACATTATTCTCGAGTAACATAGGCTATAATTTATTTCCAAAAAAAATAGAAATCCTTATGAAAATTGCAATAATGTAACCCAAAGTAGCAATATTTTGCCTATAAAATTCATTATTTGGCGTGCGCTGAGAAAACTATTGATGATATTTAATAATTATGTATTATATGATTAAAGTTCTCATTATTTACTACAATAAAGACTATGAGAGAATATATCTCACTATCATAGTTAAGTCACAATAGCAGCTTTTGTGTTCTAAAATTTAAATAGATCGCTGCCGTGCCGGTAGAAACAAAAGTTGATTACATTCAAATTAGAGTATTAATTCTTATTCAAATAAATAGTTTAACAAATTGGTAGGCGGGGTAGGTGGGTATGTAGGTAGGGTAGGGTAAATAGTGTATGTAGGATAGGGTAGGTTAGGTAGGTTGATCTGAAGGGCAGGTGATTAGGTTGATAAAGTAGGGTGGGTAGGTTGATCGGTAGAGTAGGTAAGTAGATTGGTAGGTAGGTAAGCTAGGTGGATGGGTAGGTAGGTAATGGGGGCGAAGCCACGGGGGTCAGCTATTAATATATAAAAGACGAAAATGGCTGACTTACTGACTGATCGATCAACGCACAGTCAAAACCACTAAGCCTAGAAGCATGATATTTAGCAACAAGGTTCCTCATAAGACGTTTGTGAGCACTAAGAAAGGATTTTTGGGAATTCTATCCCTGAGGAGGTAAAAAGGGGTTTGAAAGTTTGGATGAAAAATCTAATTCCAAAATTCTTGAAACTTGGCAAAAATAGTAATCTAAGTAAATGATAAAGGTTGCTATTATTAGTTTTTCGAAGCACAAACTTCACACCGCCTAAATGATAATTTGGGGTTACCAAATTATGATTTAGGCGGTGTGAAGTTTGTATGGATAAATCTGATTTCTTGGGTCAGTAAACTTGAAACTTGTCACAAATACTAACCTAAATGAATATTGAAGGCAGTATTTTTTTTTTTGAACTACCCTCAAAAGATGATTAAGGCGATGTTAAAGTGTTTTTGAAGACACCTGTTTCATGGGTTAATAAACTTGAATTTTGACTTAAATACCAACCTAAATAAACAATAAAGTTTATCGTTATTTGTCTTTTGAAAGAACTCCCAAAAGAAGATTTGGGGTGTGTTAGCGTTTTTGAAGAATCTTATATCTTAGGTTAACAAAATTTGAAACTTAACTTAAATACCAACCTAATAAACAATAAAGGTGTCATCAATAGTTTTTTGAAACGACCCCCAAAAGACGATATAGGGTGTTGTAGTTTGTTTGGCAGTATTTGATTTCTTGGGTTAATGAATATGAAACTTGACATAAATACCAACCTTGATAAAAAAATAATGTTATCATTATAATTTTTTTAAACTACCCCCAAAAGATGATTTAAGTGGATATAATGAACAGATTTAGATGAAATTTGGCATTTACATAGTTTGGGAAAGACATAGGATAGTTTGTATTCCCTTGGGATTATAAAACACTTTTTACGCGGGCGAAGCCGCGGGCGGAAGCTAGTTTCTTAATAATCTTTTTCGAAAAAGCCACTTTATTCGCCTTTGCCATCTTCTAAAAAAACAAGCGTAAGGAACACCCTTTTACATGAACAAGTAAAAACATAAGAACGCCCTTCCTCTATGATTAAAATATGAACGTAAATGGAACTTGCAGTTTCACTCACCTCAAAGACATCGGTGAGTTGTCTTTTTAACCATTTGTACAGTCATCTACAGAAGTTATGTCCAGAAGTAAGTTGCGGACATGTTCCTAGAAGTTCTCGAGTTATCGATAGGTATAGAAATTCTGGACTTTATGGTGCTGGCAGCGTTTTCTCAGAAAATTTTGTTGCATCCATTTGTTAGAATAGTAATCTGATCTCGGTAACAATGAAAATGTGTCATGTGTAAACACATCATTTTCTTACTGCTATTGTACGCGTCAATGGCGTACGCTAAGCACCTAAGGGATAACGCCCGTATTTTTAGTCTCAATCTGTCAAAAATACATCTGACTTTACCTTCTTATTGAAGAGTTCTATAAATAGATTTTCGCTGTGATGAGATTGTTGACTTGAATTTTTCTTAGGTAAGAGAATTGGTCTTAAGATAACTTTGAAAACACTCAATTATACAACACACAAAATCATATATATATAATAAAATTATATCGAAGGAAAACGTATTGACTGGCAGCTAACTGTAGACAGTGTGGCATATCTATCGTATCGGAAAATAAGTATCCATAATGTATCTATTTCTAAAACGTTGCATCTGCCTGTAGCTCTTGGTAATACTCATCATCTTGCTTAAAGATCACCCTGCAAAGATCGTCCCTCCACTCAAGAACATATCAGCCTTGCTATTTAAGTGCAAAATATTTTATTATTTTTGTTTCTTTTGCATGTTACCTATGTTAAAATTTGCCAGTAAAATGATGTTGACGAAATCTTCCACGTGTTTGCAAAAATCCCAAGAATGTGTGTCTTTATATAAACTCCTCAAATATTTTGAAATTTTCAGCCAGGTAAGTTAATTAGAAACGTGTCTTCAAAATAACGTCAGTTATGAATTTCTATACAATTAAATAAGGAAAATGTTTTAAGTCGTGTAAAATAACCTTATTTTCCTCATTTTGAGGGCACAACACATGCCATAATATATTTCGAAAAATAACGGTAACAAAGAAGGTTTTTAAACCTTATTTTTATTGCAATAGGGACATACTACAAAGAATCACGTGTTCAGAAGCGTAACTATGACTATGAGTAAATGCTTCTTCCTTGAGTTCAAGATAAATAAACGGTTAGTTTGCTTGACAATGAGTTACCCAACAAAGCATTTGTAAGTACGTGCATCTCTTTGGTCTTAACAGCTAGCTTGAGAATGATAAAATACTCCGTTTTTCTTTAGTAAGAAACGTTCAGCTATTCACAAAAATGTTAAAAAGACTGACTGCTACTCGTACATAAGACTTATCACACAAGACTTTAAGTTTCAGGATCTGTATATTATATACTGATGTCAATTAGAAATCAAAAGAAAAAAACTGCTGACTTATTAAAATAGCAAAACAATTGGATAAATAATAATGTGGAATTTATGAATAATTTTGTATGTGCATGAAACATGGTTTATTTTTCATAAGAATGACACAAACCTGTGTCTCATTACCATTATATTATTCTGCAGTCAAAAATAGGCAAGATTGCTTGTAAATAGAGAAGTTTTAAAAGAAGCAGAAAGGAAACCCTGTATCACCCGAACCTTTTACAGTTTTATTCTGCAGTCAAAAACAGGCAAGATTGCTTATAAATAGAGAAGTTTTAAAAGAAGCAGAAAGGAACCCCGTATCACCTGTACCTTTTACAACAAACCTTATCTTTGCGAATCAAAGTCGAAGTCATACGCGAATTCAGCTTGATTTTCTATTTAAAGTTGAACTTTCACCGCTGTACGAAAAAATCTGGCGTTAACGACGTACCATAAACGTAGGTTTATTGAAACAGTATTCAGCAGTAATTGTGCAGTGATCGCGCAGTCATCAACAGGCAGGATCGCTATTTGTCATAAACATCGGTATTACGCAAACAATTATTTGCTAATCGCACGCTGCCGCTGTTTGCCAAAAGAAATTATTTCGAAAAGAAGCCGCTAAATACTCAACAATTTCTGTTGTTCTCAATTTGGATGTGGTTGGCAATCTTTCAACAACAAGAGAACAATTTGACAGCTGAATTCGCTCGCCATAATCGCGATCAAACTGCATTCAAATAAACATATTAGTTAACTAATTATTTCATAGAGGCAGCATTGTCAAAAAATTGCTATGACGTGGCTATCGCTAACACATAATGTGGATTCGCGATTGAAGCTCTTGCAAGATACGTAATAAGCCTGCTGGACGTCCGCATGTATAAAAAAAGGTTTTTTTTTTATAGACCCGACTGCTTAAGAAGCGATCTAAAAAGACGTAAACAAGAAAATCATGCTATGCAGTTGGAGGATACATATTCGCGAGCTTGCTGACCATAACCAGATCCACCATTTTCTATTTGCCAATTTTAATGTAGCCAGTGACACTCGCAAGGTTAAGACAAATCGATTGACGTAAGAATCATCAAAATCGGGCTACGCATTTGGTCTCCAGAACGCCATGTACACACGTACTTACATACGTATACAGATACATACAAAGAGTGATAAACACATTACCCTCCTTTGGCATTCATTCAAAAATTATGCAGTTTATTTTGCCCGCTGGTTGTTATTTTTTGATAAAACTACATACTTTTTGGTAAATAAGTTTTAAGCAGATTATAATTAATTATGTAATTGATATAAAAACATAATTATATTAGCTTTAAGTGGAGACCTTAGATAGATGTAAAAAAGCGCAAAATAAAAAAAATTGCAGCCTTTTTCATTGTTACTGGTCTTTGGAAATTAGTACAGATCTATTTTACTCCTCGATTTTATGCCTTTTTCTATCGATCCCGATTTGTTTTACGTTCATTTAAAATATGATTTCATTGAATTGAATTATGAATATTGAGTGGCAGGAGCTGCCACTCAATATTCATCTAAGGTTCTAAGGTCTCCACCCTCTCCTCATTCTAAGGTCTCCACTATTACAGTACTAATTATGTTCTTATCTATTTATAAAACTAAAATTAAATCATTAGAAAGCCCATTTACCATAAATTACGTAAATGTCAAAATAAAATTCATAGGACCAACCATTTTCAGATACTCCCAAAAAAAAGTTGAATGAGGGTCATGGGGATAAGTGGCGAAATATATTTTTTCTTCTCTGTTCGCAAGATTAAATGTTGCGTGTAATGTAACGACCTCGCCATGGGGGCCAACATTTTCTTTAAGGGCAACATTTACTTTACACATTATTTATAGATTATTTGTAACATTTATACCGGTATTTTACCAAAAGACATGGCCAGATTCTGCCCTACGAATCAAATCAGAATACGTAATGTACAGCAGTTATTAATATGTGAAAATTACTTGTAAAATAAATTAAAATTAATGGCAACAATTACATTACTCTAGAACAGGCGACAAAAAATTAAATAAAATAAGTATGTTAATTGTTTTTGTGCGGTTTCTGTGTAATGAATTTGCGTTTGGATACACGAATAAGACAAACACTGTTTCTGAAGTACGCCTGAAGGTAGATTAAAAAATAAAACAACTAAAACTGCATGAATCGTATTGCTAAGATAATTACCTCTAAAATAAAAAGTAAGGTTTTACGAATATCGAAGAAACCATTTTTCAAGCTACCGCGCGTCACCATAATGCTGAATGCATCGACAATATAATTATTGCAGTGTGTATCCGAACGTCCTAGTCATTATGACGTTTCTACGCGCGCGCACTGCACTGGTGCAGTCTAATCTGTGCTGCAGTCTTGCGTTGATCATATCACGTGTTCTTGTTTATTATTCTGTTGGATATTTTAGCTTAACCCCACGCTATCGTTTATCGGCCTTTCGTTTACGCTTCTTCGTGAATATTTGTGCTGTGCTTACTGGACTTGTTTGTTTACCATTTGGATTCGGACGCTCACGAGTCACGATTTCATGATGTCAAGGTGCCTGAATTGTAGTGTGGCCACTACTCGAATGCGAAGGCATATTATAACATCTTTAACACCGCAGTTACAAAATACAGATAAAGACAGTTACTGTTACAGTTGTTAATTACAGTTCTATTTTAGTGTTTTGTTGCACATCCAAATGTATATTTTTTGCTAAGTCGCTATGAGGATGTATGATTTAAATATTAGTCATAATATCCCAGTAATATAAGTAAACGACGTTTCTTCACTAGCCGACTGTCGAAGCGTAATTCTATGAAAATGCTTGGAAGACCGACAGTGAGAGTGTTTCATACATACATTTTCAATCATAATCATCTGTTACTGTCATTGTCAACTGTAATTGTCAACTGTCATTGTCAACTGTCACTGTCAACTATCACACGTGCCACATAACGACATCATTGCTATTCAAAATTATTAGGCATTTTTTTCGTTTCCTTTTTAGAGTGTCTCTCGCTTCTTCTATGATCATAAAACTTAAACTATTGTAAAGCCTTACCTCTAAGCTTTAATACGACGTACTGTATGTCAATGTACATAAATATTTTTTGTTAGGGCACAGCTCTATACAAATTCTGGCCATGTCCTTTCTCTGGTGTTTACAACATTTGTTTCAGGTAGGTTGTTTATATTGTAGTCGAGGGGAACGTTAATTTATTGAATCTTCAGGTTACTACGTCAATATTATGTAGTTATGTATTCAATTAAATATGATGGGGATAGTGAGTGGGGATATCACGGGCATGGGTAACTTAGGGTCTACCAACATTATAACTTTAATTTAGGCGATGGCACTTCTCATAGATCATTATCGTCAAATTTAAGTCACAGTTCTAATACTCCCTAAATTGACTCCTAAATTTAAAGCGCCTTTTGCGAATGGACAGTATTTTTTTTGTAACTTTGAATATGTGACATTCAAAAGTGCCATTTAGAGGCCTTAATGAAATTTATTTCATTAAGGCCTCTAAATGGCACTTTGATTGTGATTATTTGAACTTGACTTTAAAAATAAAACTAATCGATATACTTGATTAAGATGGACTAATCATCACAAATGAGGTCCACATTTTACTTGTCCTAATATAAAAACAAACGTGCTTTGGAGAATGTTGTCTGAAAATCAGTTATGCTAAAAAAAAAAAGGTACTTAAAACGAAATCTTAATTGATATCTGAAAAAAAACAAAATAATCGAATTATATAATGCGCAAAAAAAACAAGAAACACAAATGAAACTACATTTTTCTTAACCTATTTTTGGCTACTATACTTTTTAATTACTAGGTACTGCAAACGAAAACATTAACTATAAGCCTTGGTGACTTATTCTTTACGTTGTAAAATTTATTTCAAAATACACAAAAAATATCTAGCTGTCAACACAGTTGGCTTCCTTCCTCCTATATGTCATAATGGTGTTAAGATCCAGTCAACTTGGCACCGAATCGTAGTCAGCAAAAATACGGCAGAATTCTTTGAATGGTCAACAGATATAAATTGAGGGGGCTGTCACATAACATAAGAAACTGATGTGTTTGTAAGGAAATGCATTAACAATACGCTAGTTGGGACTCGTAAAAGGGGGAAATATTCATAAAGAAGTTTATCATCCTGCTGGAGATCAATTTGTTATCTGCGAGTCGGAGAGTGATGATTATGTTTATGTGTTTGTAAATCATATAGTATTGTAAGATGTTTTTTTTTTACTTCTGTGCATTTGCTTGACGGTTGGTCGATGGGCGAAAAGTTTTGGAGTGGCAACCACGAGCCGGAAGACGCTGCGTTGGAAGGCCTCTCACTAGTTGGGCCGTTACTTGGTTCAGGTTGTAGGAATCCGGTGGATGCGAGGCACACAGAACCGGTCGATGACGACGGATGAGATCTTTCGGCTAAAATGAAGATGATGATTACCAACACTGTTTACCAATTTTCTAGTTATAAGGTCTACAAAGGCTAAATGAAGAGTAAATCTGTAAATAAAAAAATACATAGGAATAAAATTATCTAATAACTATTCTATCGGAACAAAATATTAGCAACCATTCAAAATAAAATTAGATTATTACAAATACAAAGCCTTCGTACCGTTAAAAAGGTCCCGTAGTTCGCCAATTAAAGCTCCTTCCACATAACCGAGTAATGACCGGTTTATATTCAGGTCAGTCCGTAAATACTCAGGGAGAGGGATCAAAAACAGGCAATGTTTGTTTTTTCGAAACGTGACTTGTCTGCTACAACATAGGGAAGTAAACATTGCACGGAACAATAGTTCTTTGATTCACTTTTCCTATACAAAGGTTAAGTAAACGACTTTTTTTTTTCTTTTTTTGAAACGGCCTTGTACTGTGTGTTAAATTGGTGAAATAACGTCATTTTCACGCATGCCTGGTGTATTTTAAGAGTAAAATGTTTGTAAATGTAAATTGAGACCACTTTTGATAAATTAATGTTCGAGACATCCCCAAAAATCTGTATGCCCAATATAGTTAAGATGTGTTAGATTCCTGATCAAATAATGGCTTAGAAAGAACTTTACACTACATTACTACTATTTATTAATAGGGTAGTTTACTAAAAATTTGTTTTTTGTCCGTCAGGTAGATTAATAAAAATATTGGACACGTATTTTTTCTTGTAACACGTAAACATAAAATGACGACGATATAATGCATTGAAATATCGTCTGACGTCACGCTGCTTGTACACTTTATACTGTCTTAGTGACGTCACAAGGCCCCACTCCTGAACATCCCTATTATATGATCCACGCAAGACATCATAATCATCGTTAAAATGTCAATCTGCCCAAGTTCCCAATTAAACTGAAAATCGGAGTTGACAATTCAGAAATGGTTGAATATCCTTCTCTTAGACGAAGCGAAAACCAAACCTCCGCATTTCGAATTGTGGTTGTTACATATATTCTAATGTTAGTTTTGCCTACTATAGCCACAGAGTTGTCATAAGAAAATTGTAACCAAAATATTTTTTCTAGGCTCAAAACAAATAAAAACGTTTTTTGCTACATTCTTTCTTTTTGTGTTTTGATCATGTAAATCTTTAATAATATAGGACCTTGAACCAAAAGCCACAATTTTATTCGGATTTAGCAAACATTGTCTGAACAAGAATTTTAAGCAAATCCTCGTTTATGTAAAGATTTTCGGTCTTCTTATAAACAGAGCAAGTTCGAAGCTTTGAATAAATTATTGTGTTTGAAAGTATCACCATACTCACACATAATTATGGCATAATCAAAATTACTCTTGGCGTTGTTAATTAATATTAATGTATACCTACTTAGTTACCAATTTATATCTAACTTTATATCATCATAGAAGAGCAGTGGTGGCCCAGTATTAATGGCTCCAATTTAGGTCGTAGGTTCGAATCCAGGCAGGCGTTTTACTTTGTGTAAATTATTTCATCAACACTGCTCTAGAACGGTGAAGCAAAACATCGAGAGGAAACCGGCTTATCCTAGTTCCAACAATTCGAAGACATGTGACATACGCTAACCCGTACTGGTCCCGCGTGGCACACAGGGAGGAGGGCTGTGCCCCAGCAGTGGGAATATGAAATGGCATATAATGATATCTTCATACAGGCCATTTTATAAATCCTTGGCTAATATTGGAAGGGTTAATATAATTGAGATCAACTCTCAAACATATTTTTTTCAGGAAGTAGATATATTTATGTTCATAAATGTAAGGACAACTGATTTATTTTCATATTTCAGACTGAATGTTGTTAATTATGGTCAAGAGTACTTTTACACCTCCCCCTCCAAATAAGTAATGAATTTAAAATTACCGTTTATCAATCGTTCAATCTACCTACTGATCAATATTAATGCACATATAGACGGCGACTCCACCAAAACTACATTATTATGTCTTGAATATTTCACACCAATTCTACACAATAGTTGTACCAGACGATACAAGTTTAAAGTCCGTTGACCGGCATTGTCACGCTCATGAATTCTGAATCTTTATAGCTCTTCTAGAATGTCATCAAAGCCAGGTACTGTCTTATTAAAAGGATTGAATATTTAGGTCGCGCTGCCTGATGTGACGTAACGTAATTAGCAAATGGATTTGTCATAGATTACATTACGTTGATTAGAGTTGCTCATTACGGGAAAGAGGATTTATTTACGAAATCCTTTTGACTTTTATCCGTGTTTTGTAAATTGGAAATGTTATGTCTCGAAGCGAGAGTCTCGCTGTTTCAATTTTGGAATGGTTTTGGTTCAATTTACCGACTGTCTCTTTAGTCTAGTGGGTGACGTTTGAGCAGGGTGGCTTGGGTTTGATGTCCAGATCGAGGTTTGGAGTCTAGATTTGTATCTGCTTAATATCAATAAGCTCACCCGATTTTTGAATGCATAAAAAAAAAAAAAACTAACTAACTAGGAAAAAAAACCACTAACGGCATCACTTTCATTTCCTAGCCTAGCTTAGCACAGTTTTGGTAGAAAAGGGCTACATAGAATAGCTAGGCATTACATGCAAAATTGCGAGAGAAATGTGGCAGGGATGTGGGCGACGAATGTAAAGAGAGTGTTCTTCATCCTCGCACCGCTCAAAGTTTGGTGGAAACAATAAACAATCACAAATGTTTACAGCGCAGCTACACAACCGTTACTGGTGTAAAAGCCTCTACAAGTGCAACCTGTCCGTGACTTACAAGTTGTATCTCAAGGGTTCGAACACATGCCGGCGCTTTACTTTGTGAAAATTATTTAATCACCACTGCTCTCAAAACGGTGAAGGAATACACCATGAGGAAACAGGCATGTCCTAGAACCAAAAACTCGAAGACATGTAGCATCTACCAGCCCGTTTTGGGCCCGCGTGGTGGATTACGGCCCATTCCCTGTCGCAGAGATGAGGCGTGTGTCCCAGCAGTGGGAACATTAATAGGCTGATGTATAGTATACAATAAAGTTAACTCTTGTCTAGCTATCTAACTTTGCCTACCCCTTTAGAAAATACAAAAGAGATGTTTTGTAAGATTTGTTTCTTTGTAAGATTTCTTTATACAGAAGTCAATTAGTCTTAATTCTAACTCCTAGTTTTACTCGTAATAAACTACCGTCTGTTCCATGTCTGGCCTGATAAATTACCAGCTGTAGAACAAATAAAACACGCTTTACAAGACGTTGTCTGTTTAATAGTAGGTCTTTGTTTTACGTATAATTACATATAACTCTGGTACATTACCAGGCCCCTCAGAAAGTATTGCGAAAAAAAGTTTTTATATATGGGAGACTGGCCAGTTATAATGTTTTTCGAAAATATGATTATTTATAAGTAAAAATAAGTAAGTTCCAATTTCAAAATTTCCCTCCACATTTTTTGCGAGTTAATTCAAAGTATTGTGTCTCACTGAAATATGGATCTGCGCCGGGAACATTTTAGAGCTATGATTTTATACGATTTCAAGTGTCGCCTGAAACCGGATGAATCGTACGATAGACTTCAAATGGCATTCATGGATGAAGGCCCTTCCAAGGCAACCGTGTATCGTTGGTATAACGAATTCAAGCGCGGTCGACCAACTTTGGGGGATGACGAAAGAAGCGGTCGCCCTTTCACGGCTGTTACCGAAGAAAACGTGCTAGCAGTGAAAAATTTAATCCAAGACAATAGGCGAATTACATATCAGGAGATTCAACACATATTGAAGATTGGATCGGGAAGCGTCCACGAGATTCTACACAGCCATCTTCGCGTGAGGAGGATAGTATCACGCTGGGTGCCGCACAACCTCACCGATGCTCAGAAGCAGGCCCGGGTGGAATGGTGCCGTGATATGCTTAACAAATTTGAAGCAGGCTCGTCTCGGCGTGTTTACGACATCGTTACAGGTGATGAGTCCTGGATTTATCAATACGACCCAGAAACCAAGCGCCAGTCGACTGTTTGGGTGTTTCAAAATGAGCCAACGCCTACCAAAGTGAAGCGATCTAGAAGCGGGGGTAAGATTTTGATCGCTAGCTTTTTTAATTTGACTGGCCACTTGGTATCAATTCCCTTACGGGATCAAAGAAGCATTAATGCCGAATGGTATACTACCAAATGTTTGCCAGAAGTTTTCTCTGTTATAAGCAACAAGCGACCAAACACAGGGCTCCGCGGGCTACTGCTCCACCACGACAATGCACCTGCGCACACCGCACTCAAAACGAGGGACTTCCTGGACAGCACGCCAGTCAAACTCCTGGGTCACCCTCCTTACAGCCCTGATCTAGCACCGTGTGACTTCTTTTTATTCCCAAAAATAAAAAATCAGCTCAAAGGGATACAATTTTCGTCGCCGGAAGATGCGCTGGCTGCGTTCGAGCAGGCTGTAAACGAGGTGTCTGCGGCGGACTGGAAAAAGTGTTTTGAAAACTGGTTTAGGCGCATGAATCTTTGTATAGAGGCTGGTGGAAAGTACTTTGAAAAGATTTAATAAAAATATATGTACGTATAGAACAATTTTTTTTAGTTTCGCAAAACTTTCTGAGTGTCCCACGTATACCTACATGAGTTGGTTTCTTTTTTATGGCAAACATCCACCAAAATAATGCACGATATAGTTTCAGCAGTTGATTGTACATACTGATGATTTTACTAAATAAAATATTAAAAGGTAATCTACATAATTAAAATCTAACTAGCTTCTTCCAGCGGCTTCGCCTACGTGAATCTCTTAAATTATACCGAGGGAACATTATGCCCGGTATTAAAATCATAATGTGTCATATGGTCATATGTGCTATTCCTGACTATAATCTATCTCTGTGCCAAATTTCATCCAGATCCGTTTAGTAGTTTTTGCGTGAAAGAGTAACAAAGATTAATCGAACTTCAGGCTTTAAAATACTTATTAGGACTATGCGACATTGCGGCAGACAGATCGACGTCGCAGATAGGTCGACTTGACTCTTATTGATACTCCGGTCTCCTGAAAACTGGGCCGCAGTGTCAGAGGACAGATATCTATAGAAAAGGTGGTCTGCATAATGTGATATACCGGGCTAGTTAGACAAAAAATTCAATATAAAAAACACATTGAATAAAATAAAATCTAAATCAAATTACACAAAGAAAACCAAATTAGCACTATTCTTAAACAAGTTTGCAAAACGGTCCAAGGAACATAAATTATATTTTACGACTGTGGACACACGCTTCGTTGTAATTTAATCTTTAATGTTTTGGGACCACTTGGGATTACGACCGAGATTTGAGATATTCACTTCGTTATTATACATTCAATTACTTACATGCCTTGTTTCATAAATTATTCGTCATATTTGATTAAGTCCAGGAAATGGTATTAAATGTGACACACAATACTCACAGAAATAAAATCATTTATCACTTACCATACTTCCTATGTATTTTTGCCGTCACGCACCTACTTGTGGAGAAAATATCAATACATGGTTTATTGGCGCTTAAGAAGCAAAAAACACACTTGTTTTTGAGGCTTTTCAACTTTCACTCGACTCAACTTAGATAAGTGCCTCAAGAGACACTAATATTTAAAAAAAAACCCAATGCTGCTTAAAATCACTATTTTTTATACTTGGATAGAAGTCAGAGTACGTCTTGAATATATTAACCAACCGTTGCAAGTAATAAATATTAATGAAGATAATGAATGAATCATGTTTAAGAAGAAAATCTAATAAAAATAAAAAAACACATTTGTTCTCTGATAGTCAGTGGGTTCACTCAACACCGCTGTTTCATTCATTTTCTCTACGTTACTTATTAATTCAATAGAAGATACTAAAAGGTCATCAAAATAGTACGTGGCTGTTGCGAGACTTATGATGTTACTCCAGTCACGTGGTAAGCCTGTATTAACCTTGCAAAAGTTACAGATTTATAAAACTCACACAGTTAATAATTTGCTTGAATAAACTTAGTAATAATTTTAAATAAAATTTGGTTAATTGCGACAAATGTAACCTTTTAAAAGATTTTGATTAACACAGTTAATTCCAATGATGTGAAGGTCCGTACCAACGGCTCGGGTAAATCTTCAATGTAAAGCAAAGCTACCCAAGTTCGGTTTGTGGATGGGTGATCATCCACTACATAATCAATACTCCTCCATGCCTCGGAAAGCAGTTTAGGCCGTTGGTTCCGGATGTCATTTGTAGAAATTTAACAGAAGTAAGGATAGTCAAGGATTACGTGACTGAGTTTATTGTTAGGTACCTAGTCAATCTTCCTCGGTGGGTTCCCATATTGTCGAGGCGGGTGGGCTCAGTAGCCCAGTAAGCTTGTTCACCCACGGTGAAGCGAATATGAACCCGAGAAGGGGCTTTTTTCGATTAAGCCGACGACGTAGCGGCCAAAAAGTAGGTTACGGTGCCACTTGGTAACAGAGGCGACATCGCATCTGAGGTGGGTCTCGCTCTCGCTGTCTTATGGAGCGTTTCAGGTCCCATACGATGTCGCGGCTGAAGGTAGCCCACGGCGGGCGAGGAGTGCTGGTACTGCAGTGCGCCGCTCTCCCTACATTCCGCGGCCTGGACGGGGTCGCCACCGTCTGATGGCAGACGCGGTGAGGTCGGGAGAGAAGGTCCCTATCCCTTGTGGCGTGCCATTGACCTGACCCGTCACATGGGGACCAAGCATGCCATACACGAGGTCGTCTGGCACCTATGTGCTGGTTTGGTCCATGAAGTGGTCACTGTGTGCAATGTGTTCTGGTGCGCCGGTGATGGGGGGTACACCCCAGAGGAGGGTCCGGTAACTGCAGTTATCTATATGAGGAGGCCTTAAATAAAGTTAGGGATCTTGAACAAGAACTGATTCATGCAAATACTCATATTTTAAGATTACAAAAAGAACAGGAGTCAACCCAGGTTGATGAAACTTGCCATTTGTATGATGAACTTATTAAATCTAATTGTAAGCCTGTTTCAATACCTACTATTGATTTAACTGAAGATTCTTTTTTAAATCAGAATTTTTTTAACAAAGTTAGTCATAAGAAACTTAAGAAATATGCAAAACTAAATAGACTTATAAGAAATTGTAACAAGTTTAGGAAACAACACAAGTTCTTCATTAAAAATATTCCACTCAGGAAAGAACGTGTTGACCTACTTAATAAATTAAATAATTATGAAATTAAATTAGAAGACAGCAAAAATATCTATGAGATTGACACACACCGCTTACAGACACAAATCCAGGTACTTGAGAACAGACTTAGTTCTCTTTACAATAAATATGTAAATTCAAAATTACAAATAAAGGAACACATTTTGGCCGCAAATGAGTTAGTGTTGTGTCAGTGTAACTGCCAGACAGTCTCAAACCTAGTTGCAGTCCAGCCTGATGCTACGGAGGACCCAGTCCAAGCTGAGAGGGTGCCTCAAGATAGTGTCTTCGTACAAGACATATCTAATATAGTACAGGCTTTGCCTCAAGTAGACCGGCCTGAGAGTGCTGGCTTGTTATTTAGTCATAGTTACGAAGGTTTTCATTCGGTTATGTTTTCGGATGGTGTAGGAAGGGGTTTAGGTAAATTAATAAATGGCAGTCAGCATCATTCCACTTTTAATTATTGCATGCCCGGGTCATCTTACAAGAAAATAATGGAATCTGTGACAAAGAATTTATATAAACCAGATACCAATATAACTGTATTTGTAGGTAATAGTAAAAATGTAAAAAAAGATGACATCACTGAGTATGTAAAAGAGATGTTAAAGTTAAATTGCAATAAAATTATTTTGTGTGCCTTCCCTTACTTAGATAAATTGTCAAATAGACAAAATAATCACATTCACATGCTTAATAAGCATCTGCACTTTCTTGTGAGTCACTATAGTGACAAACTAGTTTTTTTTGACATCAACATTTTTGTTGATAAATTAAAGTCGACAGGCAATACTTTGTATCTGCCTCTTAGGGTAAGACATCAAATAGCTCGGCTATTATCTTATACAATAAACTCAGACATAAGTAGTATGTCGAAGTATCCAACAATTATTGATATTAGTAATAGTACTAATTTAAAGGTGGTAAATACCTTGAATAACGTTAGCAAAGATGCTATTAATATTTATTCTTTAAACTAGTTGATAGGACAAGGGAGGGTACCAATAACAGAATAAATAAAAGTATATCCACCATCAAAAAGGTACCTTCTTGCTCGCAAAAATTTAATTTCAAGAAAAGGTCTGTGCAGAATTCTCTGAAATTATTCCATCAGAATATTCAGGGCTTTTCTTCGAAGCAATTAGAAATCGAACTGTTTTTGGAAAAAACAAGGTTCGAAATTGTTTGTTTTACTGAGCATTGGCTGAAAGATTATGCAATGCTAATCAATTATGAAAATTATACTGTGGGCAGCTGTTTTAACAGAAATATTATGTTGCATGGGGGTTCACTTATATTAATTAAAAATGGTATTAAATCAAAACCCCGTAAAGATATAGTAGACCTATCAGTTGAACATAGTGTTGAACTGTCCTGTGTTGAGTTGGATAAGCATGTCATAGTGTGCGTTTACAGACCCCCTGATTATAAAAACTACTCTATATTCGAGTCAGTAATGGAAGATGTTTTGGCTAAACTTGCAATTGGTAATAAACAAGTAATTGTCTGTGGTGACTTTAATATTAATATTCTAGAAGAAAATTCAGATAGCAGTAGGTTATTAAATCTCTTTAAATCATTTAATTTGTCACATGTATTTATGGAACCAACACGAACTACATTGACTTCTGCTACATGTATTGATAATGTTTTTTGTTGCTGCAACTACTTTGACAAGGCCATTATTAATTATTTGCCTTCGGATCATAGTGGGCTACTGGTGGCCTTTGAGTCCATTATGCTAAAACAACAAGTGCAGATTCAATCCAGACCAATAACATCCGGTAAATTAAATAAATTTAACAGCACTTTAATCAATAAGTTAAGAGATCAGGACCTCACAGTGAATGATGGTAATATTTTGTATGATGAAGTTTTTTCAGTGGTTCAAAAAGATTTCAATTCAATTTTTAAGAAGCAAACTAAAACTATATGCCCTAAGTTTTTATTCAGTGACTGGGCGACTACAGGACTTAGAAAAAGTAGGGAAAGACTTTACGAACTTTACGGCCTTAAGCCTTTTATTAATACTGAAACGTTTAATAAGTATGTTGCTACTTACTCAAGAATTTTTAAAAATACATGTAAGGCAGCTAAGGCCTTGTACATTAGCAATAAGGTTAAATTAGCAGAAAATAAAATCAAGACGGTTTGGCAAATTATAAACAATGAAACGAACAGGAATAAAAGAAATAATAATGATTACACACTTGAGACCACACACGGACTTATTAGAGATAACAAAACAGTTGCTCAAGAGTTTGTAAATTTCTTTACCAACATCCCAATTAAAACTACTGAAACCTTAAATTCTTCGCCCTCGCTAGCTTTTGGATTATTAAACGCGAACGTTTCAGCCTGCCCCAATGAATTTAACTTTTCACATATAAACCCCTTAACAGTAATAAAAGCTTTTAAGCAAATCAAGATACAACCGACCGAAGATCTATGGGGAATGTCCATCAAAGCTTGTTCCTCCATTATTCAGACTATAGCGCCGTACTTAGCTTTGATTTTCAATTTGTGTGTGGATCAAGGAGTCTTTCCGGATCTAATGAAATATAGTAAGGTTATACCACTTTTTAAATCCGGGGACAGTAAAGACACAAATAATATTATAGACCAGTATCCGTGTTGCCGGTTTTCAGCAAGGTATTTGAGAAGATAATGCTAAATCAAATGCTCATTCATTTTAATACGAATAACATCTTACATGATAAACAGTATGGTTTCACCAAAGGACGTTGTACAACGTGACGCTGGTGTCACCCTATTAAAACACATATTTAATGCGTGGGAAGAGTCGCAGGATGCCATAGGTATCTTCTGCGACCTGTCGAAGGCGTTTGATTGCGTTAATCATGAAACATTACTTCTGAAACTTGAGCATTACGGGCTAGGTCAATCAGCGTTAAGTTTGATTAAATCTTATTTGAGTGATAGACTACAATTAGTTCAAATAAACGGTGTGAATTCGTCGGGGTTAAATGTGAAAATGGGGGTACCCCAGGGCTCAATTTTAGGTCCTTTCTTATTTTTAATATACATAAACGATTTACCCCATTTATTCGAAGGCAAACTAAATATGGTGTTATTTGCTGATGGCACATATTTAGTTTTTAAAGTACATAGACGTACTTGTCAGGTTGACAACGTAAATAACGCGCTACGGCAGGTTCAGGATTGGTTCACTGCCAATAATTTAGTATTAAATGGTAAAAAAACCAAATGCGTAAAATTTTCGTTGCCAAATGTCAAAAGTACTGATTGTGACATTATATTAAACAAGGAGAAGCTCGAATTCGTCGATAAAACGGTTTTCCTGGGGATCACGCTAGACTCAAGGTTACAATGGGGTCCTCATTTAGTATCACTTGCGGGGCGGCTGAGTTCGGCAGCTTATGCTGTCAGAAAGATTCGTCAATTTACTGATGTGGATACCGCTAGGCTAGTCTATTTTAGTTACTTTCATAGTATAATGTCTTACGGTATCTTACTATGGGGAAGGGCTGCAGACATTGAGTCTATTTTTATTCTGCAAAAACGAGCCATCAGAGCGATTTACAATCTTCGCCGCCGTGATTCTCTAAGGGAACTGTTTAAGGACATTAACATCATGACGGTTCCTTGTCAATATATTTATGAAAACATCATGTACGTGAGAAAGAATTTACATCTTTTTAGTAAAAACGGAGACAGACATAATTACATTACTAGAAATAGGGACCAATTAGTTCAACCAGGTTTCAGACTGGCAAAAGTGGCCTCATCTTTCATGGGGTACTGTACAAAATGTTACAATAAAATTCCTCCCCATATTCTAGAACTGAATGAGACGAAATTTAAAAATTGTATAAAACGCACACTATGCAGGCAGGCATATTATAAGTTGGGGGATTATATCACTGATAAAAATGCTTGGCTCAATGCTAGTCCTGCTCCACAACCACTAGGGCGCAAAAACAAATGATATGTTTATGTTTGTGTTGTATAGACTCGATTTCTTTTAGTATTGTATAGCTGCACAGCACGTGTGTGGGTACTATGTACCCAACTGTAAATCTACCATTTGCTATACCTATGTGTCGTTCGTTGACTTGTGTGTGCCCTGGCAGTTGAGTGTGTCATGCTCTCTCAAATGTCTCTCTGATGGTGGCGCGTGTGTTGGATCATTCGGTTCCCTTCATGATGGTTGAGCTGGGTGGTGCCGATTCATGCGTCATGTTCGTGAACGGGCGCCGTCAGTTGGGATTGGTCATAACTCAACTGCTTCGGATGTTGATGTTTTTCTAGTACCTATTGTATAACTGCACAGACATGTGTGAGTACTTTTAATACTTTATACCTTTACATAGTATAGTGTGTAGTGCTATTCTGGGTGCATTGTCCTCACATATGTGAATTTATTAATGTATGTACTCATGTACCTAAATATTGTAAAAATCTTTCTTTTTTTTTTTTTAAAGAGTAAGTATGGAGTTTCTTGTGCATTCTTCTCCATAACAAGCTACTTTCCGAATGCACGGTAGAATCATTTTCTTTTTTAAAAGAGTAAGTATGGAGTTTCTTGTGCATTCTTCTCCATAACAAGCTACTTTCCGAATGCACGGTAGAATCAACTTTTATTCCATGTAAATTTAAAAAGTATGGAGTTTCTTGTGCATTCTTCTCCATAACTAGCTACTTTCCGAATGCACGGTAGAATCAACTTGTATTCCATTTAAATTTAAATTGTGACATTCAAAAGTGCCGCTTGGTGGCCCAGTTGAAATAAATATCTTTTGTCTTTTTTTGTCTTTTGTCTTTTGACTAACGCATGCCCGTGTTCCCGCCATAAAAGGCACAGAAGGACACCGTGGAGTTTTAGTGGTTTGGAGTTCCACATACTGCGCTATCTCCCCCGTCCTCCGCGCAGTATTCATGAGCATTTCTCCAAGCTAAAACAAATAAGGTACCTAGTCACTTAGTTATTCAAGTCAGTTGGTCAGACGCTCCATAAAAATACTGGTAACCAGCTGTTTCAGGTCAGATAGCAAGTCGACCTAAATATAGTAGGAGAAACGCTTGGTAGATTGATTGATCGCCTTTTAAAAGCAATTAACAATTTTTTACTTACAATAAATAAAGAATATTCAACTAAATTATTCTTTTGTCAGAGAAAGTATCGACTCGTTAATAAAACTTCAGACAACAACTTGCATCTCCCATATTTCAGTTCTTATAAATATTTAGCGGCGCTAGCACGCGATGCATCCTATCACAATATTTTGTATCAACTCACTTTGTTCAAAGTTATTCTAGGGTAACTTTTCATCAGTTTTATATGCTAACCACAAAGTATATTTTATAATGTTAGGTTGTATTTTGTTTACGATGATCATTTTATCTCTCGTTTCCTATACCTAAAAGGTATTATAAAAATATCGTAAAATATTTATGTACATAATAAGGGTCTTTAAATAACATTTGAAACAGGAACAAGTAAAATATGTTATGCTAAAATAGGGGAAGGGAAGGGGGGGCATGACGGGGACACGAGGTAAAACGGGACGCACACACACAAGAAACCAGACGCTTGCGAATAGAAAACAATAAGCCAATAGAAAGCCATACTCGATCAACCGTGACAACCGTCAGAGCTACAGAAACAGTGAGTGAGAGTGCACGCCTTTTTTTTACTAAAGAAAATCACGTTGAGTGTCAAAGATCTAACTTTACGCAGTTTAAAACGTCTTTACTATATGGTAATTATGACTACCCAATTTATGTCTTTTCTCGTATATGGTTGCTAGTGTTGTTTACTTTGTTGTGGTATAGTTGAACAAAAGCTATTTTTTTTTCTAAGTCATCCTTTGGGGCAAGACGGGGTATTGAGTATCTGAAATCATCCAAAGGTTGGGTAGGCTGCCAGCTTTATGGACGTTGGACACACAATGCTTGTGCTAGTGTGGATGATGAAAACATCGAAAAAAAACACATTTGTATTAATTGTGCTTACCCCATCTTGCCCCATTTTCACTACCCCATGGTATGGGGCAAGATGATTTTTCACAAGTTCCCATTAAATCATTTATTAAAAATAATGCGATAACTTCATCTCCCAAAGACTAGGCCAAATTGTACTCAATTAGATTTTAATTATTTAGTCTCCAGTCAAATTAGGGATCAACCTCGGAATGAAAGATAATAAGCTGAAACCACGTATGCACCTTCATTATGGCGTTCTAAAAGTTGTCTCGAAAGTCTCATAATATCTCGTGTCTGCAAAGTCTGTATTCAATGTCAAATGGCCCCAAAATCAGTGTTTTGCTTAATTCTCGGCAAGTTATGATTTTATTGCAATTTGTGGCTAATGCAAGTGTCGCAGTAAGATAGATGAAGACGTAATATAGTTATATCCCTAGGGATATAATTATATACCGTAACATGGTTATACGAAAGCGATTCATTACTATCTCACTAGGAATATAGTTATAAAACCGTCCAAGTTTAGTGACATACTTATATTACTAGATTAAGTTTAGTGAAATAGCTTTCGGAGTGTGCGGCGCAGGCGGCGCGCCGCCTCCCCCGCGGCGGGGGAGGGGTTCGTTGTGTTTACGCGCTCCCCACTCCGCAGTCAATCGGCCGATAACAGTTGTTCGGCGTTCACGTCTAGTTTTCGTGCATGTTCATTTAATTGTCGCTACGTTTCCTTAATATTTGTTATATATTCGTTTTATCATTGCTAATTACTTGTGCCAGCTATGGATAAAGATGAAGAAATTAATGCAAGGCGACGTTTTGAACAGAAACTTCGTCTATTTTACAATGCGAGATGCAAAAAACCAGAGTGGACGCGGCAAAGAATAAGTGAAGTAATAAATTACATAGAAGAGTATGAAGCAGCGCCTCGGCTTAATGTCAAGAGAAATCCTAACCATCATTTTTATGCAAACCATTATGACGTAATGCAGGTAGGAGGAGAAAAGTATTTAGCTTTGAAACGAAAATCGACTTCTGATCCTATTATAAAAATTTTGCCCTCCGAAGAATATTACAATGCTTTGTCAGAAATTCATAAAAACGCAGGACATGGTGGTCGTGACAAAATGTTACATACTTTAAAATCTCAATATTTTATACCTACGCCAGTGGTTATCAGTTTCGTAAAACAGTGTGTAACGTGCCAAAATAAGAAGGCGTTTCCAAAGAAAGGTATTGTAGTCCGACCTATAATTTCGAACTCATTTAACAATCGAGGGCAAGTAGATTTAATAGACCTACAGTCAACTCCAGACAGAGAATATAAATGGATACTTCATTACCACACAACAAAGTTTTCGTTTCTTCGACCTTTAACCTCCAAGCGCGCCGCAGAGGTCGCATTGGAATTATTGAAAGTTTTTTTGGATATTGGATGCCCTGAGATACTTCAGAGTGATAACGGCCGAGAATTCACAGCGTCAATTATAAAGGAGTTGGTTCAAATGTGGCCAAGTTGTAAAATAATTAACGGAAGACCTAGACATCCAGCGAGTCAAGGATCTGTGGAGCGAGCGAACCAAGATGTGGAGAACATGTTACAGGCTTGGCTACAAGATAATAATTCTACTAATTGGTCGATTGGAATACGCTTTGTACAGTACCAAAAAAACTGCTCTTTTCATCGAACTATAAAAAGAACACCATACAAAGCTGTTTTTGGAGTAGATCCTCAAATTGGTTTATCATCACAAGTGCCTGCTGATTTTCTTAGTAAACTAAGAACTGAAGAAGATCTTGAGAAAATATTAAATCAACAACAATCTTGTTCATCGGCAACACCTGCCAACACTGGCAGGCAACCGTCATCTTCATCAGCAGCGCCAGAGCCTATTGAAATCTGCGACCGTGACTTGCCTGTCGAGTCTGTCAACTTGCAACAACCGTCATCTTCATCAGCAGCGCCAGCGCCTATTGAAACCTGCGACCGTGACTTGCCTGTCGAGTCTGTCAACTTGCAACAACCGTCATCTTCATCAGTAGCGCCAGCGCCTATTGAAACCTGCGACCGTGACTTGCCTGTCGAGTCTGTCAACTTGCAACAACCGTCATCTTCATCAGCAGCGCCAGCGCCTATTGAAACCTGCGACCGTGACTTGCCTGTCGAGTCTGTCAACTTGCAACAACCGTCATCTTCATCAGCAGCGCCAGCGCCTATTGAAACCTGCGACCGTGACTTGCCTGTCGAGTCTGTCAACTTGCAACAACCGTCATCTTCATCAGCAGCGCCAGCGCCTATTGAAACCTGCGACCGTGACTTGCCTGTCGAGTCTGTTAACTTGCAACAATCGGCATCGGGAGCGCCAGCAGAACAAATTTTACTTTTATGTGTAGTTTGCGGCAAAGAATGTACAGGAGCACATTCATGCTACTCTTGTGCACAAAACGTTCACGTAATTTGTGGAATAACGTCATGTGATGAAGGTTACGGATCGCAACTATTATGCTATTTATGCAACAGTGAAAAAAACATTCAAGACCAAAGAGACAAAGCTGCTGAAAACTTAAGAAAAGCCGCACATAAAATGAAAACCCACTCATCACAGAAATTTCCTGACATTGACGTGGGATCTTCAGTTCTTATAGAGATACCAAAGATAGATCGGGGACCATTGGATCAAAAAAATGTATTAGGAAAAGTTTTAGAAAAGCGAAATGAAAGTCATAAAATTGGAACATCAGTTGGTATCCTGAAAGACTGGTTACCCAGAAATGCAATACAGCTTTCGAACATTACTTTGAATGATCCTATACCAAATGAAAACTTGTCACTGAGAGAAATATGCCAAAAATTGTCGCGCTTTGGTGGCCAAGGTTATTTAAAATGTTCCTGTAAAAAATCGAATATACAGTGTTCTACTAAAAGATGTGCCTGTAAGAAGCATTCAGTGCTATGTAATTCTAGATGTCATGATTCCTCTTCTTGTCTGAACAAAAATTAAAAAATACTTTTAAAGAAACCAAGATCTCAACTTAGTTGATAAGAAATAAAGACATCTCAAAACTGTTGATTAGCTTTAAAAGATTTTTAATGTTTGATTAGTTTTAATTGTATTGTTAATGTTTAAATTCCAAAAAATATGATCGTTTTAATTATAATTGAAATTACTTTAATACGTGTTAATGTCACAAAGTATTGTAACTAACTGCAGGATATATAAAGTTGATTTTTAATAAAGATAAAACCAATATAATATTGTTTTATTTAATTATATATGGTAGATTTCTATTTCACTAAGCTTAATCAAGTAATATATTTATAACACTGAACTTAATCTAGTAATATAAGTATATCACTAAACTTGGACGGTTTTATAACTATATTCCTAGTGAGATAGTAATGAATCGCTTTCGTATAGCTATGCTACGGTATATAATTATATCCCTAGGGATATAACTATATTACGGCTTCATCTATCTTACTGCGACACAAGTTTATTCATTGTTCAATGGTGCTTTAAAAAAGGCCTTAATAAGATTCACTAATGACCATTAGTTTCGAGATATGAGCTAAAATAATATTATTTTTGTGTTTATTTTTTGTATTTAATCTGTGCTTATGGTAATTTGGGCCGTTAAACATTCAAATTGAAGTTTGAATGTTTAAAGGCATGTTTTCAAGTTTTGTCAGCAATATTATCTAGCTGCTTAAATACGAAAACCGAGAAAGTTATTGGGAATAAAATATACCATATAACAGTATTTTTTACTGACAGTAAAAAAGGCAAAAGAAACAGTTTCTAGCATAATTAAATGTTAGAAATAATAATGAAAAAGTGCGGGCGGCGCGGCGCGCGTAGGTACTAGCCGGCGGCGTTGATCTCGATCGTGAATTTTATGAAATCAGCTGATAAGTAGCACTTTTCAGTTTTATTTTCACTGCCGTTTTCTGTAAAAAAAAAGGAATTAATGATTTACAAAATATTTTTTTTTTTCCATAATAAGTAAAATCCGACGAAACATCGCAATACTAGGGGATCCAGTGTCATGTTCTCAATCCATGTTTTTCGCGTCGGTGTCAAAATGCAGGGTGTGTTTACCCTGCGTTTTCAAGAATCTCCTTAATAGAAAGAGAGCCGAGCAGACGAGTTGGTGGAAGTCATCGATGATTTGAATCAGGACATGCTGGTTTTCCCATGATATTTTCTTACACCGTCTTAAGAGCCGTAGCGATGAAATAATTTACACGATGTTAAGTGCCTTACTTCGAACCCACAACCTACAATTCGTGCGTCACGCCATGTCGTGCTCACAGTAATGTTTTTAAGTGCCAAAAAACACATATATATCAATCAGTACCAGTTCTAAACAATACGAAAATTGTTACCCAAACATTTGTTTTCCTTACTCAACATTTGTTTTCCTTAACATTTGTTTTGCTTACTCCGTAAGCAGAACCGTGACCCGCTATCACCATTTCATGTGTTTATCGCTCAAAGACACGTAGAACAATAATGTCCCGGGTTTCAGCGGCAAAGTAACCACGACACGTATTGTGGAAGAATCAACGTGATACAGGGAAAACTCTCCCTTAATTCTTAATACCTGTGATAATCATTTGATTATTGATATTCTTATGGTATTAGTTTACATTTGGATTCGTGCGAGTTTTGTCTCACATTGGATCGTGGTCAATTGGTATTGAAACTGGATAAGCGTCGTCTGGTGACAGTAGACCGAGAAACCTCTACTTTTGTATAGAAATTATATTATATTACGCAAACGGGCGCAATCACTACCGGATTTTAGGGTACTTGTAAAAGAGCACTACTTGGCACTGTGATCATAATAAATTCTTGAATAAGCTGCATTGTTTTCTTGCCTGTATATTTAGATGTATTTATGTATCTATTTTAGTATTTTGTATGTAGTACCTATTCTGTACAACTAATTGTTTGTTGAAAAAATTTGAACAAAGTGCAACCATATCGTGTCAGGCTGTATCTTTCCATTCTGGTTACCTGGAAGGGATCGCGGAAGGCTGCCTGTAGTATGTTTGTTTTGTTTTTAAGTTTCTTTATGTATTGTATTTGTTTTGGTATACAATAAAGTTTATATAAATAAATCACACTAATATTATAAACGCGAAAATTTGTGAATGTGTTTGTTACTTCTTCACGCTCAAACGGCTGGACGAATATGGATGAAATTTGGCAAAGAAATAGATTATAGTCTACAATAGCACATAAGATACTTTTTATCCCGGGAAATGTTCCCTTGGGATAATTTTCGACATACAGGCGGGCGAAGCAGCGATAAATAAAATAAGAGATAGTTTACGTTAACGCCATCGACCACGATAAAAACTCGGAAAAACCGTGCATTCATAAATTTACGCCTTTTTCTTATGAAGATGGACAGAAACAGCATCTGTCTCTTTTTGCTATACACTGAGATTGTGAGTGCTACACTCCTGACCTTTCTGAAGATATATCCAAAGGTATAGGAACGTCTTTCTAGGCGTCTTCCGGCGTTTCTACCTTCTAAATACATTTTATTAGTCGTCGCTCATACAACCCCTTAATAAGGAGAAATAATCTTAGCATGTAGGCATCGTAATTTATTTGATTAACCGATTTCCCAAAAAGGAGGAGATTCTCAATTCGAATGCTTCTATTTTTTTTATGTATTTTCAGTCAACTCTCTATATATAGACGGATTTGCAAAATTATTTTTTGTTTGCTAGGGAATACTTTCAAGGTGGTCCCATTGCCAACAAATCAGAATCTGAAGATGCGATCCCATGGAAATCGAGGCAACTCCTCAAATATTATAGGCATCTGCCTATTATATTTGAGGAGTTATATATAGCGATTTTGGAAATCCCTAGACATCTTCTGCGGTGGCTAGGGGCGTGAGGGCGTCTCCGTTCCGCTCCCTCCTTGGCGTGCATTACTGCTTTGCAGAAGGAGGTGGCAGCTTTCCATGCCCTCTTGCTCTGTACCATGGCAGACCAGGGTTTGGACACGAGAGTTTGCTGCCGCGGATCGCTTTGACGAAAACCTACACCCTGAAAGACCTTTACAAAGCAAAAGCTAACGCTGTTATCGTGGCTATATTATGGTGTTATTTTTTTAGTTTTATATCATTGATACCACGAAGAAGAAGACTAAATAAAACGTAATATTACGATAGCTTTACCAGTCTTCCATATAAAGGCTCATTTCCGGTAACTGCGGTTCGGGTGTCACTAAGGCCGTGAGATTTGCGTAAGTAAGCACATAACCGCCGTGTAATACGCTCATGAGCTTATGCGTTCTAGTCAAACTGTTGCGGCCGTTGCGTTTGTATTACATGGATCTTAAGTCGACGGCAGTCGCTAACACACTTGAAGGATCAAAACGCGAACAAATTTCATACCCGCACAACCCACAATATAGTAGATTTTTGTACTTTCCTTATTAACTTAAAAAAACCGGCCAAGTGTGAGTCGGACTAGCGCACGAAGGGTTCCGTACTTGGTAAATTGCGGTTTACGATTTATGACGTATTAAAAAAAAACTACTCACTAGATCTCGTTCAAACCAATTATCCTTGGCAGTTTACATGGTAATGTACATATTTTTTTTTTTTTAGTTTTATCATTCTCTTATTTTAGAAGTTACAGGGAACACTTTGGAAGTGTCTCTCGCGCAAACTATTCAGTTTAGAAAAAAATGATATCAAAAACCTCAATATCATTTTTGAAGACCTATTCATAGATGTTCAGATTCACCCACACGTATGGGTTTGATGATTTTTTTTTTTTTAGTTTCAGTTTCAAGTATGGGAACCCCCAAAATTTATTTTTGTGTGAAAATCTTATTGCGGTTCACAGAATACATCTACTTACCAAGTTTCAACAGCATAGTTCTTAAAGTTTCGGAAAAAAGTGGCTGTGACATAGGGACGGACAGACAGACATGACGAATCTATAAGGGTTCCGTATTTTGCCATTTGGCTACGGAACCCTAAAAAGCCTGAGATCGAAAAATAGATAAAAATACGCCCGGTGGTTTTAGTGCAACTGTTGTTTTTGTTTTGTCCTTGTTAGTCTTATCTACTACTGCTTCTTGATATTTGAATAAATATTATTATATTTTATTCTATACGAATAAAACTCAAAATGTTCACAGATCACATTGTAAAAAATAGTCTAATGTAACTAGGGATTGCAATACCGCAGCTCATTCAATCCCGCAGCTCACAATCCCGCGGTCGCGATCCAGCATCTTTGAAAATATGTTATAAAATCTTTAGATTTTTGTGAAAAATCAACTTTTATTAAACATTTCTTACTTTAAGCAACATAAATTATTTCGTTTCTATTAATTATGTATAAGTAATTAGTAATTGGTTTTCTTAGATTCATCTTTAAATGACATAGTTTAATAGTTTTGTTTAATTTTACCCTTACTCCTAACAACAGATTTATATTTTTAATTCAGTGTTATTAATATAATGACTAATAATCAAATCACAACTTTCTCTAAGAAGCTATTACTATGTTATCAACCTATGGTTATAACCTACGGTGAATACGAAAACACTCCTCGTCAGCTACAGAAAGACACACGTACGCAGCAGCGCGGTGCCATTTATGAACAACTGAAAGGACAGCCCGCCAACCATCCGCTAGTCGCCGGCGCGGCGCGCTGTCGGCGACTATTCAAACAATGGAAGAATGGGAGTATACATTTAATATTTTCAACGCCTACCTATTTCTGTTACTAATGAGCCTACAGGGACCCACGAGTTTAATTATTACAGATGACGATCTTTGGTCTTAGTCCAAACGTGTTAGGTTATTTTGACTGTGTGTAAGGGACAGATGTACCAGGCCCCTCAGAAAGTATTGCGAAAAAAAGTTTTTATATATGGGAGACTGGCCAGTTATAATGTTTTTCGAAAATATGATTATTTATAAGTAAAAATAAGTAAGTTCCAATTTCAAAATTTCCCTCCACATTTTTTGCGAGTTAATTCAAAGTATTGTGTCTCACTGAAATATGGATCTGCGCCGGGAACATTTTAGAGCTATGATTTTATACGATTTCAAGTGTCGCCTGAAACCGGATGAATCGTACGATAGACTTCAAATGGCATTCATGGATGAAGGCCCTTCCAAGGCAACCGTGTATCGTTGGTATAACGAATTCAAGCGCGGTCGACCAACTTTGGGGGATGACGAAAGAAGCGGTCGCCCTTTGACGGCTGTTACCGAAGAAAACGTGCTAGCAGTGAAAAATTTAATCCAAGACAATAGGCGAATTACATATCAGGAGATTCAACACATATTGAAGATTGGATCGGGAAGCGTTCACGAGATTCTACACAGCCATCTTCGCGTGAGGAGGATAGTATCACGCTGGGTGCTGCACAACCTCACCGATGCTCAGAAGCAGGCCCGGGTGGAATGGTGCCGTGATATGCTTAACAAATTTGAAGCAGGCTCGTCTCGGCGTGTTTACGACATCGTTACAGGTGATGAGTCCTGGATTTATCAATACGACCCAGAAACCAAGCGCCAGTCGACTGTTTGGGTGTTTCAAAATGAGCCAACGCCTACCAAAGTGAAGCGATCTAGAAGCGGGGGTAAGATTTTGATCGCTAGCTTTTTTAATTTGACTGGCCACTTGGTATCAATTCCCTTACGGGATCAAAGAAGCATTAATGCCGAATGGTATACTACCAAATGTTTGCCAGAAGTTTTCTCTGTTATAAGCAACAAGCGACCAAACACAGGGCTCCGCGGGCTACTGCTCCACCACGACAATGCACCTGCGCACACCGCACTCAAAACGAGGGACTTCCTGGACAGCACGCCAGTCAAACTCCTGGGTCACCCTCCTTACAGCCCTGATCTAGCACCGTGTGACTTCTTTTTATTCCCAAAAATAAAAAATCAGCTCAAAGGGATACAATTTTCGTCGCCGGAAGATGCGCTGGCTGCGTTCGAGCAGGCTGTAAACGAGGTGTCTGCGGCGGACTGGAAAAAGTGTTTTGAAAACTGGTTTAGGCGCATGAATCTTTGTATAGAGGCTGGTGGAAAGTACTTTGAAAAGATTTAATAAAAATATATGTACGTATAGAACAATTTTTTTTAGTTTCGCAAAACTTTCTGAGTGTCCCACGTATATGACTTGTATACATATGTCACTTACGCGATCTCAAAATAACATTACTCTAAGAGCTTTATGATCACCCCCTGGGCAGCTATCATAATAGGAAGTATGGTACCAACTTCGTGTTTAGTTTTTTCGAAACATATTAAAAAACATTACGAATTATATTTGTAATTTAAAATCTAATCCATCAAGTTTCATACAATTGTAATCAGCTTATAGGGCAATTCATAATTCAACTACAGTTAGAAAGGACATGAAATTTTATATTGCAATGAATAAACTATTATCAAAAAATCAAACCGACTTCCAAAACAAAACACTACAAAGCGAAAATTAAGTTTATTTTCCAAAGTCGGTGTCTTTTGTGTCTTATGTCCATTGTTTTCCGTTATTCGATACCGACTTCGTATAAGAAACATGACAATCATTTATAGCCAAAAAACATCTCATGACGATTCCAATAAGCTCAAACACGACTAGGATATATTGTTTTATTTCGGAGTTCCAGTGGCCATTGTGGTCTTATTCATCAGTTTCACTTCACCAAATGATATTTTCTGAGTGAAAATGATTGCATTATTTATGAACATACCAAAATCGCAATATGTATGCCAACATATTTGAGGAGTTTTCTCGATTTCTCTAGGATCCCATCATCAGATCCTGGTTTCCTTATCATGGTACTACCCTTGGGATATATCTCTTCCAAAAAAAAGAATCATCAAAATTGGTTCATAAACGAAGAAGTTATCCTCGAACACACATAACAAAAATTATATTTATACGGGCGAATTGAGAAACCTCCTCCTTTTTGGGAAGTCGGTTAAAAATTAAATCTTAACGGAATCATCGTCATCATCATTTAAGTTGATTGACTGCCAATGCTAGGCACAAACCTTAGGGAAGGCACCACCAGGTTAGGTACCATTCTGAGTGCTCTGACTCCATTCAACCGTGACGTAGCCCGAAAAAATCATCATTATCAACATGAGGCTTTTGTAATGTTCACACTGCTGGGACACAGACATCCTTTCTGTGACAAAGAGAATGCGCCCGAGTTCGTCACGCGGGTCCGGTGCGGGTTGGTGGATGTCACATGTCGTCGAATTTTTGGATCTAGGACATGCCGGTTTCCTCACGTTTTCCTTCATTGTTTTTAGAACAGTGATGATGAAATAATTAACATAAAGTAAACCCGCCTAGCCCTACCTAGGTTCGAATCCATAACCTACAACACTTAAGTCGGGGCCGTTACCACTAGGCCACATGGGTCATTGGGTAAAATAGTAGAGCCTGGAATTTATTTTTTCTCAGAAAACTTATGTATTTTTTTCGCCTGATGAATTGTATGTTTCTCTTTTTCCTTTGAGTACTAGCTTTTTAGTTTTAAAACTAGGTGCCAACCCTTTCATGAAAAAAAACCAAATTATATAAAGGTTTTATTTGTTTTATCGAAGAGTTTAAAATTAGACTTCACAGCCGTCATATATGTGTGTTCCATGAAATTAAGTACTTACTAGAATTTTATTTTAGTCCTTAAATTTAGTTATAAGAGTTTAATGTTCGTGCTTATTGTTAATTGCCGATTCATTGGCTCAGTATTTCTTCTTAATAGGTTTCATATTCTTCACATTCCTTAGTTTGATTTTCAAATCAAGCTTACTCTTCTAGGTTTTAAGCTCTGAATTAACTGCATATTTATACTGGTTGCAATAATTAATTAATGACGCTAACCGTCCTAGCCGGAATAGTGGAAAATTAACTTTTTACTTACTTCTTCTTAAGCTTTTTGTTATTCCTAAATCGTAGGTATTTGTTAAATATCATACGTTAATATTCTATTAAAAGCTTTAAATATATATTTATAAACTTGCAGTACATGTCTACCAAGAAATCTTCCAAGAAATTTGATTTTAATATTTCAAAGGATTGAAAGCTTTTAAGTTTTCTTTTTACTAAATCGTTTCGGTGTCGTGGAATATTTGATTTTATACTTTTTCAATAATATTATTTTAGGCTCCTTAAGCGCATTTAAAAAGGTAAAGAAATCATAATGAAATAAAGTTTTTATGTCAATCTTTTTTTTTGGGTGGGCCTTTTCAATGTTTCAGATACTGCGATTACTGTATTCTGTTTTATGTAAGTTAAACGATTAAAATAAAATAAAAGTATATGTCTTTAAACTAGACTAAGTCTAGACTAAAGAAATAAAAATGACCTTATTTTATTATAGTTTGATGACTTATGTAGGCACTAAAAATGAACGTGGCGAACGAGGTGTGACTATTTTATTTTAATGGTTCCATAAATTTTATTTTATTTACTCAAATGTTTTTGTACTTAAATTAAGAGTCATGCGTCTGAAGGATAATAGCATTATTATTAAAATTAAATTATAGTAATTACAATTCGTGGGCCACTGCTTATCGCTCTTTTTTCGTATCTTGACTGTTTTTGATGCTAGGCATTGACTTACATCCACATCCACAGCCCGACTTCGCCGACTGCTAACCATAGACGTTTTTTTTTACCCACACGTTCCTATGTGAGCCTCATTCAAGTTCTACTCGCTGTGGCAACATTTTCGTCAGACTACTGAACGACGATTAAAACTTCTTATTGCAGTCCCTGCACGTCTTTCGCTTACCGCCTTACACCACCTATCATCACCGTGCTTGGCCAGGTTTCCTGCCTAGTGTAGTAAAACGCTACAAGACGTAATTGCCATCACGCCTTTTTATATTAAAAGCGTCGATATCATTAGAAATGGCGAGCAGAATATCCAGACAGGCTCCCGACATTACGCTATTTTCTATGGGCAAAGTTCAACCTCTCATTAAAAAAAAATATATTAGTGCAGTTACGGATAGTATTATTTTACTTTACTTCTGGCAACACCGCCGACAAATGTCAATTGTCAAATTGACAATCAATTTCAATTCCATATTCCCTCTTCGACGTTTGCGCCGCACCGTTGCTATATTTTTTTTAACAAACTATAGATTTTCTTAGATTATCGGTTGTATTTTTTTGTAAAAAGTGTTTAATAAAAATAAATGATTCGATGCACCTGCAGTACATGGTGGATATCCCACCATTGCACTAAACGTTTTGAGAATACTTTTAGTATGCGTACAGCTAAGGAGTGGAATTCCCTGCCGGAATCTGTGTTTCTCTATAGCTACACGTAGGGGTTTTTAAGTCAAAAATGAATAGGTTACTTATAGGCAAGCGTGCTCTACCGTCGAGTACATAATTGCTTACCATTAGTTGAGATAGTTGTCAAGAGCCCATAAACATTTTTTTAAAGAGTTATAAGAATAAGAAGTAGGTAGGTAATAATAATAATATTTTCATACATTGTTACAATTATTGGCATAATATTAACTTAGCTTAGTGTACTGTACATACACAGCTTAGTAACCGTAAGTCAACTTCATGTAGTCAATACTATTCGCCGTATAGTATAAGCCGTTAAGTATATTTAAATCAGGCTACAACATGGAAATAAATAATTCAGAAAATCAAAAAAATGCTTAAAAAGCGAAATAAAAAGATGTAAACAAGAAGAAAATCATGCTGTGCAGTAGGAGGATACAATGACATATTTGCGAGCTGGCTGAACAAAACCAGATAGTTCGCTTCTTAAGCAGTCGGGGTTTTTATTTATTAATCTTTTTTTATTTATAACTTATGAGTTAATAATTTTTTTCGAATTTGTTACCTTGAAACATATAAGTATTGTATATTTTTGAATTCACTTCTTGAATCCCTTTATTTTGATACCCGACCAATTAGGTTTGGAAGAAAAAAAATTAGGCCTCCACAATATATGGCACCCGAAATCCGCCTTGGTTTTTTTTTCCAATTTTAATGTAATCAGTGACTCTCGCAAGGTTAAGACGCATCGATTGACATCAGAATCATCAAAATCGCTCATCGCTAATGGTCTCTAGAAGGCCACATAAAAACAAACATACATACATACATAGGCTGATAATCACATTACCCTCCTTTGGCAGCCGGATAAATATACAAACACGCTTCAGAGCAAAAAAAAAATTTGGAGCAAGCGAAATTGTTAATTTTGCAGTTTGAGAAAAAAACACTAGATAAAATTAATATTGCGACTCTTATTTTAATGTAAGCAATGAGCATCGTGTTTTATTAATGTGCAGTTGATATGTGGTAGAATCCATTTTCATATTTTAATTACGCTCTTAACTTTTCAGGCTAATGCTTTCATTTAACACAGACTGAATTATATATTTTTTTAAAGTACTTTAGTCTTTCGCAAAATAAGTTTAAACACAAAAATGGGCTAAGTTTGTCCTTGACAATCAGCTGTCAATAAGTATTTTCATAAATAATTTTGATGACTTATTTCATTATAAATATTATGAACTGTCACTAACTTTATCAATAATCTCAGATCTTAGATATGGATATCTCTACAGGATATTCCCGTTAAAAATCTATTTCATATTTTTGACTTTTTATGTTAATAAATTAACTTAAAAACAGCAGTACAAAGCAGCGGCAGTTACTAACTTGCGGCCATCACAGATAAACTAACTGAAAGTAGGCTTCGTTGGTATGGCCACGTGATGAGACGTCCTGAAAACTACGTGGTTTGGCAAGTCCTGGCACTACCGAACACAAAGAAGAAAAGAGAAAGACCTCAAGCCACATAGTGGTCTACAGTAACCCGCGCCTTGGAACGAGCCCAACTTACAGGACAGAAAACCCAGGGCAGACCATCCAGGCGCATTAGAACGAGGAGAGCCGACCCCAAATAATGGGATGAGGCAAAGAAAAAGATGAAGAATAAACAAACTTAAAACAACTTTATATAAGTATTTAATTACCATCATTAATATAGCCGAAAGACGCCCGCCACTGGACTCAGGCCTCTCCTAAGCATCGCCACATAAAACAGCATTGTATTTCTCGCATATCGCACCAAATCATTAATCCACATACAAAACTAGGTCCAAGGCAAACACAAATTATTTTGTATCCTAACATCTCTTTATACTAACAAATTGTGTTGTGACTCATGTTCGAGCAATTAAAAAATGATTTGATTTGATCTTGTGGGAAGCTTTCAAAGTTTTCGTTGATGTAAATTAATAAAATAAAAGTTTTATAGCGTTACTCAAACATAACAATTTATAGGTCACAACTACAAACGGTATAGCCTAAAAATCCCCAGCTCTAGTTTTCCCTCTATTTACCTAACCATAGAACTTCGAAACGCAAAATATGATAGGTATATCACAAACTCACAGTTCCGTTCCAGTTTTCGTAACAAAAAAATACATTTATCATGGGATTGATTGCGTCCTCGCCGTTCCCTCGCGGCCTGTTCATATTTGTACTCTGTGTGAAATTGGAACTAAAATAACAACAGAATGTGTGGCAGTGCTCTTTTCTTAAGTCGAGTATTTGTTGAAATAAGATTTCAAAAAGTTGCGCTCGGGTTTTTTAAGTTATTGTCATGATATTTTAGGTGGTGTGGGTATGTAGTAAATTGTTCGTTGCTTTCTGGTAAATTCACGGTATATGGAAAAGAAGAAATCAGTCAATAAAGAATTCAGTAAAAATGTGTAACCCACTAGCGAAATGTCATTTGACCAATCTCAAACATTTAAGACTTTGACAATCATTATCATTGAAAGAAATTCACTTTTTCAATAGCCCCAAAAATATACAGTCGTTTGTTTTACGAAGTTGAAAATATAGTGAACAGTCTTCCCTTGATGCACGTTTCGGTTAACCCAGAGGGCATTGAATCCCTCACCCCTTACCACTTTTTGCTAGGTACGTCGTCAAACTTACCGGTTGTCGGAGCATTTGACAGTTCTGACCTGTATTTACGCAAGCATTGGCGTACAAGTCAACGATTGGCCGATATGTTCTGGCACAGGTGGGAAAAGGAAATTTTACCAGAAAAAAGAAAAAGCCTAGGAGAAAGTGGCAGGTGGAGCAACCGCCGCTACGAGTTGGTGACCTCGTATTGGTTGTGGACCCAAACTCTCCCCGCAATTCATGGGCGAAGGGACTAATCACCGAGGTGTTCCCAGGTAAGGACGGTCGCATCAGGCTAGTGGAGGTGAAGGTGGGTTCCCGGACGTGGCGCCGCTCTGTGGCTCGCGTCGCTTCTATCACTCTGGTTGATGAGTGCTGTGTCAGCACTAGGGTAGGGAATGTTAGCGACGCGCTCAATAGTTTAAGAAATTAGTAATCTAGATACATCCCTAGTTATAAGTTAGCTATAGAGGCGGGTCACACTACGAAAACCCCGCAACCGATAGTTTGCCACTACAAGCCGATCTATGCGTACGTTTTACTAGTATTTTTTGTGCAACGGCCATCTTGTCTTTGTGAAAAGTAATAAACGAGTTTACTAAATCATCCCGTCTTTCTGTTGCGTCACACCTGCCAGTTCCTTCAGTACCATCCCTAACACCTATTATATTATAGGGCGACGTAAAAAAATAAGCTAAAAGTACTAATGCTACGCAGACGAAGTCGCGGGCAACAGCAAGTCATGTAATAAATATAAATTAGTTTGCTTTTACCATAAAAAGGTTTATAAAATCTGTCTCCTGTGGTCACATACAAAAAATAACGACTCCGAATCCAAATGTCCTAAAAGCAGAAAGTCCTACTGCCAAATGCAAGTTATACTGAAAAATTACTATCGATTTTTCGTCATGGCTAATTATATAACTTACTTTAAAAGTAGAAAATATATTTAAGTATTAGTGCATTATGGCAAGTCAAACCGTCTGATGATGGTGTTAAAACTTCTTTCGATATGGTGAATAATAACGAATATATCATATTCCTCTTTGTGTTTAATCGTTGGTACGTAACTTAGTGAGATCGTTAAGGCACCTATTTTCTGTTCATTTCCGTTACCCTGGTAGTTTTCAAAATAACAAATGATTCAATTTCAAAACCTGTACTTTTAACATTATTGAGCTAAGTAGCAATTTGCTTAGAATAGAATAGAATAGAAAACATTTATTCGACATAGAAACAACACAACAACAACAATCACAAAGTAACAGAAAAATAGTAAAAAAACAAAAGTACAAACAAGCACCTAGTCCCAGATCATTTCTGCTTTCCTGGTATTTAATAATAAATAAACAATACAAAATAAACAATTAAGGTAGTTGAATTTTAAAACATCTATCGATACTATTTAGTACGAATCCTTCATGCTCTTCGCTATGTTTCATCGTAGGTGCGCTTCAAAGTGGATGCGCTTTGAGGAATACCCCTGGTATATACGACTGTACCATTCCCATTCTTATGTTTATAGGACGTTTGGCTACTAGGTAATTTTGAGAATAGGGCGATCTGCTCATAAATATTATGTCGTTTTGCGAATAGGACATTTTGATACGGAGTCAAAACTATCGATGCGTATGTTCCTATGGTATGTTGCCGGGCATACTGCTGAAATTATACAGGTCGAATAAAATGTTGTTTGATTTCCATATTCTAATTTATGACAAAGCAGTTTCACTATTATTTTCGGGCTTAACAATTTTATGAATTTCATCGATCGGTTAGATATTTAAATTACAGTGGGTAGGACGGTATTTACATGTCTACTGAAGAACATTTTAGGAAAAGTTTGGACATACAAGTGACTATATTTAGGGTGTATGTCAGGCAATTATGATAGTTCAACTGCGTTGTTTCCATCGTTTAGTTACTTAATAAATTAACCCCATTAGTGCCCGAAACGTGGCACTATGCGAGATCTAATGACATTCAACCGGTTATTTTATCGATAAATGAATCTTGATCAATGAAATATTAAAAAAAAACTATTTTCACTTAGCGATATCGAAGAAAGACCCAACTATTCATACACTTCCGTGAAATGATTTCCAAATCGTTTTATAAGTCAGTAGGGATACTTTTATGTGAAGAAATCTTCACACAATAGAAGGGAATCAGTTATGAATTCACCTGTCAACTTGAATGGAGTGCTCAGGAAGGCCCTTTTGTCGCGAACAAACGGATTTATTATATTTAGATGTTGCAGCCAAAATGGTGTTTGAATAAAATAACGAAATACTTTTTTAACCTTTTGTTGGTAAGGATCCAGATCCTTACCATTTCCAGAAATGGGTGATTGCTTTGCGCGATTATAGTGATAAGGTTTTTGTATTGGTGTGACATTGTGTTTTTTGAGATGACAATTACAGGGCCAAATAAATACGTTGGCAAAAATGCCGAGACGTGATAGTTATGATGATGGTGGATATGATGGATATAGATATAAATAAACAATGTTTTTATTGTAACATAGCCGTTGCTGTCCCACTGCTAAACAAAGGCCACCCCCCAGTTTTTTCAGTAATTCTTCCCCCGCGCTGTCTTCAACCAGCCTTCATAGAGTCTCATTCTTTACACCAAATAATTGAAATGAATGTCATAAGGATTATCGCAAATGAAAAACTAACGCGCGCGAAAATAAATTCAAGCGCGGATCTCACACCGCTGACGGGACTCGCTTGATCATATGTATTTGTTTTTGTTGTTGGAAGGTTGCAATTGCATTGTAGTAAAATTAGCAGGTCGCATTTTTGTGTTGCTTGGTAGATAGGTACTTATTTTGCAACAATTTGGTACATATTTAACAAGCTGGTGCGACCACAGACATAGAGTGCGACCCTACGAAAGAAAAAATATGTAGGCATAATACGCTCTACTCTGGCAAAGCCGGGGTGGGTCACTAGTCAATCTCAAGTTATTATTGGAACTACTCTTCCAGGGCCTTTGACCCTGCAGTCTTGTAATTGAAATTAAAAGTTTGTTTTTTTTTGTCTTTTATTTTATCGTCATTAAATATTCATACCCATATTCCCATCATAACTACGGAGTTTCCCTAATTCATTTAAATAGAACCAATATTTCAAATCTCTTGCACATACAGTCAGAGTCGTAATTTCATCTACGAATGTGGTTGATCTTCATGACTATATGATGAGGCACTAAGTACGGAACACGCAGTGTGACATATCAAATGAAAGCGCGAATTCTAAATGGCACGAACTGTCCGCGTGTCCACCACAAACATTTAGTGTCCCTAAAACTTTAGCGGATCCAAACGCAGAGTATTCTCCTGTTTTACAACATAATTTAGTTGTTTGGGAGTTCGCCATTGTACTTTAACTATTTTTATTTTATCGAAATGAGAAATGAGTATAAAGAGGAGACATGAAGTCGCACAAGTAACTGAAAAGTTGAGATGCGGACGAACAAGAAAATTGTCTTGAGACAAGTTTTGAGTATAAATGTGGATAGCTATAAGAGTATAGGAAGACCAAAGAAGCTATGGATGGACTGTGAAACGGCTAGAAAGAGGCTCCATACTATATATGAAGAATCTTACTAATATTATACGAAATCTTACTAATATTATACGAAAGTTTGGATGTGTGTATGTTTGTTACTCAATAACACCAGAACGGCTGAACGGATGTGGATAAAATTTGATACAGATATAGATTACAGTCAGAAATAGCACATAGGACTTTAATCCCGGGAATATGTTCTCTCGGGATGATTTTCGATTTTCACACGGACGAAGCCACAGGCAGAAGCTAGTATGGTGATAAATAAGCAAGTATAGAAGTCCAACGCATGTTACACCGACCCTATTACCCTTACAATATATATAATACCGTCATATTATATAATAATATAATATAATATGACGTTGAGATTAGGACAAGATAATGTCGATTATAGTAACTAAAAACGTCTGTGAAATATGTAAATACATATATTTCTTTTCTGTATCGGTACATTTTAAATTCATTCGCTAAAAGCCTATTACGATATGAGAGCTCCAAGAAATCCACTCAAGTTTTCTTTAATCCTAAACAAATTTGAGTACTTAGGCAAAAACGTTTGAGGACTATTTCCAGATAAACAACTAAGTTAAAAGGCAGAAGTCCTGAGTGTCTGTACTAGAAAATGTAATAGGCGTAATTACATCGTTATCATAGCCGGGCAACTTCAACTTCTAAAATACAAATAAGCCAGGCTTCAAAGACACTGAGCTAACGAGACAGCAAACTTTGAGTATGAAGATGCCAATAACTAGTTAGTTTTCGTTTAAAATTGAGATGAGATTATTTGAGAGAGAGTCGTTAATTTCTTATGATACTTGATGTTGTAATAACTGCTTAGGTAAGGTTATTTTAGGCTTAGATAGTTAGTAGCTTTAGATTTAATTGTATATGTTTATAGTTATATTTAGTTAAGTATTTTAAAGGCTGAATATATTTTTGTCTAAGTAAATGTAAGTAACTGAATTTTAAGTAACGGAGTACATGAAAGCTTTAAAAAATACATGAGGTGTTAGTGAAAAGTTATGTAGGTATAGTCCTACAGTATTGCATGTTGCTTGATGATATTCTACCATTTTTCTTTATGTTATACATATTTTTCCTTTGAATATTTTACTTTTGTATTACTTTTATTATGCCTACAGCTAAGGAATGGAATTCCCTGCCGGAGTCTGTGTTTTCCGATAGCTACAATCAAGGGGTCTTTAAGTAAAGAGTGAATAGGTTACTTCTAGGCAAGCGTGCTTCACTGTCGACTACATCATCGCTTTACATCAGGTGAGATAGTGGTCAAGCGCGAGCCTGGTTGAAATTCGAGATGCCAATGGATCTAGTATTCTGTCTAATATGACTCCAGTGGTAAAGGGTGTTCCACAGGGATCTAATTTGGGTCCTCCTTTGTTTATTTTGTATAGTGCAGATATTATTAATGTTTTATTAAATTCTAAATTTCACATTTATGCTGATGATATTCAATTATATATTTCTTTTAAAGCGGAAGACTACGTGACCGCAGTAAAATTATTAAACGAAGATCTGGACAGTATTATGGACTGGTTGAAACAAAACTCCCTATTACTTAACCCGGTTAAAACTAAATTTATGCTATTTGGTGCGAGGAGTCAACTCAATACTATAAACAGTGATCTTGCTAATGTGATCGTAATGGGCCAAAGTATTGATCGTGTTTATGAGGTGAGAAATTTGTGTTTGATCATGGACCAGGAACTACATTTTGAGGCTCATACTGCAAACTGTGTAAAAAACTGCTTCTACCGCCTAAAAGTATTATATAAGATGTGCCCGTATTTAAGTGAAAATCTGCGTATACAGCTAGTTGAATGTCTGGTTCTGTCTTAGTTAAATTACGCTGATACCGTTGTGGGACCTCGACTTTTAGCACGTACCGTGAGATTGATTCAAAGGGTTCAGAATCCTTGCTCGCGATTTTGTGTTAACGTACCACCAAGAAGCCACATTACACCTTTTCTTAACAGGCATAATATTTAAAAATGAAATCGCGTCGGAAATTGCTCTTGGCCTGTCTACTTTTCGGTGTCATCAATAATAAATGCCCACCATATCTGTACTCGAAGATTGCGTGGATAAACAGTCACCGGCAGCGCAATGCCAGGCGTTGTGCTCAACAACTGGTTATACTCTGATTTTATTGTTATTTTACTTTATTTAATTATTTTTTAATTTTAATTTAGTTAATTGCAAATTTCACATAATTTATACTGATTTAATTTTAAATGTATGATATTTTTATCTTATTTTGAGCATGTTATAAATGTTTTTATTTGATTTTCATTTCTAATCTAAACAAGTGTCAACAAGGGGAGAAGACACTGACTTCTGTAACACAGGTTTTTACCTAGCTCAGAAGTCAGGGTTTCAATTATATTGTTGTAAATACTTATTTGTCAATAAAATATTCGATTTGATTTAATTTAGATTTTTGATTTTATTTTTAGTATATTATCATTTTTTTTTTTTTTTCAATTTGTAAGATAAACATATTCACTTTATGACATTATTTTAAGTATTTATTTTATTTACCCACGTCCGTGTGACACTAGCAGGATGCAAACTGAAAATCAGCGCTGGGTATCTGACGCCCAGCAAATGCTGAGTCGGTAACCCTTTCGGTATGGGCACGCTCGGCGTAATCACTCTTAAACCTTGCTTGTACTTTTACTATTCTTCTCTGTTACTTTGTGATTGTTGTTGTTGTGTTGTGTCTATGTTGAATAAATGTTTTCTATGTATTCAAAATAATGTAGTGTGTATGCAGTGTACCTATGTGTATGTAACCAACCTTATATAATCATGTGTATCCTAAAATAAAGGGGAGTATTATTTGAGCAGTCGTGTCTATCATTTCGCTCCACAAATACCTTCGACCTTACATGGCGACCCTGCCAGCGGGCATCGCCGCGCGATCGCCTTACCGACACCGCCGTGCCATATAAGGGTTGTACAGTGTAAACAATTGGACTAAGTAGAGCCAAGCTAAGATGAATTATAATAATTATTCACTAGCGTTAATAACGTTCGCGTTTGTGACAAGTGGTATTTGGTTCGTAGCTTACGAAAAATACGAGTTCATTAAAAATGGGAACTACGCAAACTAAAGACGAAACCGTGGTAGTGCAAAACGCAGCCGGAGGAACTAATAACACGCAGCTGGAAGAGGTGAAATTTCATATTTCCACCATCACCATACTGATGACTATAGTGGTGCTGGTTCTGGGACTCGGCGTGCTGTATTTTCTGCTGCGAATGTATCGGCGTTGTCATGTACGCTGGATAAATCAGGAGATGTACAGGAGTACAATATCTAGAAGGTCAGGAGCGAGGCAATCTGGACCATCACTGGAGAAAGGACGGTCGAAGGGCGACATAGTGTGAAAACAAAGATAGCGGATACCATCACACATCGGTTCACACATCATGGGTTTAAGTGAAAGTGAAAGTGAAAAAAAGTGCTGAGTGTGTGAAAGTTCGAGGAAAAACAACAGGCATCGTAAAATGGACTCAGAACTTTATTAGATAAGTACATAATCGTAATAATAATAAACGTAGTAAATGATATGTTACATTGTACTAGTAACTATAATAAACGAAGCGATTAATTAAACAACTAATGATGGTAGGAAATGGCAGATGTCTTAGAACAATTATATAAAAATTTGAAATGTATAAAAACATATTTAATTAAAATTGGCCCTAAACGAAGGCAAGGAAATGTATTAGAGAAAAAGTTGTGTGATTCAAAGGAAATTTATGACAAATATACTGATATAATAGAGAAGATATCAGACGATGTAAAGAAAGGTAAAGTAGGACAAAACGAACAGATATTAATAAATACATTTTGTATTGATTTTGAGTCATTGTATAAACAAATTTTAGATTTATCCTCTACGTCAAGTACGAGTAGTAGCGAGGATACAAAAATGGAGTCATTTGATTTGAAAGTAGCTCTTAGTTTATTACCTATGATACCAACTGACAATGAATGTTCGCTTAAACAATTTATTGATAATGTAGAATACTATAGCTCGTTATTGGCTAGTGATGAGTGTAAGAAGAAACTAGTACAGTTTGTTGTGAAGAGTAGGTTGTCTCAGAACGCTAAATTGCAGTTACAGTTAGATTATTCTAATGTTGATGATTTGGTAAAGGAAATGCGTAGAGTGTTACTGCCTAAAAAATCACCGTTTGCGATACAAAATAATATTAATCAATTAAAGCAAACAGAACTGTCAATTCAGGACTACGGAACCAAACTTTCGGAACTTTTCGTGGATCTGACGGTATCGCAAGCCGACGGTAACTTAGAGACATACAAAATAATTAAACCCTTGAATGACCCATGAATGAAGAACCATTTGCCGATGGGTTGCGAAACCGCCGTCTTTCAACTATCATTGCAGCTAGGAACTACGAGTCGTTGAAGGACGCAATACAAGGTGCGAAGGATGAAGAAACATCCATAGCGGGACCGAGTTCGAGTTCTGGCGAGATCCTAGGTATGTATTCTCCTAGAGGAAGACAACAGAATTATCGTAGTGGTTATCAAAATAATAATTACAACAGGACATATTATAACAGGGGTCGTAACAATGATTCCAGTGCTCGTCGAGGCTACCCTCGGGGGGGCAAGCAGGCGCATCAGCAGAGCCGCGGTGCACCACAGCGAGGCCGAGGATCACCATGGCGTGGTAGAGGTAGGAGTCATTATAGGAATCGCTGTAACCAAGGGATAAGCCAAACCCCTAAAGATACAAATAAACACGCGGTTAATGTTCTAACGGGACAGGAAAATGAAGAGTATGCAAATGAGTTTTTTCGTGAATAACAGAGTTATTCTCGCAACTGATACTAACTATTATATTAACTTAAGTTCCAATAGCAAAACTTATTCATGGTTAGTCGATACCGGTGCTACAATTTCGGCTATAAAATATAAATATGTTCTAGAACAAAACATTCCAGTCCAAAAAGAGGACATAGTCATAAATGGAATTGGTGGCAAAGTCCATGCAATGGGATATGTTTGTTTAACGTTGTCATCGGGTGATCATCACCTTATTTGTAATAAGTTTTATGTTTTCGATACTCTACCATGTAGGGCTAATGGCATCATCGGACAAGATTTTATTAATAAACATAAGTCCATATTAGACTTCAGTAATAATAACTTAACATTGTTGACACAAAGTTCAATTAAAATAGTTTTACCTTTACTGAGTTATAATAACACAATGGAAGTTTACCCAAGATGTGAATCCATACATTATTTTAAGACCGAATTCACAGAAGAGTGTGTAGTACATTCTAAGGAAATTAGTGACGGAATATTATTGGCCAGTTGCATAGCAACACCAGTTAATGGGCTAATACCGGTTAAGATATTAAATACAACGGATAAGTTGTGTACCTTAACGGACATTAATCCATGTATAGAAAAATTAAGTAACTACAATGTTTGCCAATTTGACAAATCAGAACGTGATGCAAGTAGAGTAAAACAATTGTTTTCGGTACTAAACCTCAAACATCTTAATAAGGAAGAGCAAATATCCATAGAAAAATTATGCGCGAAGTACTCGGATATATTTTATTTGCCAGGGGATAGATTAACTACAACAAGTATTTATAAACATACCATTAGTTTAAAACCAAATGTAACTTCTGAATTTACAAAGCCATATCGTTTACCACATTCACAGAAGGGAGAAATTAAGCAACAAATTGATAAAATGTTAAGAGAAAGGATCATAGAACCTTGTCGTAGCGAATGGTCTAGTCCAGTATTACTAGTTCCTAAAAAGACTGACGGTACAGGTCAGAAAAAGTGGCGACTAGTTATTGATTACCGAAAATTAAATAATTGTATTGAAGACGACAGGTTTCCACTTCCAAATATTTCCGAAATACTTGATTCGCTATCGGGTTCGGTATATTTTTCACATTTAGATATGTATCAAGGTTACTATAATATTGCACTAGAACAGGAAAGCAGAAAGTACACAGCATTCTGTTCAGGACAATACCAAATGACTCGTATGCCAATGGGTTTAAAAACGAGTCCAGGATCATTTTCCAGAATGATGACCATGGCTATGTCTGGCTTAACGTATGAAAAATGCCTTATTTATTTAGACGATTTAGTGGTCTTTGGTAGAAACTTAGATAGTCATAACAAGAATCTACAAGACGTTTTCGAACGACTGCGGAAAGTAAATTTAAAATTAAACCCGCAGAAATGTAATTTTTTAAAGAAGGAATTACTATATTTAGGCCATGTGGTATCAGGTAACGGTGTATTACCTGACCCGGATAAAATAAATGTAGTAAAAAAATATCCGTGTCCAACAAATGTAGACGAGACGAGGAGGTTTGTTGCGTTTGTTAATTTTTATAGAAAATTCATTCCAAACTTTGCTGAGTTAGCTTATCCACTTAACAAATTATGTTGTAAAAATGCTTCTTTTATATGGGATGAAAAGTGTCAGTCGGCATTTGATAGTTTAAAAGAAAAAATCATATCTCCACCGATTTTACAATATCCGGATTTCACAGAACAAAATGAGTTTAATCTCCAGACAGACGCTTCTAATTATGCAATCGGAGCAATTTTGTCTAACAATAATGGAAGACCAGTATCATTTGCAAGTAGAACACTAAACAAAGCGGAAATAAATTATCCAACAATCGATAAGGAATTGCTAGCTATAGTGTGGGCGATCAAACATTTTCGTCCATATTTGTACGGAAAACATTTTAAAATATACACAGACCACAGACCTTTAATTTCATTATTTAACATGAAAGACCCATCAAGTAGGTTATTTAAATTTAGGTTATTACTAGAAGAATATGATTTTACGATAGAACATGTCAGGGGTACGGAAAATGCGGCAGCAGACGCATTGTCACGAATTTCCATAACATGTAATGACTTAAAACAAATGCACGAGTCGTGTGTTTCAGTTATGACAAGAGCTCAGAAAAGAAACCTGATTGACAATAATTCTAAGATAGGAACGAGTGGCACAACTACAGTTCGGTCTGATCAACCAAACGTTGTAAGCACTCCTAATACTAGTACTTTAAACGAGTCAGTGGAATTACGTTTTATTGATGCATGCAAGTTAGAAACAATTAGAAAAAGTGGTGAAACATGTAAAGAAAGTAATACATTTATGTACATTCCTAAGGAAAAAACTATCTATATTAAACATGTATCTTCTCCATCGCAAATATCGCGAGCCGAATTTGTGAGAGAGTTACAAGATTTTTGTAGAAGCTTAAATATTACGGAAATCTATTTAATAAAAAGTAATAAAAATAACATTTTTATAAAAAAGTTATTAAATGAAATAGATATAATGGAAAAGTGGACCGGACCACACTTACATATAGTAAAAGATGTACAACGAATAGAGAATAAAGAAGATAAACGAGTAATTTTGAACGATTTTCATCTCTTACCTACCAGTGGCCACGCGGGTACGAGACGAATGTTCAACAATATAAAAAAATACTACTATTGGACGGGATTAGAAGATGATATAAAAGGGTTTATAAAGAGGTGCGACAAATGTCAGAAACAAAAGTATTCACCGCAGAATACCAAACAACCTATGGAAATAACAACAACAGCACATAGTGCCTTTGAAAAAATATATATTGACTTAGTAGGTCCTCTGGAAAGGGATAATTATAATTATAGTTATATCCTCACGTTGCAGTGTGAACTCACCAAATACATTGAGGCATATCCCTTAGTTACACGCAGAACGGAAGAAGTAGCGAAAGCGTTAGTTCATAATTTTATATTAAGGTATGGAGTACCGAAGGAGATAGCGACGGATCGGGGTACCGAGTTCCTGTCATCAACATTCAAGGAGGTATGTAATCTATTAAATATTAAACAACTAAACTCAACAGCATATCATCACCAAAGTATAGGTGCTTTGGAAAACACGCACAAGCATTTGAATTCATTTCTCCGTATTCAAACCGACAACCATCCAGAGACATGGAGTACATGGCTCCCATTTTGGTCATTTTGCTACAATACTACAGTACATTCAGCAACAAAATATACCCCTTACGAGTTAGTTTTCGGAAAAAAATGCTCGTTACCAAGCAATTTGACCAATAGGATTGTTGATCCACTATATAACATTGATTATTATCCATTAGAATTAAAATTTAGATTACAAAAGTCACAGAAAGATGCACGAGACAACTTACTCAAAAGTAAATTAAAACAAAAAGAACGATATGACAGAAATATAAATCCAGTTACTTACCATCCTGATGATTTAGTTTTAGTTAAAAATAATATGTGTAATAAATTAGATAGTGTTTATTCGGGACCATATAGAGTTATATCAGATGAGTCACCAAATGTTAAAATAATAAAGAATGGTAATGTAGACACCATTCACAAAAACAGAACAAAATTGTATTGTCCTAAACAGTAATTATCTTGTTCTTGTGTAATTGTAAATGTATTATAAAAATAAAACAAAATTGTAATTTTATTTTATTTTACCTCGCCATGGGAGGTGTAGTGTGTATGCAGTGTACCTATGTGTATGTAACCAACCTTATATAATCATGTGTATCCTAAAATAAAGGGGAGTATTATTTGAGCAGTCGTGTCTATCATTTCGCTCCACAAATACCTTCGACCTTACAATAAAATGAAAAACTAATTTCGTTATTTCATTTGATATTGTAACGGATGTGACGTCAGCCTACGTGCATCCAACCAATGCCCGCCGAGCCCGCCGAAGCTAAGCCGCCATATTGAAGCCCCCTCCAGTCAAGCCATGACAAGCAGCGGGGATGTGTTAATATAAGCGATTGCCTGTCATTTTATTTGTCTCTTTCGATTGTGAATACAAGATCTGAACAAACCTCTGCCCGGTTTTTATTTATCCGTTTCACTCAGAAGTGGTATGAACAAAAAATAATCTTCGTTTAATAACACATCCACGCCACATCCGCAAGATCACCTTGAAACTGTAGAAAAATCGAAGAAGTATGTATTATTCACGGCCGGAACGACACTACGAGCTTCACTGCGTTTTCTACACTCTGCCATCGACCCAACTGCACGCTGAGCAAGACTGCATCAAAGTATTCAACATGTGCTGCATGTGACTGTACGGAGAGGTCCTAACAAGGGCCGAGAGCTGCCAGGAGTCACAACCAGTCTGCCAGGAACCACAGCCAGGCTGCCAGGAACCACAGCCAGTCTGCCAGGAACCACAGCCAGTCTGCCAGGCACCACAGTCAGTCTGCCAGGAGCCACAGCTGGTCTGCCAGGAGCCACAGCCGGTCTACCAGTTGCCACAGCCAGTTAGCCAGGTGCGTTGTCTTTCTCATTTCCATATTAGCAATATCGATAACTCTAATTCTATTCAGGCCCTAGCCACTTTGTTTTACTCGTCGCCATATTTTCAATAATAAGGATAAAACTAGTTTGCATAACCAGCATCCGTGTATGTGCGTGTATGACTATGTTTTTAAGTTAACGAAACAAGAGTTATAAGGATAGTAGCAGATGGCGTTCTGTAGTTTGTCTACCCTCATGGGAAAAGGCGTGACTTCATGTATGTGCTTATTTACTATTGTCTGATCTGAGGTACTATAATTAACTCTTATTCTAGCCAATTCAAGTCAAGTCTAGCCTAGTAAAGTCAAGTCAAGTCTAGTCTAGTAAAGTCAAGTCTAGCCTAGTAAAGTCAAGTCAAGTCTAGCCTAGTAAAGTCAAGTCAAGTCTAGTCTAGTAAAGTCAAGTCAAGTCTAACCTAGTAAAGTCAAGTCAAGTCTAACCTAGTAAAGTCAAGTCAAGTCTAACCTAGTAAAGTCAAGTCAAGTCTTGCCTAGTAAAGTCAAGTCAAGTCTAGCCTAGTAAAGTCAAGTCAAGTCTAGCCTAGTAAAGTTAAGTCAAGTCTAGCCTAGTAAAGTTAAGAAGTCAAGTCTAGCCTAGTCAAGTCAAGTCAAGTCTAGCCTAGTCAAGTCAAGTCAAGTCAAGTCAAGTCAAGTCTAGCCTAGTCAAGTCAAGTCAAGTCTAGCCTAGTCAAGTCAAGTCAAGTCTAGCCTAGTCAAGTCAAGTCAAGTCTAGCCTAGTAAAGCCAGTAGCACGCCTAGTAAAGCCAGTATCACGCCTAGTAAGCCCAGTATCACACCTAGTAATGCCCAGTATTACGCCTAGTAATGCCCAATATTACGCCTAGTAATGCCCAATATTACGCCTAGTAATGCCTAGTATTACGCCTAGTATTACGCCTAGTATTACGCCTAGTAAAGCCCAGTATTACGCCTAGTAAAGCCCAGTATTACGCCTAGTAAAGCCCAGTATTACGCCTAGTAATGCATAGTATTTGCATTTGAATAAACCTACCTTAGGTATCATGTTTAACTTTAAATATTGCACCTACCACTATTTGTCTCTGATCACTCAAAGGTCGACTGGTAGAAAATGCCTAAGGCATTTTCCTGCATGATATAATACTAAATAAAATAAATATTATATTTCATACTAAATAAAATAAATATTACGGCTAGTAAAGCCTAGTTACGCCTTGTGACGCCTTGTTACGCCTAGTTATGCCAAAGCAGCCAAGCCCACCAACCCGGCCAAGCCAGGCCAAGCCGGCAAAGCCAGGCCAAGCCAGCCAAACCGGCCAAGCCAGCCAAACCGGCCAAGCCAGCCAAACCGGCCAAGCCAGGCCAAGCCAGCCAAACCGACCAAGCCAGGTCATGCCAGCCAAACCGACCAAGCCAGGTCATGCCAGCCAAACCGACCAAGCCAGGTCATGCCAGCCAAACCGACCAAGCCAGGTCATGCCAGCCAAACCGACCAAGCCAGGTCATGCCAGCCAAACCGACCAAGCCAGGTCATGCTAGCCAAAACGACCAAGCCAGGTCATGCCAGCCAAACCGACCAAGCCAGGTCATGCCAGCCAAACCGGCCATGCCAGGCCAAGCCAGCCAAGCCAGCCCATTAAGCGGCACTTTTGAATATCAAATATTGAATAAAAAAATACAGCTTCTGATAACGCAAGTGATCATGTGTACAAAAGGGAAGTTTTTATTGTAGTCTCCAGACTACAATTAGTGCAGGTCATAATATAGTAACAAGCCTTTCAAAGACAACTTATTGTCCTAAGCCATTACTTATTTGCCTAAGCCATTACTTATTTGCCTAAGCTATTACTTATTTGCCTAAGCCATTACTTATTTGCCTAAGCCATTACTTATTTGCCTAAGCCATTACTTATTTGCCTGAGCCATTAGTTATTTGTCGTAGCCATAACTTATTTTCCATAGCCATAACTTATTTTCCATAGCCATAACTTATTTGCATTAAATGCGGTACACTAGTTTGCAAGAAACAGTCAAGTCCATATTGAAAATGCATTTATGTGAAGTGTGTAATTATAGAAACTGGATTAAGGGCATAAAAAGTATACGTGGTTACAAAAGCTCACGGATGCTTAGTCGGTAAATGCGCTAAGACCATATTTAAGTAAAGCATCTATAACGGACAGTAACAATAGTACTGACACTGAAGCCCTAATTGATTTATTTGAAAGCTAATGAATGTTTTTGCTTCCATTGCGGGAGCAATATTTCCAGGATGGCCGAATGTAACGGATGTGACGTCAGCCTACGTGCATCCAACCGAGCCGAGCCCGCCGAAGCTAAGCCGCCATATTGAAGCCCCCTCCAGTCAAGCCATGACAAGCAGCGGGGATGTGTTAATATAAGCGATTGCCTGTCATTTTATTTGTCTCTTTCGATTGTGACCAAAGATCTGAACAAACCTCTGCCCGGTTTTTATTTATCCGTTTCAATATTGTAATAAATTTTGATTGCAAAGACCTCAGGTTATTTGATTTCTATTAAAGATAAAGGTAGGTATTTAAGAGCTTACTAGGAATGTAGGTACTTCAAAAGAATACCAACCTTGTCGAAATTATCCATCTATTAACGGTTACGAAATGAAGAATTAAATATAAATAGAATTATATATAATATAATAAAAATAAATAGGTCACAGGACACTCTCCAGTCAGCACCAAAAAAGTACAAATGCCTTCTCTTCCACTACGTCCATACCTATGGTACACAATTAAGTGGACCGTTTTCTACGAAATTGGGCGACAAATGGCTCTTAAAATCGTAATGCGTGTATTTGCATTACATTGAGAATATCACCTTTTAGTTTGTTTGTCTAAGTTTGCTATTGAACTATTATCGCCTGCATAACATATTTTCATAAGAATAGAAAGAAAGCAAGGCTTTGTTTAAAAATCAAAGTATCACGCTTCTCTGTCTGTATGAAGGCTATCAGATGTATACGACGACAGATGTCTATAGACGTATCAGAGACGTATCGTATGTAACCATGTTTCGCCAGTTAGATGTATTTGAGACCCATTTTATAGGGGGTTAATCAGTTGTCATCAACCAGGCTCAAATTCAGATTCTGGTTTGCCACTGAGAAGTGCCAGATGGAAAAACCGAATAACACTTTTCCACCCGGGATCGGACACAGCATATCACACTAATATTATAAAGGCGAAAGTTTGTGTTTGTGTGTGTTTTTGTGTGTGTGTGTGTGTTTGTATGTTTGTTACTCTTTCACGCAAAAACATCTGAATGGATGAAATTTGGCACAGAGATATATTATTGTCTGGTATAGCACATATGATATTTTTAACCTGGAAATATGTTCCTTTGGGATAATATTCGACGAATTCCCGCGTGTGAAGCCGCTGGCAGAAGCTGTAAACCGGCCCTAAATCTACTAGATCGGATTTCGCTAACTAAATGCCTAACCGAAATATATATTATACAATCAAAATGAACGCAATGACAATTTTTAAATACTTTAATTACTTTTTAACATTTTAAAATCTCTCAGTTCGAAAGTGAAAACCATTTTCTTCCGAACAAAAACTCAGTCTGATCTAATCTAGAAACCATTTCGACTAGTTATGTTGAAAGTGTGCATGCAGCATGAAAACGAGTTTTAAAATAGGGTTGTTGACTAAAAAAAATTTTTGCGTCCATCAGGATTAATACAAAATATTGTACACGGATTTTTCTTTTATCACGTAAACAAAAAATAACAACGATACAATGCGTAGACATTTCGTGTAACGTCACGTTTTAGTATATGTTTACTCAAATGTGACGTCACACACCCAACTCCAAAACTTTGATGCGCTTCATGTTTGTTATTTTTTTTATTGATTTTAGATAGTAAAATAAGTGTGCAATATTTTTTTGATAATCTAACTGACTAATTAGTTTTTTTTTAACCAGGTATCATCCCTATTGTGCAGGCTCTCCTTATGGTAACGAGGTCTGATGCAATTTACTGAATAATGACCCTTGTTGACTACTGAAATGAACTGTGAATGCTGTGTTGTTAAGTGACAATTGAAAACGGTTGAAGAATTGTTATGAGTTACATTTTGAATCGAATTTTTAAGTAATTGTTTTTATTTTTTGAAAAAAAATTCGTGGCTTTTAACCAACTGCTCAAAAAGGAAGAGGTTCTCAATTCGGATGATTCCATATTTTTTAAATCATATTTTCAGACGAAAGCCGTCCACTGCTGGACATAGTTTTCCCCAAGCGTCGCCACATAGTAGGTTTTGTATGTATAGTGCTAATATTATGAAATATATATTATAACCTGGAATAACATATTGTTTACTCTTATTCCTATAAATTTGGTGTAATGATCTCTTCGGAAAACAACATACTTTTTACTCGAGCGAAGGCGCGGGTAAAAAGGCTGTTTAATCTTGCAAATGTTTTAAACTAAAAGAGTTCTGAGAACGTAAGTACCGCGAACCGTTTTTCTCGGTTCTGAGTGTTCTAAGCTAAAGCTGTGTTAAACTCTTTGCCGTAAAAAATACTAAAGTAAATTTGGTTAATTCAGACAACTTCACAACTAAATTATTATAAAACCATAAAGAGCAGTTAAAAGAAATATATAAATATAAAATGTTTATTGGTACGAAAATAGGTTACATAAAAGTTTACCATAAACGTATAGCTATATTGTAAGAACTCCATTGTAAACATTGAGAAAAAGAAAGAAAAAATGAAAATAATGTCTGGCAGGACTTGGTCTTTGGTTTTTTTTTGGTTGGCCTTTGCCCAGCAGTGGGACAGCAATGGTTACCTATAGGATTTTAAATAAAAATATCCTTTGATCAGATTTTTGAAGGGTTTCACATTAATTCCGAAGTAAAAGTTATCTGTCTAATAGCTTTTACTTGAGGAATAAAAATGGCGGCAACTTTTGTATAGAAAATTTGTCAAACAACCTTTTTATTCTACAATAAAAATGTATATGACTATTGAAAAATTTGTCCTAAAAGAATTAAACAAATCTAATCAAGTTTTCAGTAATGATTAGCTCATTCTATTTCTTTTCGAATTCGGCTCCAAACTTTTATGAATAAAATTAACGAAAAGTTGAATATGTAATAAATTAATTTTATGTAACTTACTTTAACTTGGCAACCTTGTTGACCTAGTTACAATCTTATTATTTAATGCGTTGCGACGAACTTTATACTGGCCGTGATGTAATATATATTACTGAACTTTGTGATGAATCAAGTAATCTAGAAAGCTGATTTGAAAATACTTTAAGAGAAATATACTGTTAAGCAGAATATTGATAAAAAAAAGTTGCAGAGTTATTGTTGTTATTTTTATCCGACTTACAAAATTATAATAAATTGTGATTTAATTTTTTATATATAAATTTACGAAAATAGAATGTAAACGTACAAAGGTAGTTTTTGAACGTTGGTACGGTCGACAAGATTAATTCATGACCCATGCTGAGCATATTTTACTACAGACATTCTATATACTCTTAGGTTGAATTTTTCTTAAATATTTATTTCCAAAGCAACAAACTTGTTTTCGATTTAATGCCTTACGAACTGTGAGGGATGAAGTGAGCATTGCACATTTAAAAATGGTATACTATGCGCTGATAGAGTCCAAACTGAGGTATAGCATACAGTTCTGGGGAAAAAGCTACCATTATAATTGGCACAGAGCATTCGTTCTCCAAAAAAGAGCGATCAGAACCATGGTCCGCATTTCTCAACCAGACACTTGTCGACCATATTTTAAAGAACTTGGTATTCTCACAGTACCTAGTGTAGCGTGATCGCTACAAGACGCTTTGCTTTAGCCTTTTTTAATTTGTCAAAGCAGGCAGGTTACATTTATTAACATTTTCATATTTCGTTTGTCAAGAAAACAGAAGACAATTTTTCTGTTAGTGACAGATGGGATTTCTATAGAAAATGCTATTGGCTTTGAAATCTATACTAATATTATAAAGCTGAAGAGTTTGTTTGTTTGAACGCGCTAATGTCAGGTCTTCTTTTTTTTTAAAAGAATGTCTTTTGCCTTTTAACTTTATTTATATTTTCGGTGTATTTATTTTTAAAATTATACGTTTAGTTGCGTTAAAAAAGTTTTATTTTTATTTTATAACGCTACACCAGCCTTTACGTAGTGGTGCTTACAAACAATTTAAAAAAAAAAAAATTGACTACGAAACAGACTAGGACAGACTGGTCAGGGGAAAAACGCGTAGGAAAGACCTTGGAAACAAAATCATCCCGCGTTTCGGTATAGTTAAAAATAGTCTACAGTATCAGGCAGTTAAGATTTTTAATAAGTTACCGCTTGAGTCGAAAAGCATATTGTACACAGGCTCATTTAAAGCAAGATTCAAGGAATTACTGTTTTGGAAAAGTGTCTCTTCTCATTGGATGATTTGTAGTAGTCTTGTTGCTGTTAAACTGACATGTGGTTATTTGATTATGGTGTTATATTATGTTCCGTGTTCAAATGACATTTACTATTTGATTATTATTTTCGTTTTTATCTATAAATTAATTTATTGACATATGAATATTTTTTTATTTTTGTGTTCATATGACATTTACTTTTTTATTATTATTTTCGTTTAAATTGCTATTCATTAATTTATTGACATAATGATTTTATATTTTAATTGTTTGCATGGTATTTACATTTTCTTTATATAAAATAAATTAAAATAATATTTTCTAATTGAAATAGAATTGCGTATATACTTATATATTTGTTCTGATTATTTTAATGTTTCATGTTGAATTATATTCGAACGCAATGTAAATTGTTACTGAATAAATTGAATTAAATTGAATGAGAAAGCGATATCTAGTTTACCCATTTCGTTATAATTTCAGTGATATGCCACCATTTCAATACATACTTGACGTTTTATTATTTGGTATTTTCCTTTAATTTAATAAGAAGCTTCTATAAGTGAAATAGTTCCCTGCATGTTATTGAAAAAAAAAATTGTTCTATACCTTTATTCTTTAAGTAAATATTGCTGGACGACATTTAACCCCAAACTCAAAACACAAAATCTGCTATATCAAAAAAATGCTTTTTAAATCAATTGCACAATGCTCAAAACTGCAAGACCCTATTGACGCATTGACACAGTTTTATTATTATTTAAAACGTCTTAAGTGCACCATGAGCGGTATAACACGAAAACATTAATGTTTGAAGTTTTCAAACGAATTTTCCGCCAACGTACTTTCTACCGCAATAAAAAGTATCCTTTGTCCGTATCTAGGATATAATCAGGTACTGCAAATCCGTTCAGCCGTTGAGGCTAGATTGATCCACCTTCGTATATTAGTAGGATTTAAGTTGATATCCAACCCCATTTCGTGACAAAACTTATCAATGAATAACTCTCACTATATATATACTGTCTTACAATCAAATCACGATATCTCACTCTTCTAAATAGCTATACCTACCAACTTCGTTCATCGACAGATTAGTCCTTCCACCTACATCTCGCATTGCTATACATCACGGGAAATCATGACACCCGTTGCGAGCCGCCATTAGAAGTGATTTGATTGATGTTTCGACTCTGAATCTGTAATGGTTTATTGATTGATAGAACCTTGAAGAATTTATTGGAGTTTCGAGGTATATTAAATTACATAGGCTTGATGTTGATGTTATTTTCTGAAACGACAAGTTTTGTGATTATGTGTAATTTAATAGTATTCGTGCTTTGTAGATAAACCTACATTAAGTTTATGGTGGATATTGTTATAATTGGTTTGATTTTGTTCCTGGGCTGTTTTAGATAGTATGTCCACCAAAGACATACGATGTTTGTATCTGTGACCAATTTTTTTCTCATTGTGCCATTCTTGTTTATGAGCCTAATAAGGCTTAATATCTAATGGTACCCACTAAATTTTAACGTCTCTTCTGTGCTTATTGACCTAGCTCTGATTTGTCTCCTGCTAGATATGAAGAAGAGTGGAAAGTACCAGTTCTGATTAATTTCGTTGCGGGATCCAAGACAGCTGAATCATGTTTGCGGGACTCGTCAAGCTTCGTTACCTCGGCACTTTGCTGTTGATCACCACTTTTGCTTGCAGGAGTTGCAATTGATGGGAATTGTGTTGGGGTCAGGATTAAAAGTTAAGGTTAATCAAATTTGAGACCATCCGCAATCATTTCAGTCACAAAGCCGATTTATGACAATTTTGTCTCACGTCTGAGCCCAGCTTTAACGTTAGTTAATGTGTATTTAAACACGTCTGGAAACAGCCAAACATCGCATCGCTGCCAATATATAAATATCCAATGACAGGGGACGAATAAAATGTAAACTGCCGGGCAGCGGCGCACGTATTCCAATAATTCGATTACGTATCTCGAATGCATTCGATTGTTTTCTCGATCTCGATACCGTTTCGAACGAGTGTGGATCGTGGTTTGAATGATATTCAAATGATGAATGGTATTTAAGGACGCTGTTACATTTTCGACGAACTCAAATTTAGGTATCTAGTCGCACACAGCAACATTACGCGTACGCACACATTGAAACTACTGAGCGCTCGATTTTATACATCACGGAAATAATCTTGGTCCTTGATATTATTTTTTAATTTTATTGAAGTTGATTCAGGAAGGTTAGTTGGCACTTTGAAAATGCATTTGATAACTGTTACAAACCGTCGTCGTAAAAAGTAGGTTATTATTTTCAACCAACTTCAAAAAAAGGAGATGCTCTATCTATTCGGCCAAACTACTTATCCGATACTTATCGGGTTTTCATCGATAAGTGTATGTGGTGGTATTTTCAGGGAAGGTTTTATTGTATAATATTTTAGGATCTGATAAAGATCTTCGGAGATAGACAATGGAACTCTTTAATAACAAACAGCAAATGACCTGCGATTACTGTGATCGTATGTTTATGTTTTGTTTTAACCATACCATAATATATCATCACGCTTGTACGGTTTTAGGGGGTAAACAGATGCATTTAGTATACCCAATATGGGGTACCTACAAAAATTTAAAAGAGAAAAATAATAGCTTTCCTGTGACGAAAAACAATAGGTACCGACACCGACTTCCGAAAAGAATTTTATTTTTCACTTTGTTGTAGTAAGTAGGTATTTTAAAAAAAAACGCTACGTGAAATAAGTAGATACCTAAAACGAATTAATTTCCGGTCACAAGGATTTAAAAATGACTAGAACATTTTTCATTATATGGAATATATTAAATATTACTATCATATCATCAGTCACTATTAACGTTCCCACTGCTGAGACACAGGCCTCCTCTTTGTGAGAGGGAATGGGCTGTAACCAACAACGCGGGCCCAGTGCGGGTTGGTGGATGCACATATCTTCGAATATTTGGTTCTAGGACATGCCGGTTTCCTCACGATGTTTTCCTACACAGTTTTGAGAGCAATGGTGAAGAAATAATTTACACAAAGTAAAGCGCCTGCCTGGGCTCGAACCCACAACCTACAACTTGTAAGTAAAGCTAATGACATACTACCCAAAATCCATAAAAATAACATCCATGACGAAAATTTGTCTAATTTTTTTCGGCGCCATCTTGTATTTTGGTTTTGACCCCATATTCGATATAAGCGACCCCAAAAACCATGACAATGACACCCGTGACGAAAACATGTCAAATTTTAGTCGGCGCCATCTTGTATTTTCGTTTTGACCCCATATTCGATATAAGCGACCCCAAAAACTATGACAATGACACCCATGACGAAAAGATGACAAATTTTAGTCGGCGCCATCTTGTATTTTAGTTTTGACCCCATATTCGATATAAGCGACCCCAAAAACTATGACAATGACACCCATGACGAAAAGATGACAAATTTTAGCCGGCGCCATCTTGTATTTTGGTTTTGACCCCATATTCGATATAAGCGACCCCAAAAACCATGAAAATGACACCCATGTCGAAAAGCAGGCAAATTTTAGTCGGCGCCATCTTGTATTTTGGTTTTGATCCCATATTCGATATAAGCGACCCCAAAAACCATGAAAATGACACCCATGTCGAAAAGAAGGCAAAATTTACGTCGGCGCCATCTTGTATTTTGGTTTTGACTCCATATTCGATATAAGCGAACCCAAAAACCATGACAATGTCACCGATGTCGAAAAGATGTCAAATTTTAGTCGGCGCCATCTTGTATTTTGGTTTTGACCCCGTAATCGATAAAAGCGACCCCAATAACCATGAAAATGACACCCATGTCGAAAAGCGGCCAAATTTTCGTCGGCGCCATTTTGTATTTTGGTTTTGGCCCCGTATTTGTCATACATACATACATACAAACCGGTTAAAATCATAAATCTCCTCCCACCCATTCACTTCTAAACTTCCCCGTCGGCAGCTTAACCTTACCCATCCTAATCCTAAACTTACTCAGAGCTGTTTAAACCCACCCATCCATTTCTCAACCTTGTCTACAACTGCTTAACACCAACTATTCAAATCCCGATCTTACCCAAAATAATTTCTAAATCACATTCTAATAATAATAGGAAACTCAAAAATACGGCATACGTCCGATAAAATATCAACTCCTTTCGATCACGACGAGGACGGTACTCACACGCATGCACACTACAATCTTTCTATTACTTTTATCGTATTTATTTCCTGCGAGAAAGCGATACGCCCGTCCTTCCACGAGCGCTTCTGAGCGCGGAATGATTAGCGGCGGGTACAAAATGTATGAAGACGTCGGCAAGTGATTTTATTTTAGGTAATAATTAAAAAATATAATAATTTAGGTGAAAAATAATTAGCTGCACCTGTAAAGGACTATATATACCGCGATTTTTTATAATTTTAAAGATAAAATATGCTGTAAATTTACCTAAACTGGAACCTATTCGGACCCTACTTTTTTATTTTTTTGCGATTATTGTGATGGGCAAAACGTATTTGTGCGAAAATTTTGTATGATGTCATACAATTTTTCTGATGCATAACTGGAGCTGAATATATTATCTTTAAATTAAGACCATGATATCTTCACATCGGTGATTGCTTATACATTAAAATGGTACCTCAAAAGTACTGTTATTTGTAGAAAAATGTAATAGCGTCCTTAAACGATTGGAATAATAACAAACTATATCTACAGGGTGTCCCAGAAATCGACGTCAAGCCGTAAATGGGTGATAGACCAAGTTATAACAGTTCTCAGAAAATTACGAAAAAAAATCTATCTCATGTTTTTAAAAATTTATGGTCACTTTAATAATTTACTAAAAAAATCAATCCCTGTAATGGTTCTTTAACTCCAATTGCTACAAATCCCATAATTTATCTAATTTTTTTATTATTATGTAATCTTGAATAATGCTTGTGTAGATTTTTGCCTAAAATTCAAAGCCAACTCCTCCTACTTGGAAGAAAATTATACTTTTTCAAAACCAAATTATTCAAATTTACTATTTCGCCCAACTTTAACTGACTGTACTGAAAAAAAAATGTACTACGCTAGTTTGGCAAGTAACATGAAAAATTGGCGCATTTAATAAGGGTTCAAAAACGGTGTAACACTTGCTAGATTGCGTTTTCAATAATTGGTCAAGTTTTTTTTTTGTAAATAGTCTCAGTTTTTACACAAAATGTCCATACTTCCTTAAAATGACTTTAGCTTACCTAAAGCTTTGCTAAACTCCGTTTCTAGTTCGATAGAGACGGAGAGAGTCATTTTACGAAGTGTGAGCGAGACAGAGAGTGACGCCACCTTTATCAGTGACACAACCTTTATCATGAAACGGAGATACAATTTACCGATGAGTGCGAATGAGACAGCAGTAGTTATTGTTCTGTTTTGTAAGCGCAGACGCACACACAATTACAAATCAGTACGTTACGCTGCTTTGTTTACTGCGCATCTCCGTATTCGTTCATGTTGATTCCGTACTTACCACTTTTTGCGTTGTTTTCTGGACTTAATTGCTTGTGATTTGGACTGTTTAATTCCTCTTTCTGACGACCTGTGCTTTACTCTGGACTGTTGCTGATCCTGTGATTGTGTAGTACTACCATGGCTGTGTACACTGCATTGGAATATGCGAACATGCACCTCGTTTATGGGGAATGCAGATGCAATACCAATGCAGCCGCTAGACTTTATCGTGAGAGGTACCCGAACAATCGTCACCCAGATCATCGAGTTTTTATTAATGTGCACCGTTCACTATCAGAGGGACGATTCCCTAACCAAGTACATGGTGAAGGAAGACATCGTAATCCGTACGAAGACGTCGTACTACAAGCAGTCCAAGAAGACCCAAGTGCTTCTGTACGTGGAATCGAAACAAGCACAGGTGTATCTAAGAGTACCGCCCACCGAATCTTAAAAAAGAACGAGTTCCACCCGTATCATGTACAGCGAGTACAATCATTACTGCCACGGGATTACGCTCCCAGAGTTGCGTTTTGCCAAAGGATGCTAGAAAGGCACAGAGAAGACCCTCGATTCTTAGAGAAGATTTTATGGACCGATGAGTCAACATTTAAAAAAGATGGCTACATGAATTTGCACGAGTGGCATGTAGAAAATCCAAATTTGATGAGGCAAGATAAGTCACAGTATCGATTTAAAGTAAACATGTGGACCGGGATACTAAATGGCAGAATAATTGGACCTTTTGAGCTGCCAGAGATTTTGAATGGCGCAGTTTATTTGGATTTTCTTCAAAATACTTTACCAGATTTATTAGAAGACGTGCCACTGAACGTTTACAGGGAAATGTGGTTCCAGCAAGATGGCTGCCCGGCGCATTATGCCCGTTTAGTAAGAGAACATCTTGATGAAGAATACCCGCTCAGGTGGATAGGGCGCGGTGGGACAATCTTGTGGCCACCCCGTTCGCCTGATTTAAATCCCCTAGATTTTTTTTACTGGGGAGCGGTAAAAGAGAAAGTGTACTCAAAAACAATAGAGAATTTAGCCGAGCTGCGGGAAAGAATAACGGAAGCCGTTGTCTTTGTAAACAGGGGAAGATTTGCCCGGAAAATAACCAGATCTTTTTTAAGAAGATGTCGTGCTTGCATTGCCGTCGAAGGAAGGCAGTTTGAACATTTATTGTAATAAAAAAAAATTAAATCTGATAATTTGTTTTTTTTTCTAAGATGAGAAATCTGGTCCTGACTTAAAGTAAAAAGGTTGAGTCACTATCATAACTTTGCTCTTAAATTACGTAAAATTTCGATTTCTTATCTCGCTCACACTTCGTAAAATGACTCTCTCCGTCTCTATCGAACTAGAAACGGAGTTTAGCAAAGCTTTAGGTAAGCTAAAGTCATTTTAAGGAAGTATGGACATTTTGGGTAAAAACCGATACTATTTACAAAAAAAAATTTGACCAATTATTGAAAACGTAATCTAGCAATTGTTACACCATTTTTGAATCCTTATTAAATGCGCCAATTTTTCATGTTACTTGCCAAACTAGCGTAGTACATTTTTTTTTCAGTACAGTCAGTTAAAGTTGGGCGAAACAGTAAATTTGAATAATTTGGTTTTGAAAAAGTTTAATTTTCTTCTAAGTAGGAGGAGTTGGCTTTAAATTTTAGGCAAAAATCTACACAAGCATTATTCAAGATTACATAATAATAAAAAAAATTGATAAATTATGGGATTTGTAGCAATTGGAGTTAAAGAACCATTACAGGGATTGATTTTTTTAGTAAATTTTTAAAGTGACCATAAATTTTTTAAAACATTAGATAGATTTTTTTTCGTATTTTTCTGAGAACTGTTATAACTTGGTCTATCACCCATTTACGGCTTGACGTCGATTTCTGGGACACCCTGTATATCATTAAATGTGTGCCTGAATTTATTAATTTTTCATCGGCAATAATGCCGAATTTTCACCCAAACTATTTTTTCCAATAAACTCCTAGACTCAAAGGGTAAGGCGCTGTCTGTGCTGTCAGTAAGCTAGTAGGAAAAATTTAAATTCCATTCCGACACATTTACTCTCATTCTAATAAAACTCCACAACATTCGAAAATCCCCCACAAAAGTCAACCTATTTTCTCTAGACACAAAACATAACCAACATCATAACACAGAGACCGCAAACATTTTTTTGCCAAATCCCAAAATTGACGTGAGTGAACGAACCGAGCCAAAGTCATGCCTACATGAAGTCCGCCGCGATTGTTCCGTCACATAAAAATGTTGTGTACCCCAGTTACTCGTTTCGCTGCGTTGCTCGCTATATTTCTTCATTGGTTACGGGATTTATTCATTTGTACTTCGTATTTTTTTCGAATACTTTTGTGAAAATATGTTTGGGTGCTTGCTTTTAATGCTCAGTGATGATAATACTCATTCATTCAGATCTGCAATTATCTCGATTAAAATACGAATACATTAAGATATCTTGGTCATTAAAGCCATCTGTGTCTCGTCTGCATTATGTTGGTTTTGCATAATTATCATCGTCAAACTATTTGTATGAAACATCCCGGGCAAGCGACGATTTGTTCTTCGTTCGGCCCAAACAAACAAACAAAACCAAACAAAGGTGTATCAAGCTTTGAATATATATAGATTCAAAGCTGTAAATTGGTAAGAGTCTTAGTAAAACCGTGTCCCTACGAAGGTCAAAGGGTGTGCAAATAGTTCCGGTTCTTTTTATTATATGTTAATACAAACATATATGCCTCCACCCCTTCCATATTTCGCAATTACTCTTAAAATTAAACTTTTGTAACTTATTAATAACTAATACACAATATCTTCTATTAAAGTTTCCAATAAACTGGCAATTTTTCAGAACAGTGAAATCAAAACATTATTAAAAATGTACACCGAAATACCAGGCACTGTCCCTACATAAATTCATAAAAAATACTTGGTACTATAGAATAATGCAGCCATCTTCAATCACATTATACAAAGGTAATAACAGGAAATGGAGTCCGGAATCCAGACATTCGGATAATGCCGAGTCACTGGGCTTGTTCTTACATCTGTCTTCACTATAACAGATCAATCTAGTTTGTGTAAGGACGTAATATTTTATTTGAGCTTTCGTGATTACGGAGGTGTCTTTTGCTTCCTTTATGTTCATTTATCTAGTCATACGCAGGCATAGTTATAAAACGCGTTATTTGACCTCTCGTATACAGTTTAAATCACATTATGTGGAATTGAAATGGCTTCAATGCTTTAAATCACAATCACAGACCTCTAAAATCTACAGCCTGCTGACACATTTGCTGACTTAAAAACCTTTAACAAACCCGACTTCTTTTCCAACCAGAGTTATGCCTACGTTCCACAAAAGCTAACTATGATTCGCAAACACAGCAGAAAATTTAACAACGGCCAATACAAGGGTCCCAACTAAAAGCGGCGAGTCCGCCATTGGGGAGTGACCGCGCGTGCTCAAGCACTCGTCTTAAGATGAGTCAAAGCACGCGATTGTAACGAAGTGTAAAGTTAAAAGGGGAATGCTGTTGTTTTAATTGGGCCAGTGGAAATATCGTAGTTTCAAATAATGACTATTTTTGAAGAAGTTAACTCATACTATGCCTATGATTACGTCAAAGTGGTCATGTTATTATACTAACTCAAAGTCAAAGAAAAGTTAGAATATCCCAAGGGAACCAACTCCCGGGATATGTTCCTAGTCCTAATCCAAGACATGTAACATCCTAAACGTGTGCCAAAATCATTTTTATACGTTAAGATGTGTAAAGGTAACAGACACAGAAATATAGTATGGGTTCTGAACTTTGCCAGCGGCCTTGCGCGGGTATAAGTCGAAAACAGTCTCACGGGGACATTTGACATATAAAAAAGTATTCTATTCTTACCGTATTCTGCTGATCAACTGAGATGGAAAACATCTTTAGAATATTAGCACAGTACGACCAATGAGTCGTGGCCCGTCTGAAGTTAGCACCAAGTGGTTGCGCAGAACATACTTTATGAACCAAATAGCGGTATGAGGCGGCGGCGTGCGACACTAGTGTACAAGATCGCAAAGTTCGCAAAGCCTATGTTCAGACGGCCCACGACTCGGTCGTAGTGTCGGATAGTAGGAAGTATGATTATTTGCATAGAGACCTTTTGGCGACATAAACATGGCTGTTACTTGCATAAAAATGTGCATGCGTGCAATGTGTGTGAGTGTGTGTGCGTATGTGTGTGTGTGTGCGTGTGTGTGAGTGTGTGTGAGTGTGTGTGCGTGTGTGTGTGTGTGTGTGTGTGCATGTATATGTGTGTGCTTGTGCATTCCATTGTTCATAAACACTTCTGATTGGTGAATGTCGCAAAGGCATGCGACCTACTTGCACACCTTTGTACAGTTCGAGGCATGTGTATTGTCGCTTTTTTGTGAAGTTACAAGTAAAGTGGGTGAATAACCTAATATTATTTGCTGAGAATTCACATGGTTGTTTCACTACTGAACTATTCAGTGGGTTATTTTTGTAAGAGACGCCTGCTTTTAAATGTCATTGCCAATCTTTTCAGGAATACAGTAATAATTCCATATAGAATCTTCGTATTGCACGATACGCATACTGCAGCGTGAAATGACATGTTACGGACATAACTAGGAATATAGAACGCATTGTTTTGTACGCCTCACTCTTCGTGGAACTCAGATCAATTAGGGGCAATAGATAGATAGATACCAACGTATATGACGATGTATCGTACAAGATAGGACATAGCCACATAGTCTACACTGTTTTATGAAGGGGTGGAATTGTTTGTTGAAATCATCATCATTTCAGGCGAAACACAGAAAGTGTCGCCATATTGACTGGCCCCGTGCGTCTCGCATCCTCACGAAACCTTCACCAGGTCATCGGTCCAATTTTTAATTCGAAGGCCATCCTACGCGACGTCTTCCCATTTTTTTTCTAAGAAAGACTGATCAATCAAATTATTTTTATTGAACTCAAACTAAAAACCTATTCTACGTAATAAATGACGTGAGCAAGTAGTTTGATTGTTGTTTTATTTGCATAAAAAAGTCGTGAAACTATATCTAATAGAACAAAACCGGCCAAGTGCGAGTCGGACTCGCTTAAGGGTTCCGTAACATCATCGCAAAAAAACGGTACAAAAATCACGTTTGTTGTATGGGAGCCCTACTTTAATATTTATTTTATTCTGTTTTTAGTATTTGTTGTTATAGCGGCAACAGAAATACATCATCTGTCAAAATTTCAACTGTCTAGCTATCACGGTTCATGAGATACAGCCTGGTGACAGACAGACAGACAGACGGGCCGCCGAGTTTCAGTAATAGGGTCCCGTTTTTACCCTTTGGGTACGGAACCCTAAAACCCGGCCAAGTGCGTGTCGGACTTCGCACATTTATGGTTCCGTACCAAACCGCAAAATTAATATGGTTCAAATAGGAAAAATAAGGCAATTCAAAGAAAAGGTCTGATTTATCAATATATTGGTATTAAAACACGTAATAAAAAACATTATCACCAAATTTCAAGTTCATAGATTAAAAAAATCTCCGGAACTAAATTTTGTAAAACAGCGTTGACTTTGGTGGGTGATTCCTTTGTTTTCCAATAAAATAAAAAAATATACAGTATTTATCTACTCAACGAGCTCTAAACATCGATAGCCTACTCGATGGGGTAGAACAAAAAGTTGTTTCACGCCCCCCTCCCTTTTGTCCGTGGGAGCACCTCTTAAAAACACAAAAAAATACTTGATAATTTGCATGGCTTTGCGTCAACAACATGCTAATATTGTGAAAATTTTAAGACTGTAGCTCCTTTTGGCCGTAAAACCCATGTGGCAGTCGACGGACAGACGGACAGTCAGACGTACACGTAAGTGATAGCAATAAGGCTCCGTTTGGACTTATCGGGTACGGAACCCTAAAAATCAGAAGGTAAAGCTAAATTGGTTGGTTGGTTTGTTGGTTGGGAAAGAGATTGTCCATTGCAATAAGACCAACCATTGTACACTTGTTTTTAGGGTTCCATACCCGGAGGGTAAAAACGGGACCCTATTACTAAGAGTCCACGGTCCGTCTGTCTGTCTGTCCGTCTCTCTGTCTGTCCGTCTATCACCAGGCTGTATCTCATGAACCGTGATAGCTAGGCAGTTGAAATTTTCACAGATGATGTATTTTTGTTGCCGCTATAACACCAAATACTAAAAACCGAAAAAAATAAAGATTTAAGTGAGGCTGCGATTTTTTGCGATCATGGTACGAAACCCTTCGTGCGCGAGTCCGACTTGAACTTGGCTGGTTTTTTTTTTGTAAATGTTTGTCCTGTATTGTGGTGTACAATACATCATAAAATAAATAATAAATAAATAATGTTAATGAATTAAAAGTAGTTAGTCTTCATTAGCACTTGCTGATTTGCTAAACTGTATAAAACGGAAAGAAAATCTTAAGACTGTACCCAATAAAAATACGTTCATCAAGTCCGCTTAACAATTTTAAAGAGTCTCCATAATCTTTTAACTCAGCTACACTTTAACTGACTTTTAAAGCGAGGGAACTTGTTTGCTAAATGAGATAATATTATAATGTCCAAACATTGGAAAATTCTCTCCAACTGAAAATTATAATTGCAAATTGTAAAAAGTTTTTACTCCGTTCCATCAAATGGAATGGAGTAGTCTTTGATCTAGAAATTTTTGTTCGGCACTAGAACAAAACTGTTTATTTCAATATGTCTGGGGTTATAATATATTAGGTCGTGCACATACTTGGACTTATATTCTGTCAACAAGACACAACATTGTTTTGGATTAGTTTAAGACAGTCGACATCTATAGTGAACACACTAGGAACAAAACAGCTTACTCCGAGCAAGTGTCCGGTTCTACCAAGTATAAGCGCCATCATATTTTTTTTTTAAATATTGTGGTTTGTCCGTTTCTAATAGACAGTCACAGGCTCTAGGACACAAATTCTGTTAAGATAAAATATTGTAAAAAAATACAAAATGCATGAGATTGACAAGCGACAGCAGTAGTAGTTTACCTCATACATTTGTAATCTTTGACAATCGATTTTCTAACAGAATGTGACTTTGTCTTTCCCTCTTGAATTAAGTCGGTGCACAGCTTTAGAACTAAAATTTTATCGGCTCAACTTAGAATAATAGCTGGAAAAGTAATATCGGGTAAACGACAACTGTGCACCGAATAAGAATTGCGTAATTGCGAATATTGTATTTTTTGCACTTATATCTATGTTCGGAATCAAATGTGTGAAGTTGAAAGCTTGTTTTGTTTGTAAGTCGAAACGGAATAGAAATAATGGATGTGCCTTTGTTCCTAAAGTCTTTGGAGTTTTCTTTTCGTAGGCTTAGCCAAACTTGTTACCCGAGATAATTGTTTTGCCAAAAGAACAGAATTAGTATTACGGGCTTTGTTTTTGTAAAAATCAATCTTCCTAACATTTGCCTAAGTTATAGTTGGCTCCCAGTGATGAGTGACATTGTGCCTGATCTCCACATGCTAGTAATTGGGCAACACGCAATCCCTCACGCGGGCACAGTGTGGGTTGATGGATGTCACAAATATCTTCGAACATTTTGTTCAAGGACCTTCAAATACATAGAACAATATATCACACTTATATTACAGAGATATGTTATAGTCTGGAATAGCACAGTATACTTTTGAACCCGGCAACATGTTCCCTTGGGATAATTTTTAACATTCACGCGGGCGAAGCCGCTGGCTGGCGAAGTCGCTGGCACGAAAGCTCGGTTGAACGGAAGTTGGGCTAAGCGAACCGTGGGCTCTATTTGGTAATTAGTATACAATTTCAATGTTGTCTCACTAATTTGCTTGAAACTATTCACGGTATGTGATTCTTGTTACGAATACAGCTTTTGGCTATATGAATAATTTTGTTGTTATTGGCTATCGAAGGTTATTGGCATATTTTACTGTGTAGTTTGTAGGGGACGTATATATTAATGAATATATTTGCAAATAAGTGAATGTAAAATTGTAACATGCGTATTTAGTACCATCTGTCCCTTTAGCTTAAGACGCTTTTCGTCTTTATCGCCTTAAGTAATAATATTAAAAAGTGTACCTAGATGAATGCGATGTACGATGAATCAATAGAAATTTATTCCACAACACTTTAAAAATTCAAGCGCCAAGTCCATAAAAAAAACTACCATATTTTTGATTTTTGTAAGTGTTATTTGTGCACTATTATTGTTATTTTTTATGTTATCATTTAGTTTTTGCATGCTATCGCATCATATGGTATACTATGCTTGTATCATATTGCTTGTATTATTAGAATAATAAGTGTAACAATTGTAGATAGGCCAATACAAAAATAGAAAAGATAAATAAATAAAGTAGGTGACAACCCTGCATACAAAAAATTTAACATACAAAAACACATGCTCGTGCTCGTGCTACATTAAAAAAGGGAGACAGCAGTCTTCTCTACATTTTGTGTTTTATTTGTCTGGTCGAAAAAACAATAAACTGAAATTCATACATTATTAAAGGTACAAAAATAAAAAGTGGTAATACTCAAAAAAAAAAACTTGAATATACACGAAGTGTCTTTTGTAAATTTACCACAACTATTATACAACCATGATGGTCATGTATGCTCAAGTATACGCACGTTTACTCCAGCAATTTTGCCCTCGTTTTTGCACCATTACAAAATTTTAAGCACCCCATAATTGCCCCTTTAACATGATGTTCGGAGCTGTTATACTAATTAACAGCGTATTACAGGACATTACTATTTCCATTGCACTGTACGGTCACATGGAAAAGGGCTCTAAAGTACAGAAAATGTGAAAAAACTATTTTGAGTTCAGTTGGTTTGGTTTGGATTTGTGGTTTAATCCATAAAGAAAACCTCGAAAATGTTTAGCACCTATCTTAATTCAAATGGTCTTTAGGGAATTAACACCTGTGCCAAACAATTCAGAGAGTTTTATGAATAAGACTAGAAGGGTAATTATTTTAGATAAAACTGTGAGTACATACGTTTGTAACGACCTCAGGTCTTCCCTCTTAAAGGTACACTTGTCACTCACTCATCACTACGAGGAAAGAGGTATTAAACATAATGACATTCAGAGGCTCTAGCGATGGCAATTGTCGAAATTCCAAAATGTACGGGGTTGATCAAGTGACATTTCGATAGCGTTTGTCATTCTCATACATTTTTAACGTTTTTCTAATCGCTTCCGATGATAAAATGCCACCTTTCTAAGACTTCTGGTTGTCAAAAAGTCATGGACTTTTTTACAATCGTAGTTGCTGACAATTTTTTTTTTTTTTGTAATAACTTTATGTTTGACCACTATCTCGCTTGATGTTAAGTGATGATGTGGTCGGCGGTGAAGGACTCTTGCCAAGAAGTAACCTATTTACTTTTGACTTAAAGATCCCTAGATTGTGTATATCAGGAAACAAAGATTCCGACAGGGAATTCCACTTCCAAGCTGTACGCACGATGAAAGTATGTGCAAAACGCTTTGTGCGTATGGGTGGGCTTTCCACTATGTATCGATGGTGCATTGTCGTACATCTTGTAGTCCAATGATGGAAAGCGCTAGGCGGTATCAAATTGTGCAGTTCCATTGCACACTCCCCGAAATTTAACATTTTACAAGGCTCTGGAGCTTTGAGTCGACCAGCGCATCGATACCGATCAGCCTCGTGGCCCGTCTGTCAATCGATTCAATTGCTTCAAGTTAGTATTTGGCAGATCCATCCCAGATGTGAGAGCAGTACTCCATGCATGGCCAAACTTGCGCTTTATACAAGTTGAGCACCTATTCAGGCGTGAAGTATCATCTGACTAGATTAGCTTTGCCACATTCGGAGACTGCCTGCAAAGACAGGTTCAAGTGCTCGACAATGGCCTCTGGAAGAGACCGGATCTGAGGTCTAATAACCCGTGCACCACGTATGACTCAGCAACAGTGCTTTCGTCTGCATAGACAAAGGTTTTAGCAGGTCATTAATGTGCAGCAAGAACAATGTTGCCGAAATCACCTACCCCTGAAAGACTTCGGCGCTTATACCTAACTATCCGGACGAGCAGCCATCGATAACTACTCGGATTGACCAATCCCTCAGGATGTCTGTAATCCAGTCACACAGACCACTAGGCAGACCAAAGGAAGAAAGCTTACCAATTACGCTCTCGTGCCAAACCCTGTCGAACCCTTCAATATGTCCAGGGCCTGGAGGTCACATCCGTCACTGCGTCAGCAAATAACGATGGATCATCCGAAGAGAAGCAAGTGGGCCGCCAAGGATAGTATTCAAAGAAAGATCGCATACCATCCCAATCTGCTGGCTTGTAACCAAACCCGCCGGGTGCCTCATGGGCTGGGATCGGGCCAACTTGATTGTTATTTCAACACATTAAAAATAAATATTTGTAATTCGACTTTCAATGTCTTTTTTACCCCTTGATGTCTATTACCTTAATTCACTTAACTAACTAAAGATGATCGATGTTTAAGTAAAATACTTAAACCCAAGTCATATCATTCTGACAGAATGATATAATTTCTGATATAAAATAAAAGTTCGATCAATCATCTTTCTACGTTTGCAGCAGACATGAATGTGTTCAACATATTATATACGTATTAGCTCTTAAAGAAAAAGATTTAATAAATATAATATAGTAAATAAAACATATTTACATAAAATATAATTGTACGTCTGCATTCCCCGAAAGGTTAGGCTGAAATGCACCTATAGTGCACCCACATATTACCAGTTTTCTTTAAGTCCCATGTAAGGGCTCATTCACACAGAACATCCGTATTTCCAGGATCGTTTTAACGGATACGTCGCTACTGGAGGTGATGTTCACACCATATTTAGTCAGTGTACAACCACCAACCGTGCCGTGTGCCACGCCCCCCGTGGCACGCCCCGCGAGGCTTCGATTCGATAAAACGGATCAGTATTTTAATACTGTTATGTGTGTGAACTCGCTCCTACAACTACCAACGCCATTGCCGAATAAAATCGTATACGATAAAGCGGATCTGTAAAACGGACCTCCGATAACGCTTGGCAACAACCTAATTTTTATCATTTTCCCAATCGCTATCGTGATGTTTTCTTTGATAGAATGTCACTTGTCTAAAGCCTTACGGCGGTTACGAACTGCATGTCCGTGTCCGTGATCCGCGTCTGTGATTTGATTTCCGTGTTCAAAATGTTGTGAATTATGACGGATAAAGTTCGGATGTCGTGCGTTAGTTTACCTGCAAGAAGTGCTAAGGCTAATTCGGAGCCGAAATGCCACGGACACGGATCAGATGTAGTGTGTAACCGCCCTTAGATTGTTAGTGTTTATCTTCATAACATTCAATTTACTTCTTACCTATTCAAGGAAACTGGTTGGCCACCTCTACACCGACCCGAGTGCTCCATAAATTCCGAACAATTAAATTATAAACTGAAAATTCGTCTCTTTAAACAATCCTAAAATGCGGAAGCGCAAAATTAAATAAGGCTTCTAGTTGATTCGTATTATTATAAGAACCAATAACACACCTGAAGTGGCCACGTGAAACGAAAAATTTTGCTCCCTCAAACCATCGATTCAATTTAACTTGGAATAATATTTTTCGTTTAGCTTTTAACAAAAGTAATATTCGTTCCGTTTTCACAATGTTCCCATAATTCGCCCATCTTTGTTTGATCTGAGTCGTAATGGAGATTGTAAAAGGAAGAAAAAGCCGAGGGATAATACGCGATTTTAGGCAATACGCTCTTTGATATTCAAAGCTGCGTAATGTTTTGTAGCTTTCAATATTTATGTTTTGTGGGTAGTAATCTTTAAGTTATGTATAAAATGTGATTCTAATGTAAATCCGTATTTTTTAGCGGGCATGCTGTTAACTTACTTTTGTTAAGAGAAAAACATTCTCTTTCTTTATAATCAACAGGTTTGTAAAGTATTTCATGGTACACGCAGTTGGTCTTTAAGAAATCCTCTTTGCATAAAATTAAAAAAGCCGGGTACCTACTTGGAAATCTTTAACCGACTACGAAACCAGGTGGCCCGCTACAGTCACACCTTTAGTCAGATGGGGGGGGGGAACAATTCGATTGTAGAGCTACATGTCAATAAATTTCCCACCTCTTTTTTGTTCTCGTTACTTATTAGGGACCAACAAAATGTTTTGTTAGCTCCATCTAATCATTTACCTAGTTACATATACATTTGAAAATACAGATTGTAAATGACCTAAATCTAACTTTAAACGTTTAAATAAAAGTTTTCTCTCTAAATTGTTACGAATGCAATCTAAAGGTATTGTTCATATTCTGGTTTATTTCTAACAACACAATTAGGAGAAAGGAATTTTACATTGACAGGTTCACTGTCCACATAGCCAAAACAATAGTTAAAACAATCACAAATGCCATATGTGCGTCATAAGACTGTTAACCTGTTTAAAAGGCAAACTTCCTTAATGGCACATGCCCTGAACGTATTCTAAATGTCATTTGTCGTGTCCTCTGCGCAACAACACCTGCACTCTGAAAGACCTTTACTTTATAGCTTCCTATAAATGCTAACGCTATCAAACTGGTGGAATTAGAGATAGAATAATAAGGAAAGTACAAAAAAATACAGAATTTTGGGACGCGCGGGTGTGAAACGAGTGCGTGTTTTATTCCCTCAAGGTCGTTGGCGACTATCGTCGTCTTATGGCCCCTCCTCCACAGAGAGAACGCCCATGTCCCAGCAGTGGGAATATTAAAATGATGATGATGATAATGTACCTACAGTGCTAGTTATGCCTAAAAGTCCAATGTTAATCACTAACAACCGGATACAAGTTCATACATTGGACCTCAACTGAAAATTTACATGTGAAAAAAAACCAATAACATTTTACCTGACCCGGAACTAGTTCCGGGTCAGGTAAAATGTTATTGGTTTTTTTGCTAGAACCTAGGACGTGAAGCTCCAAAGAAGCGCTATGCAATGATGGTCAGAGCAAAAAGACAATCAAAAAGTTATCATCGCAAGTGATCATCGCTTGATCGTGTACGAATTTGTTCCGGTTTTTACTCAGGGTACGTCACATGTCATTGGTAACTTCAGGTATAAATGTAAGGGTGCTAATTGGGAATTCTTTAGCTCGCTTCTTGCGTGTCACGCCAAAGACTTCACTCGTGATGGGCTGTCAGCTGAAGAAAGTGCTGAAATTATGTCAGACACTTTCACTTACTGTGCTGACATTGCCATTGGTCGTGGATCTGTGACCAATATACGTAGATGTGATTGGTGGTGTGACTACCTAACTGAACAGCGTAAAAGTTATCGCCGAGCGCGTAAACATCTTAACAAGCTTAAAAAACGTAAGGTCACCGGTGACCCTCTTTCCATTGCGTTAAATACGTTTAGAGTTGCCAGGTCCCGCTACAGAGCATCGGTGGAAAAATCTAAGGGTAATTTATTGCGTAAAATAGTAGAAAAATTAGATAAAGAGGGTCCGTGGTCTCCTTTATATCATGAGTTTAAAGCCAATCGATCAGTCGACCTCGCGTATGTTCAGAACATTAAAGTAAATAATAAACACACAACCAGTATTGAGGAAACAACTGAAGTTTTGCTGAATACTCTTATACCTGATGACTTGCTTGCTAGTGACAACGACTACCATCAACAAATCAGAGCGTGGGCAGCTGTACCACCTGAATCACCAGCGTCAGACCTTCCATCCACTGACGAATTTATTAACGTTGTCAAGAGGTTACCACTCAACAAGTCATCGGGTGAAGATAAAATATCTAATCGGATGATTATAGAAGCGTGTAAAACAGCCGGTGATGCGATTTTAACCGTTTACAACCGTTGTATTGCGGAGGGCGTATTTCCTCGTATATGGCGACGCGGATTTATACGAATTATCCCGAAAAGTGGCGACAAACCCCCGGACGACCCTAAGTCGTACCGGCCCATAACATTACTTCCATCTTTGGGAAAACTCCTGGAGCGCCTTATCGTTCCACGTTTGCTACCGGACGGACCAAAATTTCATAACAATCAATTCGGTTTCACTACTGGAAAATCTACCGTAGACGCGGCCCTTACTGTTAGGAAAATAGTTAATACATCTGAACATAAGTACGTAATTGGGATTTTTCTAGATATTTCTGGGGCTTTTGATAACGCATGGTGGCCAATGCTATTACTTAAAATGAAAACTCGGGGCTGCTACAGAAATATATATAATCTAGTTTACTCTTACTTTTTAAATGGTTCCGCGAAACTCAAACTCGGTCATCATTCCATGTCGAAGTCTCTCACCATGGGATGTCCTCAGGGTTCGGTTATTGGTCCACCTTTATGGAATTTAGGCTTTGATGATTTCCTCGCGATTCCGCTTCCTAGCGGCTGTTCATTAACCGGTTACGCGGACGACGGTCTTCTGCTCATTCAATCAAGTACTCGAGCTGGACTCGAGAACTTGGCTGACACTTGCCTACGATTAATATCTCAGTGGGGCGATCGAAACCGCCTGACCTTTGCTCCGCACAAAACTTATCAACTCATTTTGAAGGGTAATCTTAAATCGTGTCCTACTATTAAATTTAATGACGTTCCCGTAAAAAGGAAGCAGTCCGTGTGCTATCTTGGTCTAGTGTTAGAGAGGAATTTTGCATTTATAGATCATATTAAAATAGTCGGTGAAAAAGCAAAAAAAAAATTCTATGCCTTAACGAGAATATCTAAATCTACGTGGGGTCTGTCTTTTTTAACTTTAAAAACTATTTATGGGGCTACTTACTTGGGTTGTATGTGCTATGGGGCGCCTGTTTGGGCTGATAGGGCCACCATAGGGGCGGTACGACGTAAATTACTTCAAAGTCAGCGTTTGGCTTTGATATTCTTATGCAAAGCATACAGGACGGTTAGTACTGAGGCCTTACCGATACTTGCTGGTGTACTTCCGGTCGACCTTGAAGTGCAGCGACGTGCTGCAATGTACTATTCCACACGAGAGACCGCGGACGCGAACTTTTTAACGCGGAGTGACCGTGAGAAAATCTCTAGATTATTTAAACCACCTATTGACGTCTGGGAGGAACTTTTATCCGAATGGCAATGTAGGTGGGATAATTCTATCAAGGGCCGACACCTCCACCAATTCTTTCCATCCGTTCGCGTGCGGCTGGCCAGCACGTGGCTGGAAGTGGATCACTGTGTTGCCCAATTTCTCACGGGACATGGTAACTTTAAAAGTAAATTATTTTCTTTCAAGCTCGTTGCCTCGCCTTTATGTCAGTGTTCTACATCTGACTGCGAATATGTACAATCTGCACATCATATCTTATGGGAGTGTATTCTTTGGCAGAATGAACGTAATATTATGTTGAATAATGTACAGGCTGCATCAGGAGTTGTTTACTATACGGACCTTGTGGAAACTAGAACAAATTTCCGTGCGTTCAAGCGTTTTTGCCATACCTATTATTGGAACCAAATATAACAGCTCACAATGTTAGGACCCATTAATATGTATTAATGCTATTTATTTTTTTTATCCGTGGTGCTAGGCAACTGGGCTTATCCCAGTTGTATATGACCCTTTGTGCCTATTGGCCTTGTTTGTTCTGTCTCCTGCTTGATATGGAGGGAAGTGGAAATTTACATTTTTCCTACTCCTCCGTTATTCTTTTCTGATTAATTTCGTTGTGGGATCCAAGACAGGTAAATTCATTCTCCGGGAAATCGTCGAGCTTCATTGCCTCGGCGCTTTTCTGGTGGTCGCCACTGTTGATTCTGGCTTTCAGGAGTTGCAGTGGTTTGGGAATAGTGCGGTGGGATTGTCCCAATAAAAAAATAAAAAAAATAATCAAAAAGTTAAAGAAGAATATTTTGAATCACCATAAAATACCGATATCTAAGGAGGGGTCTTAATGAATGCCTTCGTATCAGCAATAATGACAATCTACGGGGTTTCGGGTAGCCCGCATACCAGGAAAATCCTTACCATTCGACTCCAATGCCATATTAAAACATGTTATACAGAATTGCTTACAAAAGAGGAATACTATTTTGCTTACAAAAACAGTCGTGCCCTTTGCCACGGTCTTACATAAAGCGGTATTACAGTTGCTTATCGCAAGAAAAGTCAAAATTTCGCCAGAATGAACAAGTTTTTTTTGGGTTATACAACATGACTATGTATGGGCGAACGATGATTTGGAAATAGTTCACAAAATGTCTTCGTTATTATTGACAACAAAGAACTTTTATTTTATAACAATAAATGTGTATTTTTAGTATTTTCTCGTGTTTTTGCGACAACTGGCAAACTAAAATTGTCTTGCTTGTTAGTTGTTACCTTGTGCAGCCGCCAAGGAAAGGGTTATGTTTTTTCCCCGCGTATCTTGTATGTTTGTAATATTTTTTATTGACTCATATCTTTCAAATTACTTGACGGATTTTTATAATTAAGACATCTTTAAATAGGTCTTGACCACATAACATAACTTATCTAAGAACACTTATGTTAGATTTAAATAAGTTATGTAAAAAAAGGAACATGGCGGATTTTGGGCGCCATATTATAGGAGTTGCAATTTTTGTTTTCTAGCATACTCATCGAGTAGGGTATCAAAACGAAGAGTTTTTAGAGGTGATTAAAAAAATATATACCACTTTTAATTATGTTTAAACAAAATTCGAAAAAAAAATAAGTGTACGTAACTTAAAAACTGTAAATAAAAATAGTTAGTAAAATCAAAAAACCCGACTGCTTGAAAAGCGAACTAAAAAGATGTAAACAAGAAGAAAATCTTGCTGTGCAGTCGGATTATACATCTGGTTTTGGTCAACCAGCTCGCGAATATGTATCCTCCGACTGCACAGCAGGATTTTCTTCTTGTTTACATCTTTTCAGTTGGGTTTTATTGATTTTATTAACTTTTTTATTCATTTATGTAAGGATCACCAACGAGTAAAATACCAAAAACTTAAGAAAAAATATAAATTGATAAAAATTTCCTGTTATGCACACTCAATGATATGTAACCATAGCTTACAAGTTATTAAGTATACATGCTCTACATAAAATTAAAACATATTCAATTAAAATCAAAATAACATTGAAATACAGATTAAATTAATTTTTAGATTGAGGTTATGTCAAATTACATCTAAATATAGATGTTGTCAAATCAGATCTAAATAATAAAAATACTGTATTTTTAATGGTATTCTGTACTTATAATGGTATAAAATTGAAAGAAAAATGGACTGCTTGAGACTTCAAATGAATTGTTAAAATTATGTGAAACAATAAAGGTTATATTTATGTATTGGTCCTTCATTAATATCACTTTTTCCTTCTTAAATCATTCTTCCTAACGTTGAGGGTTGTCATATCTATGATACTCTTTCCCAAAAAAATATTGCGCCAAATATTTTACACACTTTTTAACTCGCTTAAATCTCACAAAATTATACCACTGTGATCAAATTCTTCTTTTTTTCGTTTCGACGGCACGTTTATTAAAATTGTTCGGGGCCAGTAGATAGCCAATAATAATTATATAATTGCAGCATCAGAAACGCTGCACAGGTAATCTACGGTGCAATTGAATAAACAGTAAACGTATAAAAATGTAAGTCGGTGTATCCTAAAGGTGTATCTATGGTCCAAATCCATTCAGCCGTTGAGACGCAATTGCTTTACAAACATATTACAGACTTTCACATTCACTATATCAGTAGGATAGTAACTGCAAACCATAATATATTGCCACACTGCTCAATGTCTCTTCGGGTTCGACAAACTCATTATACTGATGTTAAACGCAATGTAGGGCATAATGTTACCGAAATACGTTATGTTATCTACTGCCGTAACTTACCATTTTGCATGACTGCTATCTATTGTGATTCAAGCTTTTTGATTCTCTCCTTTACTATGGTAGTTGAGCAGTTTGTTATGATTTGTATAAAGGTGAGTAGAACATTTACTTGTTCCAGAACATCTTTTATTTTTCCTCCTGTGGCAACACTGCAGCTAACAGCTGATTTGAATTTGTCCTAACAATTTTAATTTTAAATATTAGTTTTCCTTCATAATAAGGCCTATTTCCAATCTATTAACTAGTTTAATACGTAATTAAGTGTATTGTGTTAAATTTTGGGCACCAAGTGCAAAATAAGTGTAAAAATTTTCATTGAGTTTCGTTGACAGTTACCGGCTCATGCGATTAGTGAATGTTGTATTTTTCGTCGCGGTATCAGGTACAATACTATATATTTTACTTGATATTGAATTGCTTGCGTTCTAATATTTTGCCTAAGATTCATTGGATCACTTTTATTACGGTTACAAGTTGATGTCGGTGACCTATAAAACGTAAACATAACCTTAATTAGTTTGGTGACAGAACTTCTTTCTTTACTATCTAAATTTCATTTTCCGTTCAACTAATCATCTGTTACTCAATCTACTACTCTTTTCCAACCTCTTTTCTCTTCTCTTTAATCATGATTATGACTCGCAGCGCGCGGGCTCGCCTAGAAGAGTCCAAACTCAGTCAGGCTTTGAGCGAATTAAAAGCGTCTAAGGAGCTTTGTGACCAACTGATTAGTGAAAAGGATGAGAACGAAATAGAGTTCCTTAGTGTCCTTGACAGGAATAGCAAACTGAAAACGGAAATGGCTCAGTTATATACTCAACACACTGATGCCATAGCAGCCCGGGTCAGGCTCCAAGTTGTTGTGGACGCGTTCAGCCAGTGTAGCAATGAGTATGAACAAGCTCTTAGTCAAACATATTTACTACAACAGCAGCTACATGAGGCTCAAAGTCAAAGTGAACAACTTGAAACTACAAATCTTAACATCACTGCCTCGTTGAATCAAAGTCTATTCAATGAATTGGTGCCTGTTGCCCCATCAATGGTTACAGCAATAAACCCCTCTTACACAATAGATTTAACAGGTCATGATGACTCAAAATCAATTAAATCATTGAGGGTAGTTACTAGTAAAAATAAAATAAAAAAATACATAAAAATTAACAAATACATAGTTAAAACTAAGAAAATGGTCAAAAAACAAAGGTTCTTCATCAAAAATGTAAAATTGAATAGAGAAAGATTGCATTTACTTAAACAATTAGATATGTATTCATTTAACTTAGAAAAAAGTACTAAGAAATACCAAACTGACACAGAAGACTTTCAGTATGAACTTAACCAACTACAGGAGAAACTTACTTCTATGACCATTAAATATACAGCCTCTGAAAACCAAATGAGGGAATATGTATTGGCAATGAATAAGCTGGTGGGCTCACGAACCAGCAAATGTGATCTTTGTTAACCACCATCTGTTGAACCCTCGCCGGACCATTCATTGACAATATGTGATGCCACCATACCGCAGTCTAGTGTCAGTTAGCCATTAGAAATTACTGTTTTCATAAAAGGAGTGTAAATACAGAAATAGTATTATTTTCTGACGAAATTGGAAAGGATCTAGGCCACTTGTTGACAAATAAATACCCAGGACACTCAATAATGAACTACTGTATGCGTGGTTGTTCGTTATTTGACATAATTAAAAAAGTTATAAAATGTAATTTTAACCAGGAATCTATATTATTAATATTCATTGGTAATAGGGGTAATGTGAATAAAGGAGAATTACTTCAACATTATAGATCATTGTGCAAACTTAGTTTAAAAAAAATTGTAATGTTCACATTCCCATACAGCCAAAGTTTGCCACAGGAAGAAAACAATTTTAGATTTGAAATGAATAGGACATTACATAATATAACATATAGTAATAATTTATTCTATTTAATTGACACTAACAATTATGTTGGTAATAACTTTTATTTGACAAAAGATAGATTTTTCATGGATATGTACTTTCTTTCAAAGTATTGTAAACGACAGGTAGCTGTGTCGCTATCATATTATTTTTCAATTACAGCCAAGAATTTGGCTAAACAACTTGCTTCTATTGAGCAATGCCAAGAAGTGTTTTTTAATTCAGCCAATAATTTGGTATCAGAAATTGATATTAATAGTAATTGAAATTACAAATCCTAATTTGTAATTTAAATTACTATCAATCAATAGGAACAACCTCTTGCAAAACTGTACATAACGAAAATTGCAAAAAAGAATCAAATAAAAGTTTAAAATCAGTAAATAGTATTAACCTGGTGCATCAAAATATTCAAGCATTTTTGAACAAAGATTTAGATATATATTTATTTATGAATTTTAATAGCATTGATATTCTTTGTATAACAGAACATTGGCTTAAAAGCCACCAGTTTTTGTTCAATTTTAATAATCACCAGGTTGGTAGTTCATTTAGCAGAGTTAATGCTAAACATGGTGGCTCTTTGATTTAAGTAAGTAACCAGCTTAAATTTAAGGACCGTAAAGATATTGTGAGCCTATCTGTTGAGCGAACAGTTGAAATAGCTTGTATAGAATTGGAGTAGTTTATTGTATTAAGTGTACACAGACCCCCTTCAGGATTGTATGACTGCTTTGAAAAGGTAATGGATAAAGTGTTACACAAGATTTGTAACTCAAATAAATCCATTATTACTTGTGGTGATTTTAATGTTAATTTATTAGAAAACTCAGGTTCTTGTAGTAAAATAATAAGTCTGTTTCAGTTCTACAATCTTGTTAACCTATTTTTGGAGCCCACAAGAATAACCCCTACTAGTGCCACATGCTTAGACAATATTTATACTAATGTTATACCTGTCCACAAAGAAATTAGAAATTTACAAAGAAAATGTTAATGTCTGCGATACGGAATTTCTTTATGAACATATTACTTGTAGAGACATAATTAAAACCTTTCACACTTTAAATGTTAAAAAGACTGCAGATCTGTGGGGTCATTCTGTAGAAGTTGCTAAGTCTATTATTGATGTTGTCGCACCTAGTTTAGCTATTATCTTTAATAATTGTATCGACTGTGGGGAGTTTCCTGACCTATTGAAGAATAGTAAAATAATACCTTTGTTTAAATCAGGTACTACCTGACCATCAGACCCTACAAGTTATAGACCTATTTCAGTACTACCTACTTTTAGTAAAATATTTTAGAACTTAATTTTAGAGCAATTGCAAAGATTTTTTAATAAGCATAAATTATTACATAGCAAACAGTTCGGTTTTACAAGGGGTCGTTCAACTACTGATGCCGTGTTGAGCTTTCAGGACATATTTATAATGCATGGGAAGATATGTGCGATGCCCTGGGAATATTTTGTGATTTGTCCAAGGCATTTGATTGTGTTCTTCATGAAACGCTAATCAGGAAACTCCGCCACTACGGGATCCGGAACAGCGCTCTGGATCTTCTTACTTCTTACTTGAGTAATAGGATTCAGACTGTTGAAGTTAATGGAAAAAGATCACCCGGATCTATAGTAAAAATAGGCGTCCCGCAGGGCTCAATTCTTGGTCCTTTCTTGTTTCTTATTTATATTAAGGAATTGCCTAACCTCATAAAGGATAACCATGATATAGTGTTGTTTGCAGATGACACTTCACTTTTGTTTTAACTTAAACGTCAGCAGCTGGTTACTGACGATGTTAAAAGCGCGATCTCAAGAGTAGTTCACTGGTTCAATGTTAACAATTTACTCCTTAATGAAAAAAAAACCAAATGCATTAAGTTTACCCTACCTCACGTTAAGCAGGTGAAAACTGATGTGTTGATAAAGGCCGAAGAATTGAATCCTGAGAATAGCACAGTATTTTTAGGCTAACTTTGGATGCGAAGCTTCAGTGGGGCCCACATATAGATAAATTGTCAAAGAAGCTAAGCTCCGCAGCATATGCTGTTAGAAAAATTCGTAATTTAACTGACATAGAGACAGCCCGTTTAGTATACTTTAGCTATTTTCATAGTGTAATGTCGTACGGTATTCTGTTGTGGGGTAATGCCGCCGACATCCAGACTATCTTTGTTTTGCAGAAAGAGCTGTTCGATCAATTTATAAATTAAGCCCGAGGCACTCTCTCAGAGAGAAATTGAAGGAGATTAATATAATGACTGTGCCCTCTCAGTATATTTATGAAAATCTTTTATATGCTCATAAAAATCAAGTACTACAATATCTGTTCTGACTGTAAGGTCATGTTCAAGGTGCTCTCGTTAAATAATAACTTATTGATGTAGAAACTGGCTAATAGTGAAATCGTTTTGTGTGACCGGACAAATTAAGTGGCTGGCGAACTGTGGCAGTATTTATTCATCATAGGTGCTGTGGTTTTAGTCCCGAGAACACCCAAAAAAAGTTGACCGAGTGAATAGGATTTGCCCAAATTTATTGCGATTACCCTCAATTAATCGAACAAATATTAAAAGACGCCTGAAGCAGTTGTGTGGGCAAATTGTAGTGGCCTGTATAGCTTTGAAAGTCTTTCAGGCGTTATAGGATACTCATCGCCGCAACTTATTGCTCTAAAATACAAATATGGCAACTGATATGTTTCGCTCACCTACTAAATGCCACTCGGACTCTGATCTTGCTAACAAACGGGTGAATAAAGAAAACGTGCCGCAGCGAAAACGGAAACAACTCGAATCTGAGATTACTGAGGCAATCAACATGCTTTCAATAGAAATAAATAACAAACTAGACCAGTGGCGAAGTGATCTAGATGGGGCCTTAAAAGTAATATCGGATAATGTGACTAATATTAAATCTGATCTCGCTGCCGTAACCCAAGTTACATCGAATATAAAAAACGAGCTCAATTCACTTCGCTCTGACCACTCGAACTTGGAAAGGCGAGTATCTGATTTCGATCACAGCCATAAAACTGCAATTCAGGATTTATCACAACTGAAAGCTTCAATCCAGTATGTTGTTGAGGGGCAGGAAAATTTGAAAAAACAGGTTGATTCTATGAACGCACAGGCAATGAATGCTAATATTGTAAACAGTATATTGGTGGGACTGGAGACAAAGATCGATTCGTTGGAGCAACAAGCTAGAAATTGCAACCTGGAATTATGCAATGTTCCTGAAAAACGGAATGAAAACTTGATTGCGTTCATGGATAGTATCAGTTCAAAAATAAAGTTTCCACTGTCTCAGAAAGATATAATTGCCATACATCGCGTCCCGCATGCACACAGAGAAAATAATAAACCTAAAAATATTGTTGTTAAGTTGGGTTCGCGCATACTACGAGACAACTTACTTAGTGCCTTTCGTTTGGCAAAGGGTGTCAACTCTGATCAGCTGGGATTTTCTGGAAACTCACATCGTATATATATGCATGAGCACTTAACTTTGAAAAGAAAACAATTATTTCGAGAGTGCAGAGAGGCAGCCAAAAAACACGACTTTAAGTATGTATGGGTTAAGCATGCTACAATCCTTGTTCGTGAGGGTGATGCCGCTCCAGCTCTGGCAATACGGTCATCACATGACATTAAAAAGATTAGGCCTGGCACTGGCTCCATCGACCAGCGTAACCAACAGAACTAAAAGTTGCATTGAAGTGTTTTCTAAATCTTATATTTTAGTTTATATTTATGTGTTAATTAGCAGTAGGCAGGAAACTTATTTTTCAGAAAAAAAACATATCTTTTTTTGTATTATTTGGTATAGGTATGGAATAATATTTTGGGTTTTTAGTCCTTTATGGGTGCAGTTGTATTTGTTTTTACACAACTTTCTATTCATATATTATAAGTACAGTCTAGAATTTGTTAAGTGGTCAGTTTTACAAGAAACACAACTTTTTACTTTTTTAGTGTATCCAATTTTAATTCGGTATTTCCCTAATGTTAGATAACTTAACAATCTATTATCAAAATTGTAGGGGCATAAGAACCAAACTCAATATTTTATATATGAATATTTTAAGTAACTGTTATGATATGATTATTTTAACTGAGACCTGGCTCACTCCTAATATTTTTGACAGTGAATACATTGACGATCGTTATGTAGTTTTTAGATGCGACCGTAATCGCTTAGCCACAAATAAAAAAGAAGGAGGCGGAGTACTCGTGGCTGTCCTTAAAAAGCTTAACGCCGTATGCGTACCGATTGAATTTGCTACAAATCCCCATATAGAACATGTACTTATAGAGCTGCCCGGTGATGATCGGGATAAATATCACATTGGTGCAACGTACATTCCGCCAAAAACTTCTGATGAGATCTATCGTGTTCACTTTGAGAACCTTCAAAGTACATTGGATAGGTTAAACACATATAACTTTTATATATTTGGCGATTATAATTTACCGGATGTCACTTGGCATGCTTGCACTAGCGATATGTCTGGGGCACTTTATTGTAATGGTAGCTCTTCGGTTTGTAACTATTTAGTTAATTTTATGTCACTACTTAATGCTTCACAATTTAACTACTTAAAAAATTATAAAGATCGTATTCTTGATTTAATAATTAGTAATAATCATTGCCGTGTTTACGTACCCTCTTCTATATTACTACCTCAGGACAATTACCATCCCCCGTTTTGCTCCACGATTCCTTATAAATGTAAATCAACGTTTGCACGGGCAAAAGTAACTAAATATAACTTTTATAAAGCTGATTACGACCTAATTAATCAGGACTTGTGTAACGTTGATTGGTTTAGTGCTCTGAGTGGAATGGCAGCTGAAGAATCTGTAAATGTTTTCTATGACGTTATCTTCCGAACAATAAAAGATCATACGCCTATTGCCTCCAAGCGCTCGTCTAAATTCCCTTGTTGGTTCTCCAAGTCATTGATACGGATTTTTAAGAACAAAAATAGAGCCTGGATAAAATGGAAAGTATACGGTAACATATCAGATTATGAACAATTTTCCTTTTTAAGACAAAGATTTGAAACTGAATGTAGAAAAAGTTACAATAAATATATTGACTAGGTTGAAGAAAATATTAATAAAAACGTTAAATACTTATGGAGTTATATTTCAAATCGTAAAACTAAAGCTGGCATACCCTCGACGGTAAATTATGAAGGTCATAACTCGAGCGATCCTACTGAAATTTGTAATATGTTCTCTAAATTCTTTCATTCAGTCTACGAACATTCCACGTTTCACAAAAATACTTGGTTACCTCCGGAATTGTATGACGAAAATTGTGGTGTTATTAATAGTATCCATTTCAGTATTGATAAAATTTTAAAAACTCTAAAATCACTGGATACTACAAAAGGACCTGGGCCGGATAGTTTGCCACCACTTTATCTTAAAAAAACAGCTGATGTCATATGCACACCCCTATATATTATATACAACAAATGTATTTCTGAAGGTACATTTCCTGAGATTTGGAAACGAGCTAATATAACTCCCGTACACAAATCAGGATCCAAGCACGAGATTGTAAATTATCGACCTATCTCTATTTTGTCCACCTTGTCGAAGCTTTTCGAAAGACTTGTTCATGATGAAATATATCCTATATTACATAACATTATAATTAAACAACAGCATGGCTTTGTTAAAAAAAGATCCACAGCCACAAATTTAATGGTTTTCACTGATTTCTTGTTTAATAACATGGATCAACGGTTACAAGTTGATGCTGTATACACAGACTTTCGAAAAGCTTTTGACAAGGTGGATCATGAATTGCTTTTAACAAAAATTGCTTTCAACGGTATTCGAGGTGATTTACTGCGTTGGTTTACATCATATTTCACACATAGAACTCAAAAAGTAGTTATCAAGGGTTTTGAATCTTCATCCATATATGTTACATCTGGTGTGCCTCAAGGCTCAATTTTAGGTCCTCTCATGTTTATATTATTCATAAATGATATATATAAGTGTTTCAGACATTCCAAATTTCTACTTTATGCCGATGACCTTAAAATTTTTAGAAAAATTCATAACAATAATGATTGTCTCTTATTTCAACAGGATCTAGATAGATTCTCGACTTACTGTATAGAAAATAAGATTCAACTGAGTATTGAAAAGTGTTCATCTATAACATTTACCAAGAATAAAAACATTATAACTCACACATATTACATAAATAACTCTGTATTGCACAAAATAAATTTAGTTAGGGACCTTGGAGTGTTACTGGATAACAAACTTCATCTTGATCAACATATTGATAAGATTATTAGTAATGCCTTCCGCATGTATGGGTTTGTGATGAGATGTATGACTGATTTTAAACGTAGTCATACATACATTCATTTATACAAGTCTTTAGTGAGATCACAGTTAGATTATGCTGTAATGATTTGGAATCCCTTCTATGCAAAATACAAAGAAAAGCTTGAAACCGTACAGTATAAATTCCTTAAAGCCACTCATTACCGGTGTTTCCGTAAAACTGCCTCTTACCATAATTTATTGAAACATTATAAACTTACAACCCTTAATATTAGACGCACCTTTTTGGAAAGCATGTTTCTTTATGACCTGTGTAATAACAAATATGATTGCTCAGATTTAACAAACAGATTGTGTTATGTAGTACCTAGGACTGTCACAAGACGCGCGGTGCGCGGTTGCCCGCTGTTTGCGGTCTCCTCGTGTCGCACAAGCGCGGGGGCCCGCGCACCTTTGCGTCGTTTAGCAGAGAATTATAACACCCTATTCTCAAATCTAGATTTATTTTCTTGCTCAGCTAGTAAATTTAGAAATGAAATCCTTAAAACCATCAACAACTGTGAGAATTAATTTAACTTAATAAACATCCGTATTTCTGTATCTGTAGATTATGTGTTTTTTTTTTATTGTATAATATAGTATTTAACGAAGCTAAGGCTTATTAGTATTGCGCTTGTGCATGTATCTTCCAATTTTAATTATATAAGATGTGGATAACGTTGTTAGTTGCACACTAATGTAGTCTTGTACAATTATTTGTTAACCATATATAGTGTGTAATTGTTTGTTTTCCCTAATAAATAAAATAAAATAAAATAAAAAATTGTTTAAAAAATACAGTGATATCCATAACATAAATACTAGGAACAAACACAAATTTGTAGTACCTACAACAAGGCTCAAGAAGATAGGTGGCTCGTTTAGATGTCAATGTGTACGCTTTTATAATAAGCTTCCAAGCCACGTACAAGATCTAAGTCTTAATAAATTCAATTCAATCATTAAACGTAAGTTGTGCCAGAAAGTGTTTTATACTATTAAAGATTACGTTGAGGACAAAAAGGCTTGGAATTGAGCTGCTCCAATTAATTTTGATTTTTTATATTTTGCACCGTGCATTTGGTTTTAATTTTGATATTTTTTTAGTTTGTTTTTACTCATGGTCTGGCAGTTTGAGTAGTTTATGCGGCCTATCCGAATGTCCTTTCTTTGGTATTGTTTGTCGAATCGTTGAGCTCCTTAAATTCTGAGTTCAGCTGCTCGGTTATTGATAAATGCGTGCACTGACTGGACAGGTCCACTCAATCGGGCTGGTTCTTTCCTCAAAAGACCATTTCAGACATCTATCTACATGGTCTTCACATGATATAACCAAGATTTTGTCAGGACTTTAAAAGAGACTGTGACCTCTGAGTTTGTTTCGGCCTTTCTTCTCAGAGTAGTCAGATAGGAAACGCCGACCTCATCTAGTTTTAAAAAATATGATCGACATGTAAAAGTGTTTATACAAACCAACTTACAGAAATAAAATCATTTATCATTTATCATCGAGAATTCACTGTTTTTAAATTTACTCGAACCACACTTCGAACATGACGCTCGATGTTTCGTTACAACCTGATTTTAAAAACCAACGAGCTTTTTGGTGTAACATTTTATCGACCATAGGCACGAGCGCAGGTGACGTGAGTGAGCTCAATATGAACGCAAGTTACAAAGAAATGTTACAGGTAAATGCTCTCTTGCCGTGAGCATTACATCGAACGCAGCGTCAAACATTCGCTAAAACGTAACATTACATGGAAATGCTTTAGGGAACTGAGCATTTGTCTATATTGTACCATTCGTAAGAATTTTACATTAAATTGCAATGCTCGCAAAAATGCTCTAGTGTATACTTACCTTAAAGATTTGTTGATACGACTGAAAAATACTGATATTTATTCTGCGCTTCGTTTTATTATGTCTTTTGGATGACAATCTATCTGTTTGTAGAGGTGACTGATCTATTGAATTTTGACTCTGTTTAATTATTTAAAGTTCATAACTACTTCATGCACATTGGTACAATGGTGGACTAAAAGCCTTAATGTATTTTTGTGAAGTCTATATATAACTTCATACTCTCTCAAAATTGTGAAAAAACTTTTTTGCAAAAAAATACTACCGACTTCCAAATGAAAAACTACAAAGTGAAAAATAACTTAACTCTTGGAAGTCGGTGTCTTACGTAGGTACCATTTTTTTTCGATATGGACACCGACTTCCAAGAGTTAAGTTATTTTTCACTTTGTAGTTTTTCATTTGGAAGTCGGTAGTATTTTTTTGCAAAAAAGTTTTTATTTTTCCCTTTTTAGTTTTGCCTACCTAATAGATACGCAAGTTGTTTCCTAAGGTCCCTATAACGCCGAATAGATTACCCAAATAACATGAAACTTGAACATAACCGGTGAAATGAGAGATCTGCGTACCCCTTTAGAGCGTGCTGGCGTGATGTTATGTTATGAAATGGTATAAACAGTAAACAGACATGCGATTGCAGCAATCCCGAGAGTGTTGCCGTTATTTATTGAAGAGTTCTGTTGTATATCTCCGAAGTTCTTCATCAGACCTTCACCACATTAAAATGGGACCAATTTCGAAACATACTCTTTCAAACAAAAAAAGAATTTTCAAAATCGGTCCACAATCGACGGAGATATCGGTGAACATACACAAAAAAAAAAAAAAAAAAAAAACAAACATAAAGTCGAACATAGAACCTCCTCCTTTTTTGTAAGTCGGTTAAAATTACTGAAAATATAGTAAAAAGTATAAAATAAAGCCACTCAGGAACATTCTCACACGGAAACATATACACACATACACGTACACACCAAACCACATTACAATCACACACACACACATTTTTGTTCATACTCACATTCAGACTCACGCATGTTGATAATTAATAAATTCGTAATATTCTAATACTTACAGTAATACTTACTTTTGCAACGCACCACACCTTGTAATGGCAGCTCGAACACGGTGTTGACGGAAGTGACTGGTGCTTATAGCACAGAAATCCTTCTAGTGTAAGCCCAGTTGCACGTCTCTTGTAACTTGCCACTAACTTATAAAGTCTAATTTAAGATACAATAATTGTAAATGGGTTTGTCTTGAACAAATAAATATTGTTTTTGCTATATCTTTGAGATTCTCGGGACCCGGACCTTTGTAAAGCGTACCAGGGGCCGAAACCAACTTGCAGAGGCTTTGTTAGACATGTAGCTTGAAATGTGACACCAACCGGCAATTATCCCTGTATGCACTACGCAAGTGCACCCAAGGATATTCCTCGACTGGTACAGGAATATTACAAAATATGGAGATGAAACATATGGGGCTAAGGATTTCGGCGGTTTCGTAGATTGATT